>WUAM01000431.1:37880092-37921182 GCA_024336885.1 Actenoides hombroni
GGGAAGTGTTGTGTTTCTCCCATTTCTGTCTTTGGGCAAGGGTAGATATATGCAAAGACATTTCATGAGTATGGCTGCTTTGTCATAAAGGTGACCTGGAATTCGGAATCACAGCATAACTATTAATTTATCAAACTGCCCCTTAGCGAGTGACTAAGTCAATGCCTTTAAAGTTTTGGTAATGGATGACTAAAACCTTTCCTTTTGACTGTAGAGAAAATAAATTAGTTTCTTCAAACTTCTTGTCCCAAACAACTTGATAAACTTGTATTTCTCTATCAGCGTATTATTGATCTGGAACATTCTGCCATAGTTAGGAATGACTATGAATTTGGTGGTAAGCTGTATTTATTATGTGAACCTTGTTTAGAGAAATTTCAAAAAATGCCAATAATCTTTTTTTAAAACATAAATGTTGCATGACTTCAATTAGATATGTCCAACACAGAATTTCTGCTGGCTTACTTGACTAGATGCAGCCATTACCTTCGATCACCTTTTAATAAATCAACATAATATCCTTTAGCAGGAGGTGAAATTCTAATCTTCCTACAGCATGCATAGAGTAATCAATGTACTTTTTTCCACTGATAAAACAGCTTGGTTTGTAATCTTCCCTTTTACTGAAGTTCATCTAACCAGGACAGCTTTGATTTTTCTTGTGGATGACAAGAAAATCATTGTATAAGTAAAAAGACGATGGGATCTTATCCAGTGCTTAGAAATATCTGAAGGGTGGAGGTCAGGAGGATGAGGCTAGACTCTTTTCAGTGGCACCCAATGACAGGACAAGGGGCAACGGGCACGAACTGGAACACAGGAAGTTCCATCTGAATAAAAGGAAAATCACATTTCCTGTGAGGGTGACAGAACCCTGGAACAGGCTGCCCAAAGAAGTTGTGTAGTCTTTTTATCTGGAGATATTTAAAACTTGCCTGGATACAATCCTATGCAACCTGATTTAGGTGAACCTCCTTTAGCAGGAGTTCAGAATAGATTATTCCCAGAGGTCCCTTCCAACTCCTACCCCTCTGTGATAAGCAGAGCTGCTAAAGCTCAGCTAAAAATGGTTAACCTAAAGATCTATAGCTTGATGCAGACTCCATAGCAGACTGACAATGACAACAATAACTTTTAAATATCTAGCATTATTAAGAGCTACTATACTTTTCAAAGACACTGCTGTGACAGCCTTTGCTGACCTCCTGTAGATTTGGAAGCATGAGGAAGACTCACTTTTGTGTCTGGTGGCAACTATCCTTATAGGTTTGCCTATAACGGTCTCCATTTTCTTCACATGCTGGAAAAAAAGGGCATTAAAAATGGGGGAGGAGTACAGAATTGTTGTACTAAAGGGCTCATTTTTATTACTTGGCTCAGTTTCATGGTTAATCTAGATAGTACATAATACTGCTGTGTCATTAGTTTATCACAGTAATTAATTACAAATGCAGTGCACAAGTAAATCTTATCACAGAATCAGAGAATGGTAGGGGTTAGAAGGGACCTCTGGAGATCATCTAGTCTAACCCCCCCCCCAAGCAAAGCAGGTTCACCCAGAGCAGGTTGCACAGGAACACAGGAACATGTCCAGATGGTTTTTGAGTATCTTCAGAGGAGGAGACTCCACAACGTCTCTGGGCAGCCTGTTCACATCCGTCATGTTCATGTTCAGGTAGCTTTTCAAAATTTAAACCAAGTTTTGATCTATTTGATGTAGTTGTAAGCACTGTCTTGAGATGAAATAATGCTGTGTCTGTCTCTAAGGTGATTCAAGAATAGTAAGAGAGAAGATGTTCTATTTGACCAAAAGACAAGGAGATTGACACAGTCACAAACCAAACACTTTACTTGGATGACAATCAAATTTAACTATCAACATTTTGTACACTGTGGAACACAGGAGGTTACATGACACTTGCCTGCAAATCTAGAGCCTCAAGAGCCCATCCCTACAGCTGAAGTTCCAACGCTATTTTGACATAGCAAGAGTGCATTTGACTTTGAACTTTAATCCTGTAAAATTGTAGGTCATGGTCATAGCAACCTATGGTTTCAGGTGAAAATGCATTAATATAGGCAGTGACTACAAACAAACTAGGTGCCTCTCTGCTTTTCCAGAACCACCACCCTTTCAGGACTGGCTATGTAAGAATACAGAAGCAAAGAGGCTACTGCACCAGTGAAGTACAAACATGTACTGAAATACATAGTCATAACAAGTACTCAGCACTGGCGAGGCTGAAGCTTGTGTGCTGTGTTCAGTTTTGGGTACCACAGTATAAGAACGACATTAAGGTGCTCTGTTTGGTCCAGAGAAGGGCAACAAAGCTGATGAGGGATCTGGATAACAAGTCTTAGGAGGAGTGGCTGAGGGAACTAGGATTGTTTAGTCTGGAGACAACAGCTAAGGGGAGACCTTATTGCTCTCTACAACTACCTGAAAGGAGTTTGTAGCAAGGTGGATGGTGGTCTCTTCTCCAAGTAATAAGTGATAGGACAAGAGGAAAGGGGCTTCAGTTGTGCCAGGGGAGGTTTAGATTGTATAAGAAAAATTTCTATACTGAAAGAGTGATGAAGCATTGCAACAGGCTGCGCAGGTAGGTGGTGGAGTCACTGTCGCTGAAGGTATTAAAAAAATGTGTAGATGTGGCACTTCAGGACATGGTTTAGTGGTCATGATAATGTTGGGTTGGTGGTTGGACTTGATGATCTTAGAGGTCTTTTCCAACTTTAATCATTCCATGAGTCTATGAATAATGGTTTGTATTTTTCTGTCTGAGTAGGATCTGCCACAGTTTCTGATGTCACTCAAAATACCTGAAGCAGTAAGAAATCAAGACTGACAAGCACTTTTGGCCTTTGTGAACCCCACAGACAGCCTGGCTGCTGAGAGGAAAAGTGGGTTCCCTGGCAGCCTGAATAGTACCTTTCCTTTTTTCTCCCCACTCATAACATATAATAAATACCAAGTAGCATTTAAATTTCTGTGATTAAAGTAAGAAATTGAGTTGTAGCTGTGAAGGGCTCCCTTCTCCTCTCTACTCTTAGGTGGAAGATTTCACAGGTGGAGGAAATAAATGTGAGTTTATTTTCAGAGATGTTTTCTGTCAGCATTTTGTTACATTGCATGCTGAATTGCCAACATAAACCACTGGGTTTTAGTAAACATTGAGTTCCTATTTAGCTTTAGTAGGCTGCTCTTATAAAAAAAAAAGTAATGCATTTTGTATTTTATGCATTTATCTTTCTTTAGTAGCATGCATTTCTACAAGTTACAGATTCCAGTCCTAGTTCTTGTGCTGCAAAGCTCTCTAAACCACAACCCCAGCATTCTCCTAATGGTGGTGCTGAAGCACAGATAAACTGACTTTGCAATAAACCAAATTAGGGGTTACAGGCACAGCCAAATACACTTCACAGAGTAAATAACCAACATACTTGTCATCAGTAAAATTGGTAGGTTTAGATCCTTTAGAGTAGTATTTGAATAAAAGACTTTCACGTCTATGCCTTATGCATTTAAGAGTAAGGATTGCATACTAGCAAGACAATGCATATGTAAGCAAACTTTTTATAATACTGATTTTTTTTATAGTACAGAATTACAGAATTTCCTAGATTGGAAAAGACCTTTAAGATCATCAAGTCCAATCATTAACCTAACACTGACAAGTCCTTGACTAAACCAGATCCCTCAGCACTACCTCTACTCAACTCAAATACCTCCAAGGACAGGAACTTCACCACTGCCCTGGGCAAGCTGTTCCAATGCTTGATAACCCGTTCAAGTAAAGACATTCTTCCTAATATCCAACCTAAACTTCCCTTGTTGCAACTTGAGGCTATTTCCTTTTGTCTTATCCCTTGCTACTTGGTTGAACAGACCAACCCCCACCTCTCTACAACCCCCTTTCAGGTAGTTGTAAGGTAGTTGTACATTGCAACTAACAGTCCTCTGCCCCTTGCAGAACAGGACATTGACAGTACTACTTCATGTAATGTTTCTTTCATAGTCTCAAAATGTACAACTACAAATAAAGGAACTTTAAAATAAAATAAATAAATACATTTCTTCATGATCATACTTCTTACTGGAGAGATCTGACATGGCATCATGAGGATACTACACATTCTAATGAGCGTGAACAAAATGCAACCTCTTTCTATCTTATCGCTAACACTCCATGAACAATCCTAGAAGTGTACAGAAAGAGGTGACTTGCTTTTATTGTTTTGTTGCTAATTTAGATTATTTAAGGATCAGCAACGCTTCAGTTAGGCAGCACAAGCATCCAGGTATCACAGCTACCTCTACCACTGAATTCTGTTAAGTGCTTTCTTTCTTGAAGTCATTTTCAATGAATAAAAAATAAAAGGATCCCTTAAATTTTCATAAAAATCTGCAGGCAGACGTTTAATTTGAAATATGAAGTAAGATCTTACAGCACAAAACCAGAACAACTACAGAACAGAGACTGTCAGAAGATTTACTGTGTTCCTCTTTCAAGTTTCACTCCCACACCTTTAATTTCATTCCCGAGGTTTCTTTTTGTCACAAGCAATTAAGAAGCCACCTTATTTTGTCAATTTTGCCACCATTAGCATCCTGAGAGGTAGTGTATCTTCTATCCACGTGTTCGGTGAGTTCATCATCTTCTCCCAAAGGGCAGTTTCATCTGAAGTAGAATCCATCCAGTCTACTGTAATTCCATAGCTTTTGCCTAGAAAAAAGTCAGGTTTAAGAGAAACATTATTTAATATGCTGCAGAGTTGAGAGCAGACAATCAAATCTGCCTGTCTTCTGAAACAGTTTCACCTCCTCAGTTAGCTGACCTAGTTTGAAGTTTAGTTCTATGTTTATGCACTTGAATAATTCTGCCCAATACAATTAACAACAGTTTCACATGGAAACCTCATCATCTTTCCCCAGGCTTTTTTTCCTTGTTATCCTTAGTCTTTTTGTCACAATCTCAAGGAGAAAGATGCATGGGCAATTAACATCTGAGAGGGTTTAAGAATAAAACAGGACATTGATTTTGTACTGAAATATAACCCTGGATATGCTAAAAATTGAGATTTACTATCCTAATTTGTATTTTCAGAGGGTTGTGACCAGTGGCACAGAGTCCTGCTGGCAGCCTGTAGCTAGTGTTGTTCCCCAGGGGTCGGTTCTGGGTCCAGTCTTATTCCACATCTTCATCAATGACCTAGATGAAGGGATAGAGTGTACCCTCAGCAAGTTTGCTGATGATACAAAACTGAGAGGAGTGGCCGATACACCAGAAGGCTGTGCTGCCATCCAGTGAGATCTGGACAGATTGGAGAGCTGGGCAAAGGCAAATCTAATGCAGTTCAACAAGGATAACTGTAGAGTCCTACACTTGGGGAGGAATAACACCATGTACCAGTATGGGTTAGAGGTAGATCTGCTGGAAAGCAGCCCCATGGAGACAGACCTTGACGTCCTGGTGGACAATAAGTTACCCATGGAACAGCAATGTGCCCTGGTGGCCAAAAAGGCCAATGGTATCCTGGGGTACATAAAGAAGACTGTGGCCAGCAGGTCGAGGGAGGTTCTCCTCCCCCTCTACTCTGCACTAGCAAGACCACATCTGAAGTACTGTGTTCAGTTCTGGTCTCCCCACTTCAAGAGGGGCAGGAAAATACTAGAGTCCAACAGAGAGATACACAGATGATGAAGGGACTGGAACATCTCTCCTATGAGGAAAGGCTGAGAGCCCTGGGGCTGTTTAGCCTGGAAAAGAGAAAACTCAGAGGGGACCTGATTAATATTTACAAATATCTGAAGGGTGGGTGTCAAGCAGAAGGGGCCAGTCTCTTTTCAGTGGTGTCCTGTGATAGGACAAGAGGTAATGGTAGGAAGGTGCAACACAGAAAGTTCTGCCTCAACATGAGGAAATACTTATTCACTGTGAGACTGACAGAGCACTGGAACAGGCTGCCCAGAGATATTGCGGAGTCTTCTTCTCTGGAGACTTTCAAGATCCATCTGGATTTGTTCCTGTGTGTCATGTCCTAGGTGATCCTGCGTTGGCAGGGGGGTTGGATTCTATGATCTCCAGAGGTCCCTTCCAACCCCTACCATTCTATCATTCTATGATTTTAGGGTGTTCTGGTGAACCATGCAAGAAGTTAGCTTGTGAAAAGTAATTTTTTCTTGTATTTGCTTGAAAAGACTCCAAATGCATCCTCCCCTCAGACTGGAGAGTACAATGAAGGGGAAAAATGATAGAAGAATTGTATATTTTTCCCTATCTGCACATCTTATATTGCCCTTATATTAAAAACTTGTTTTCACCTATAAGTTTTCCTATCCAAAGTCTTCAAATCTTATCCACCACTCAGTACTGTCTGTACATCACAGACCTAGCTTTTGCATGTGCAAGTTTCTAAGATTTTATCAAGATTTTGGGTGCAGCAATAGCATAGTCTTGTACTTCAAACAGTACCAGATACAACGTATGTCCAGACAAATGTTTATTTCTAGTGTTTCTCCTTACTTGTCAGTCATCCCTACCCTCATAAAACTAATATTATTTACATTTCAGGATCTGCTGAAGAATAGTTAAGTTACTTAGTAATTAAATAACTGAAAGGATGTTCAGTGATTTTTATAAGGAGAGAAGAAATGGAAAGAAAGGGGGGGGGGGGGGGAAAGACTGTATTTTGTAAATTAAGGATTAATGTATTAATTGTCCAGTACCTGTTCCAAGGCCTATCCTGAGACCTCCCAGAAAGTGGTTGGAAAATTTGTTGCGATCCCAGACTGTGAGTTCTATGCAGACTTCTTTCAAATCTTTTGGTCTAAAGCCTTCATAGATCATGGTGTGGTTGAATACTGGGTTTGTAGTTTTTGACACTGTTCTTGTTTTCTGGCAACTGTCTCTGCTAGTATCTGGAAGAACAGTACTTCAGAAAGAAAAAGCATTGTCAGTTTGCACTGGCACAGCATAGCCTGAATTAAACATATCGAGTAGAAAAAACTACTGATCAACACTGTCCTTTGCATGTTAGAATGTGACTGAAGATAAGATGTTTTGGCATCACAGAGATGAAGCCAAAGGGCATAGACTCAGTCCCTTCCAAGAAATACTGGCAGCATGTATCCACCCTTGTGCTTCAGAGGATGGAAGGGAAAGGGAAGTCAGGTGGGGAAAAGGCACAAATGAGTTTAGTTGCTGTTTTATCACTAACCATGCTGAAACCTTTTTGTTGCTGCCAGGGATTTCCCACCCATCTTGTTATTGTCTCTTCACATGTTTCGTCTGTATGTGAAAAGGAAGGAGGAAGAAATACAACTACGCTCCTCTCTTCTGTCTCCTCCCATGACCTGCTTAAGCTAAGCCATTCCCCTGCATAAACATGCTTTGTATAAATGCAAATGGAAGTGGGGACAACTTTGATGAGCACTTCCACCATCTAACTGAGCAGAAAAAATGAAAGCGTAGTGATTATGCAGGAAGTTCTCTCACTATGTTTTACTTGGTGGTATATGCTCAGTATCTTGATGCAATAAGCCCTGCAGGACAATTTTCATTACAATAAAGAAGAATCAGAAAGTAGTAAGGTGGTTTTTAATTTGAATGTAGACAAATGAAAATAAGATCATAAAACACAACAGTAGCATTATTAAGCCACCATGTTTGATGATTTCAACCACAGTTCTTACCAATGAATAAAAGAGTTGAGCCTGTTGCCTCTCAGAATAGGAAGGTCACGGCATTTCTTCACCCAGATGTGGACCTCACCAGTAGATAGAGTCTTCTTTCCTGTAAGAAAATGAACCAAAACATCTGATCAATCCCTGTATATCTCTTTTAATGGTACTTTTTATGATGTACCAGTACTCATTCCTGCCCATTTGTAGAGGTGATATCTGTCCTAGACTCTCATTATCTCATATATTAATTCAACATTCCTCTCTCTACTCTTGAAACTGCAATGTTCATCCCATCAAAGTACTGCAAGATCACATCATGTCTGTATTCCTACAATGACTTTGCTTCCCTTACAAGTAAACAAATACATGCTACAGGTCTTCTCTTTCCAAGATTTCAAGATAAAGAGATTAGCCTGTCTTCAGTCTCTGACATTAGCACTTATTGCCACTTGTACTTTCAATTAAGCTCCTTTGTGCTCCTTTGATTCTTATTGATTAGCTAGATTAAAGACCTGATCTGGCTTCACTGTTAGATCAGCCAGTTATCAGTTGCCAGAGAAGATTAAACCAAACAGATCGTGCTGCTGAAATTGCTGCATTCTAAATTCTTACTGCTATTTTCTACTTCTAATATTGCTTGAATTTAGTGTGTTGTCATTGTTATTTAGTAAATCACAGCAGATGCCTGATGATTTATAATCTCTAAAGTTATTGAGAGAACATTACTTTGTCACATGTACAGGCTGCATTACAAATCTAAGATAATAACAACGAGGTAATTTCTTCTGTAGTAATATTAAAAACAAAAGATCCTAAAGTAATCTTTGGATCCTAAACTGAATTAATGATCAGGGTGGCTTAATCCTCAGGGGAAGAGGAGGGGGGAAAACAACAACAACAATAATAATAAAATATAAAAAAACCCCAACCAAACAAAAACAGACAGACAAAACCTCAACTAACTAAAAAATATCACCACCAAACCAATCAAACAAAAAACCCCACAAACCCCAACAACAACAAAACTACTTATGTTAAATCAAGAAATCTGAATTGGCTGAAAAACATTAAACAAGTTTTCTGTGGGTTTGGTTGGGGTTTTTTTTTCTTTGTTTTTTTTGTTAAAAACAACACCAGGAAAAAAAAACAAACCACAAAAACCAGAACAAAACAACAAAAAAATCCAAACCAAAACAAAAAAAAAAACCCAACAAACAAAAAACCAAACCAACCAAAAAAACCAAAACAAAGCAAAAAACAACAACCACATCTCCTAAATGCTGGACAAACCCAAATGAAGAAACAACACATACCTCCAGCAGGGTGAGGGACATACTGCAGGGCTAATTTCACCTCCCCTCTGTTTTCTGGTATAAGAGCCATTGTTGAAATCTGAAATTTAAGAAAAAAAGAACAAAATACAAATCTGAAGCCTTGCAGTTCATCCACAGAGCTTAAGATACAAAGTTTTCCACTGAAATAATCTTGACTTCTACACAAGACAAGGGTTTTTTTCTTGTTTCCTTATCTGTTAAGGACATATGAGAGATTTTAGGGCATGTTTAACCACTTGACAGTGCCTCAGATATGTGGCTCCTACACTAAAGCAGAAAGTAAGACCCAGGAGAGGCCAAAAGGCTTTGAGCGTGCATCTTTTTCACTGTTACACACTTATTTAAAACTAGAAGATATGCTCTTTCAATCAGGAAACCTACTCTTTGTGTAACGGGAAGCATACTTTTACAAATTCATTTCTATAGGAATGTTTTGCCTTACTGAGTACAATCTGAAAATCTGCTTCAACAAGCATTATCTTGCAAAAAGACAGAAAAATGTCACTTCTTCATAGAGAGTCATGGATCATTTGTAGATGGAAGAAGGCACCTGTTAACATTTGGTTACATTTATCTTCCCAGAGCAGTCTTTTAAAATCAGTCAAATTAAACTAGTGCTAATTACTACCATGACATTCCTGTTTTGTTCTACAAGTTATTAAACTTTGGATTGAGGTACTTTTGGAATGAACTAATGAAGTAAATTCAAGGGAAAAGAGAAAAAAAAATTATATAAAAACAACAAAAGAAACCAGAACCTCTGTCAGTGGCTTAGCTAAAAGCTTAGATTTTGGCTGAAAACCATTAACAAATAAAAGACATACAGACATGGAAGTTATTGTTACATCTCATATTAAAATGTTGCTGCACCTGCTGCATATTCTCAGGAGGTTTACTTCATATCCAAGGAATAAGTGCCTTCAGCTCTCTGTTGCAGGAACACAGTGTAAGCAAAAAATAATTTGAAATTCCTACTCCTTAGATGATGAGGAAGTTTTTCCTACTACAACATCTAGCTACTTACTAGACTAATAGAAACCTCAGAACCCTATGTTCCATTTACTAGTAAAGAGATATTTATGATTATAACCAACACAAACCCCACAGAACACATGACCCCAAGCCTAAATAATGACTTAGTTTTGCAATTACACAGTGGAAATTACAAACCAGCTAATCCACCCCTACTAACTTACCCTTGGCTTGAGTGGAAACCAGTTGATCTGCTTGTTGGATTTATTATTCCAGTCCCAAGTTTCCAAATCCAGCTCCACTTGACCAAGGAAGCTATTCCTCCCAAAGGTGTCATTGTGCCAGACAGAGATATTAAGGCTTTGTTTCTTTAGGAGATCCTTCTCAATTTTATACTGCCAGGAATAATAAATAAATAAATAAATAAATAAATAAAATAAAACAACATGAATTTTTATCAGTGCTGCGTCTGAAAGCGACGAGGTTAGAAGAAGCGTCTGGGTTTATACATCCATAACTGCTCACTTCTTCATTTCAGAACCAAACTCTCTTGATGTTTTACTTTTTCTTTCAAGCACCTTAAGCTTACACTTGGCTTGTGTTTGCTTGCAAGAAGGCTACAACAGTGTTCTCAATACTGTATCTAAAGTACACTGCAGAGTTAATCTACCAATGGAAGGACATAGGTACTTCTGCAGAGCAATCCAACTCATCCTAACATCTCATTTCAAAGCATCTAGATCTGTGCTTAAAAGTTAAGGTTCCTCACACTTCATGCATGTAGTATATTTCATATCTAGAAATAGTCTGATAAATACCCGCAGTATTTCATTATAAACTGGATTAAAAGTTTTCTTTTTGACAGAGGTCTTCCGTTTGCCCAACTTGTGTTTTTCTGGATGCAGGTAGGTCTTTACGTACCTAAAATTTAGACAGGCTGGTTAGAAAAGCAATAAAACTCATCCTTTCCTAAATACAAAAGTATTTGCTTATAAAGTAAAAGAAATCCACTTAACTAGCCATTACATTGTTCAATTTGTTACATCTACAAAATGAAACAGCAGTGAAGTATAGCAATAGTTTCCAAACTGGGACACGAACTTCCTCCCACCAGGGGAAAATCTGTTGAAATGTCTCCCCAACAGAAACAAATACAGAATATTTAAGTACAGTATGCCTAGATATCATATTTATAAGCTTTAATCATAAACTTATCAAAGCAGGATTTACTATCTGGGAAGCTGAATTTTAAAAGGTAATTTCATATTCTTAAAAAGTTTGAGTTTCCCATGTTAATATAGGTACCAATTTATAGTGGCAACTCTATATTCATTTCAGAGTGGAAACTACATAAAGCATGTTAGAGCTTCTTCATTTATTTATTGGGTTGTTTACTCCAACAAGTTATAGAGACTGGAAAAAAACCAACCCCATCAGTTTTCATTTTCATGTTAAAAGAAAAACTTCCATTAGGAAATAATGATATTCTCTGTACTTACGGGTCTGAACGCTGTCGCTTAACATCTGCCACTGCCAAGTCTTTACACTGGCAAATAAAAATGTGGAGCTCGTTCAACTGTTCTACATAATCAATAGCAAACTGAATGTTCCCCTTCACTTCAACATTGTCAAAGTCTGCACTACAGATGCTCATTAGACTTCCGCTCACCTGTATCATACGAGAGGAGAAAAATTTTCCAGTCATTGCATTTCACAAGATACTTTAAGATTAGGGTAGGAGTTACGCTCAGAATTCAGACAAAGAAATCAACTGTGTCCCTTTAGCTGTAATAACGAAATGTAATGGACACTGTTATACAAGCTTCTCAGCAAGCAGGTTAATGAAATAAAGTTATTTGTAAATCAAAAGGTGTTAGGCTAAATTTTCTAAAAAAAAAAAAAGTGAAATAAATTTGAATGTGTTTATTGCATTGAGACAGAAGAAATAAAATGATAGGATGCTGTAGATCTGGAGATTGCCTGTGATCAGATCCTTAGAGCTTAGACAAGATCCAAAAGCTTAGGACAACGGGCCTTCTGAAAATACTGGCAAAAAGACTAGTGATAAAGTATATGTGACTGAATTGTGTACCTAAACAAAACAATGAAAACTAAACACTACATATGTAAAAAGAGAAGGATGTACTCTTTTTTTAATCTCAATATCCTTCCCAAAAATTCTACTCTTCCTGATAAAGTCCACATAAACTAATGACTTTTGGTTAGCTAGTTCACCAACTTAAATTATGCCCTCCACATACCAATACTATCTCTTGCTTTCACTTATTTCTCCCTCCTTTCCCCTCTTCTAAATGTTTGTCCTATATAAACTGTCCCTTATTTTCAACTATAAATGTAAGCTCTTTGGCTAAAAGCTATCTCTTTTATAGAGTATGCTGCACAGTGGAGCTCTGGACTGGCTGTAATATATTACTAGAAAACAAAACAAAAAAAGTTAAACCAATTTTATTCCATTTAGGGAATTCCAGGCAAGGGTTCACGTTACAAAGAGGGAAGGAAGGAGACAGATGCCAAGAGAAGAAAGACAAGAGGAATAAGAGAAGGGAGATGAAACAAAACCAAAGAGATTAGCAAAAGCAAAGTGCCTTTAAAACAAGACTTTGGTTTACATACAGATGACAAGGAGGCCATGCCAGAAGAGCCACTAAGATTGGTTAGAGAGCTGGGACTCTTCTTGATTCTGCCAAAGGAATAACTGCTTTCTGATGCTGTATCTGCCTCTCTGTCATCACTCTACAAAAACATCACAGAAAGAAAGTCTGTATATGTTCTTCAGAATCACAAGGAACATTAAAAACAAAAACAAACCCAGAATTTTAACGCAGACTGAGTCTCAGTGAAAACCCAAATTTAAAAACCCTTGTAGTGAAATGTGAATAATTCATATTTCTTGAATTAGATCATGCAGTTAAAGTCAAAACGGAATTTTTTAGATGGAAAGCCTACACTGAAATTCTTTTAAAGCAGTAATACAACCAGGTTTTTTGTTTTAAATCTCAAACAGCAACAAAAAAGTACAAAGTCAATTTTATTGGGACAAATAAACTCAACTTCTCTACTTCATTATTTCATGCATAAACTTATGCAAGTGATAATACTCAGGTCTCTTATCAATCCCTGTTACATAGCAAATATTATCAATTCTGTATCCTCTGTCTTGAAGGCAGCTGGAACTTACAACACAGTAGAACAGCACTGGACACAGCTTTTGTAAAACACCTTTCTTACACGAGGACAAGCATGGCCCTGTTTTTGCATCAGGGACCTGCAGTTTTGATTTACTTGGTCATTATCAGGTTGTGTGTTTACAGCCCTGTTCTGTCTCAATGCCATCATAAAGAATCGATGTTTTACCTCCCACGTGTGCCTTGGCATGTTCCCATGCAAGCTGTTACAGAAAACATGATCTCCCTATTGTATTCCACCCATGAACAATTTACAAGGCTTCCCCCCTCCTTTACACGGTTTTGAACTGCTGTCACAGCTCTTCCATTAACAGGTGCAAGATTAGTAAACAACAATTTCTACACACATTAAGAAAAAGAGTATTTATAGGAATAAATATCTAGCATATAAGCATTTTGAGTAAGTCTTTGTAAAGATCCACTGATTGTAGCTTCTCTGGCTATGTCTATACTGCTAAGTAAAAACAGACCAGTACTGTTCCCCAGTTCAGAGGCCAAAGGTGATGACTCAATGTCCATCCTACCTCCTGCAATGTGTCCTTGAGAGAAAAAAATGTTTTGGAGAGTGCTATTTGGGACCATCCGAAATAAATCCAGGGAGTGAAGCAACAATTATGCAGTGTGGATAATCAGTCCTGTCATATGGACTCTGAAATCCAGGAAAATCCTAAGCCCTCTTATAGAGGAAGGATATATGGCTTCCCTAAGACCACTTTAGCTGTTGTCCACACAGCGGGTCAGCAAAAAAGGTACAAGACTAACCCCAGTTCTGCTTACTTTCAACCCTGTCCATTATTTACTCAGCAAAGCCTGCTCTCTGGCTGGCAATAGTTAAAGCTCTTTTCATGGAGGTTTGTGGAATGTCTAGATGTTCAGAGGCAAGGAATTAAGCACTGGGTGACTTCAGGCCTCCAGAACACATTAAACCTGTGACTTTATTCTTTAGTTATTTCCAAATGTTAAATAAGGATATTTATATATAAGGATACACTATTCACAAGTAGAGATCTCTAATTTGTTAGGCTGTTCTCTCTTTTATGCAGAAGGAAAAAGACACTGGTGCTCTACGAGATAAGATTTTTTTTTATTATTTTTTTTTTATTTCTATAATTAGAAAATATGTTGTTACCAGAACTCATTTTTTAAATAATTCCAGAACTGAACTAGCACATAGAAATGAGTGTTCATACTGTTGTGACTACAAGGTGTCTACAATGCTTATTTCCAACCTGCTATTTCTACCAGATTTATTTTTTCCATTAATTTCTTCCATGCTTCATATTGGCCAGATGGTGCTTCAGTGATGATAAACTCCAAAGCAGAACCAGCACACTGTATACATAAAAGCTATTTTTACAGATAGACACTATTATTGTTGCAAACTTTTGATGCATCCATGGTGCAATGTTAACAACCTTAGAAAAGTTTCCTGTGCATTCTTCTAAGCAGGAGGGGCATTAGGACATTGTAATTTTAGAGAATGATTAAATAAAGAGATGTAATTTGTAGACACTGCTTTTCAGTTCTACACTTAAGGTAAAATTAATCAAACTGATATCACCACATTTTGGTCATTTCAGACTTTAGGAGGGAGTAGGGTGAGATACGACAGTATATGCTCCTGATTCTGACCCTTCAGACCTTTTAGACATGTGTTTTTAGAAAAATAATTCAAAATAGTGATGTTGATGCTGAGTTACACTGATGAGGGCTGGGGTAAGCAGTAATTCCTCATTTTATAGCAGAGACACAGGTAATCGTGTGATATCTACACCACAAACTCCTGTGCCCTATTTAAGCCTGTGTCCACTAATGAACATCCCTCATGACAGGGCTTTCAAACTTCGGTGTCATTTTAGCTTTGAGGCTCTATTTGAATCTCCTTATTCCAAGGCCCACATGATGATAATAACAATAATAATAGTAAATAGACTTACAGTCTATTATTATTATTATTACAGGCACAGTATATGGTTGGAAATTCTGAAATTTCATTTAGGAGTTAACAGCCTGATACATGAACCTGCACCCCTAAGCTAAAACTGATCTAAGCCATCACTGAGCTAAAACACCTCTGAGAAGAATGACCAGATGATGACCTTCACAGAATCACAGAATGGTGGGGGTTGGCAAAGACCTTGAGATCTTTTAAGTCCAACCCCACTGCTAAAGGAGGGCTACCCAGAGCAGGTTGGAGAGGATTGCATCCAGGCAGGTTTTGACAGAAGACTCCACTTCACTGGGCAGCCTGTTCCACTGCTCCGCTACCCTCACAGGAAAGAGGATTTTCCTTTTTTTCAGATGGAACTTTCTGTGCTCCAGTCTGTGACCATTGCCCCTTGTCCTGTCACTGGGCACCACTGAAAAGAATCTGGCCCCATCCTCTTGACATTCACCTTTTAGATATTGATAAGCATTGAGAAGATCCCTTCTCAGTCTTCTCCAGGCTAAACAACCCCAGGTCTCTCAGCTGTTCCTCACAGGAAAGATGCTCCAGTATGCTCACCACCTTCATAGCCTCCGCTGGACACTCTGTAGTGCCCTGCCTCTGTTGAAATGGGTAGCAGAGAACTGGACACAACACTCCAGATGTGGCCTCACTAGGACAGGGGGAGAACCTCCCTCAACCTGCTGGTCACGCTCTTTCTAAAGTACCCCAGATACCATTGGCCACAAAAGCATGCTGATGACTCATGGTTAACATGTTATCCACCAGGACTCCCAGGTCCTTTGTGGTGCTGCTTTCTAGCAGGTCAACCCCTAACCCATGCTGGTGCATAGGGCGATTCCTTCCCAGGTGCAGGACTCTAAACTTGCCCTTGTTGATCTTCATCATGTTCTGATCTGTTCAACTCTCCAGCCTGTTCAGGTCTCACTGAATGGCAGCACAGCCTTCTGGTGTGTCAGACACTCCTCCCAGTTTTCTATCAACAGCAAACTTGCTAACAGTACACTCTGTTCCTTCATTCAGATCACTGATGAAGATGTTGAACAAGACTGAACCCAGCACTGACCCCTGGCGAACACCTTTAGCTACTGGCCTCCAAAATAAATTTTCTTACAGTCTTAACACACTCATTTCCAATTTTAGACTCAGAAGAAAATAAATGTACGTGCATATGTATGTTCTGATGTTTGCTTAAGGATAGAGATTTCCTTTGGGCAGTATCAGCAAGCATTCACTATGCTTCAATCTCCTAGATGTACAGCTCTGTACGTTGAGCTGTACAGTAAGAATAAACTTCTAGTTGCTGGCCTAAAGCTTCTGAAAGTTTAATTAGTCACAGGTTGGTTGGGATCATCTTCTGTTGTTACACCACAATCTCAACTCCATGCCATGGTCCAATAGTAAACTGACTTGACAGACCCTGGAAAGCACTAATTGACAAATGCAAAATGTGACAGCAATCAAAAGTTTCAGTTACATTATTTCAGAGGTAGAACTTACCTCTTCCTGTAGGAATGATGGTACTGACTTACACAGTCTGCGTTTTTCGGGATTGGAAAACAGCTTATCAGTCTGTGAAGGCACTGTGGAAACTGAAGAGCAGCAATTCAAAAAACTTCAAAAATACGTTTGTACATCAAAACAGTGAGATTCCATAATGGGACATGGTTAGAAAGAAACAACTTCAGGTGAAATACATGCACATGCACCACCAGTTTGCAGCCTGGATGCAAGGTCTGTGTTTGGTTGGGTTTTTTCCCTTATCCACAGAACTCAAAGAAGCTATCATTAGAAAGGATAATGTACTTTGACATCTTATATAAAGTTGACCAAAGAACTATGTCTGGCAGGAGCAGAAATGTTTAAATTGCTTGATGTGATGTACAAGCCTGGGTGCTGCAAGAAAATTCTGATCAAATATGATGAAGAAAACATTCAGTCCACCTTTTAGATTGTCTTCCTAGAAGTGCACAAACCTTCACTGACACTAGAGTATCATAAAGTTCTTGGTAAGAAGTAGCTGTACAAGTCAAACTCTGTTCTTTTATTTACTTCGTCTAATTAACTGCAATAGGAACACTTGTGTAAATCAAGCAACTTTTAGACCTGAACAGGGAAGTTTCCAGTATTCCTAGTTGATTATAAAATGCATACCTCCTTAATGAAGTACTTTTTTGCAGCTCATCCCTTCAACTTCTGTATCATCCCTTCAACAACTGAAGTTCACTTCAATGCTCTTTCACTGTACAAAGCCTAACTGCACAAGCTAGTTTCTCAAAAATCCAGTTTGCAGTAAGTCTACGATTCTCAGAATTTTCTATGCTCTAACCCTAATTATATTTAATAATGCACTAAACCTCTGTATCTTTGGACCAGATACACATTGTGAAATGCACCAATACTGAATATCATATGACAGAAAATAATTTGGCAACAGTCAACCATGGCAGCATGCATCTATTGCACAAAATGAAATGCTGCACACATGACAGGATTGTTTGCAAAGTATGAGTTAAGCTTTTGCTGTTGAAGCTCAAATAGTGCTCAACATATCAGTTGTCGTCAGTATGCAATTAGATGCAGTTTCCCCACTCTGCAAGTATCTACTCCAGATGTATAACTTGTTAGTTGTTAAATAAAAAAAATAATTTTAAAGTATTAGTTTAAATATCAGTGGAGAAATCTCTCCATTGTCTGCTGGAAGAATCCTATTACTCACTTCCTGATGCATTTTCATTCCTCTCTTGATGCTGATCAGGTTTCGGACCTGCTCAGTGCAGTATTGACAACAGTCATTCAGTAGCACAAACAGCTTTGCAACATTAAAAATAACATCAACATATTCTACATATGGGAAGCTTTTTACTTCCCCAGACCCCATATGTTTCTGTGTCTTGCATTGCTGTCCTCCTTTGAGGAGCTGGATCATAAGAAACATAACACAAGTGTACAAATTAAGCAAAGCAAAATGATGAATGGTATTTTCAAGACAACATGCCTTATACTGTCTGTACAGGTATCAACTTAGCTGTGTTTGTCATTGTTTTAAAAATTCACTCAATAAATTTAACACAAAAAACCCCCACCTTTTTCAGATAAGGTCAGGCTCAATGGAGCTCTGAGCAACCTGCTCTAGCTGCAGATGTCCCAGCTTACTGGAGGGGAGTTGGACTGGATAACCTTTAAAGGTCCCTTCCAACCCAAATCATTCTGTGATTCTACGATAAAAGACTACACATTCCATGTGGAATGTAAAACGTGCTTTCCATAGAGGTCTCCATTTGAAAGCGAAGTGCAATATGGTACTTAAGTCCTGTTAATGTACTGCACATTGCCTGCATCCTATTTATAATATAGGTCACTAACATGCAAAACACTTTAGAGCATATAAAATGTGACAATGAATGCAAATGTGCACAACTATTTTTTAAAACTGTTGTGCTCCAATGCAGTAAATAAGGAGTAGTATGTTATATTCTACCATATTCAGTGCTATTTGATGGTTTTCTATCGTGTTCAGTCTCAACATGGTCTTGGAGCAGGCTGGCTTTTATTTTTGGAATTTCTAAAATTATATAGAAAAAAAATTCAAGTAAGGCATCTGCAAAGTGCTAATGGACTGATGACATCAACAGTAGCTGATCTAACAGTTCACCTATTACTTAGATTAATTCTACTTTGCTGGATTAAGGGACTGTAAGAGAGGCTCCTTTTCAACTGATATATTCCGAGGGGTGTTTTGCACTGACAGAAGTCATCTTGCATCTTATAATGTAACAGATGAATAAACAAATTCAAAATTTACATAGGCTAAGTCTTTCAACTGAGCTAATGTTCAAAGCTCCCCATGAATTCAGTAACTGTTCCATAGGGAATGGCCAAAGGGCAAAAATAATACACTGGTAGGTGGCACAGAGTTTCTACAGATATGGCAGGACATAATGTAAGTCTATTCCTTAAGAATAAAACAACAAAATTCAACAAAAGCATTTCAGTCATGCTGAAGTTAATCAAATCTAAAAGTACAATGCAATTCTTGGTTTAAAAAAAAAATCGTTCACTAGGAAACAGCAGCCACCAAAAAACCAATACGCTTCCATGCAGACACAAAAGATATTTACCATCTTCAGCACTAAGAGCTAATTCTTCCTTTGGATTATTAATTTTTCCTTTATCTGTGCAAGAAAAAAAGTAACACATAGTTAGAAATGTTGCTGTTCAGTATGATAAAACGGATGGCAATGGTAATCACAGAGTTAAGAGTAATGAGGACAAAACCAAACAAACCAGCATAGCCATGGGAATGGCTAAATTCAAGTGGTGCTTCACACACTACTTCAAGCCTACATCCAAGCAGCAGTCTCATGTTGACACAGTTTCTACCAGGGTGCTGTTGTAACAAAGTTAGTGCATACCTAAAACCTAGAAGCTAGTTAGAAGCAAGCAATAGCATAAGTAGGGTTAGAAGAGTAATTCACCAACAGTAGCCAACATCTTTCAAAATCCACACCTTCATGCTTCCCTTTACAAACACAAGTTCTGTTTACGTCTTCCCCATTAGACATGAGATAAGCATGAAAACTCTCAGGGGTAGGGTGAAGGGAGACAGGAATAATAATATATTTAAAGAAAAAAATTCTAGAAGGCTACAGAAGTCAGGAATGAATTTGATGTACAATTTTGTCTCACTGTATTCTCTTAAAATTAGTTTAGTATGTTAACTGCTAGAATACACAAGGTGAAACACTGCTACACAAAGATGATGATTTTTATACTTCCACTGTCTACTAATTTGACCCAAGCAAGCAGCCAGAAGGCAAAGGCAGTTGTTGCTCATTACTGATTTGGGTAGTTGCCAATACTATGACTATTGAAAAACTATCCAAGAAACAGTTCATCACCGATTAACACAGTGCATTTTTGGAAGATGTCTGCTTCATTGACCCATGTCGTTTCAAAATTAACACAAAAAACTGAAAGCTAAACCATATGAGAAAAGGATTCAGTTCTACAGTACAAGCTCTGTAGGGCTTGTTGAGAAAGAAAGACAAAAATACTACTTGGCAAAGCTGTATGGAAGACCAGCATGAACATATTTAAGCCAAACTGGAGGTCATGGGAGAGACACACAAGCTTTGTGCTCACTTGAGGTGGCTGATGGAATGTCTTCTAGACTTTTGGAAGGCATTTTCCTATCTGCACTCCTTTTCAGAGACATCAAAACAGGATTTAATTCTTCTTCTGAACCTGTTATGAGACAAAACACATGAACACTGCACACACAGACATGCCATTTTAAGCAAGTCACTGATAAACCATCCATGGATTTCTCAGGAGATTTTATTTTGACTGTTAGCTAAGATAGTGAGTATTCAATGAAAATACAAAATAAATCCAAAATAAACAACACAAATGTCTAATTTTAAGTGTCCATTTTGTGTCTTTAAATCTTCTTGGACATCAGTAGAAAGGAGCAGGTTGATTGATTTGCCCTGTGTAGTGTATCTCTGTCTCTACCGACTAATAAGGGGGTTTCAGACAATTATGGCACTTAATTGTCTAAGAACAATATAGAATAAACTCAGACTAGCCATTTTGTAACTATTCTGTTATGAATCAGCACCAAAAAATTAATAGCTTTAGTTTTTCCCTCTGTGTAAATTTGTACATTATATTTTCTCCTCGGTGAAAGAAATTTTGTTTTAATACTTGAGTAACGACCACAAAAAAAAAAACAGTTGTGGAGATATTTGGATCCCTGAAATCATGCAGTTGTCTTCAAGGGTAGAATCAAGACTGACCTAGCTCCTTCAGAAACCTTTAAGACCCTCTCTCCTTCCTACCTCACCTTCCTCCTCACTAGCCAACCAACCAGGCCTTACAGTATTGCTGGCTGCAATTTTGGGTAAAAAACAAACTATGTTTCATTTGTCTTCATACGTTTTAAGTTTTCACTGAGTTCTGTTGAGTTGTCCTTTCAATATAGGCTCAAGAGTAAGTTGGCAGGCCCTGGAAGCTTCACAGATTTATCAGATTCTCCAGAAGAAAACATTCCCAGTCTCCCAGGAAGAAATTAGAAAGGTTACATTATCTCCTTTACCTTAAGCTCTTTGATGACTATTATACTCTATAGGTTGACTAGAGCTGCCATTCAACTAATTAATAAAAATCCTGGTAAACAGACCACTTCATTTATCTTCTAGTGCAACAGGTAGCAATGCTAAATGGAATAGCAGAGCGTATTTGTATTGTCTTTACATCCAGCCATTCCACTGATAAGTATTCACCTTTGAAGAATAGCTGGTCACACTAAGGAATTAACTCAGCCACTGATACTTTCTTTCCCTTTTTTAATCCAGGATAGTTAAAAGAAATACCAGATTTTGAGTGTTACAATGTTATTAATTTGAAAGAGGTGTCACAGGGGAGGAAGAAAAGGGTAAATCATGAAGACTCATTCAAGCTATTGATTCATGCTGCTCCACTCTCCTTACCAAAGGGGCTCACCCAAATGTAGTATGTGTTTGTCAGACATCTTCCAATTAAAGGACTTAATTAGCTCTTCCCATCCTTCCCAAACAAATAAACAAAACATCCAATTAAGAAATAAGTATTAGACAGACATTTGGTTAACATATTTCAGTTGGCTACCAAAAAAAAAAAATAAATTTAAAAACCCAGCACCATGAATTTTAGAAATCAAACAGCTCACGAGTTGAACTTCTGGTTCCAGAATGGGACTCACAGTTTTCATCTGAAAACTTGTGTCCCAAATTTGAACTGTCCCCTTCTTCTTCATTATCCTCATGCTGAGATATTAGGCAGAGTTGAGCTCCTTCTGGCTGGGTGGAACTGCTCTCATCTTTAAGTGATGTGCTTGCTCTACTGAATTTCAACAGTGCTTTAGATTCTGGATTATTTTCAGAGGCATTTAAGGATGTGCTTTCATCTCTCCTTCCTTTTTCGCTTATTTTGGATGACTTGATTGCAATCATATTGTTCTCTCCTTCCAAGGGAGGAAGATCAACTTGAGACATGCTTCTCTCTTCTAATTTATTAATAGTTCCACTTTTTTTAGGAAGACCAGAAGCTTCAATTTCTCTTACTGCAGGATCATTTACTGAAGCCTTGATATTTTGTTCCAGAGCTCCCCCTTTGACAGCTGTCTTCATCTGTGTATGACAGCTACTTAAAGCACTATATGGCTGTGACATTGTCATGAATAGAGTCTCTTTTTGTGATGGAAACATACGATTCCCAAGCTTTTCTTGTTTATGTAACTCTTTGGATATTGGAGATGAAGCTTCAGATGCTTCTTGAAGAAGTTTTTCTAAAGAGCTACTGAATTCACTGAATTTTGCAATATTTGAAACATAAGTTTTTTCTATTGTTTCTTCTATTTCTTGAGGAGGACTTCTCTCCTGTTGACATGGAGCATGTATAGTTTGACTAGTCTGTATTTTACCTTGCATTTTCTTATTCATATTTTCTAGTGGAGAAGCTGGTGTTTCAGAGACCCCTTTCAGCAGCTTCTGCAAATTAACATCGAATACTTCATATTCAGCCTTGGGCAGCACAGATCTTCCTATGGTCTCACAGACTTCCTGCAGCAAGTCTCCATCATGCTCATAGGTCCTGCTTTGAACTTCCATCTCAGGAGTTCTCCATACCGTGCTCTCATTAAGTTTTGGTTTAGGAGGTGGTGTTTCAGACGCCTCCTCCAGAAGTTTCTCTAAAGCAGAACTCAAGCCACTGACCTTGGATGGGGCAACAGACTTTTCTATGGTCTCATCAATTTCCTGTGGCAACTCTCCATCAGACTCATAGGTCCTGCTTTGAACTTCCATCTCAGGAGTTCTCCGTACTGTGCTCTCAGCACGTTTTGGCTTAGGAAGTGGCGTTTCAGATGCCTCCTTCAGCAGCTTCTTTAAAGCAGAACTCATGCTACTGACCTTGGATGGGGCAACGGATTTTTCTGTGGTCTCATTGACCTCTTCAGGCTGATCAGTGTCATCTTGGCCTGTTGATTTTATGCTACAGTTAGTTTGTGATACACTTTTCATGTCATCTGATGTTTTCATCACCACACTTTTATATTCTGAAGTTTGAGATGCAAAGGTTTCTCTAAGCAGGTTCTGCAAACCAGCTTGAGGCCTCTGAGATCCCTGAGAGCCAACCTTGTCTGCTGCCTTATGTTGCAGACAGAAAGGTTCAAACTCCCTAAACAGTTTTCTGAGGCCTTTTTTGTTTTCATGCTCATCTGGTGATAGCATATTCATTTTTCCTGTGTTTTTGCTTATTTCTTCTTTTTGATAAACAGGATAAACATCAGGGCTCTGTTCTACTGTTCTTTCGAAGACCCTGCACTGATTTGAGTGAAAAGTTGTGTCTTTCAAAATGTTTTCTTTTAGGTCCAAGCTAGATGATGTCTCAGAGGCTTCCTTTTCTAACTTCTCGAGGCCTAACTTGAATACATCAAGCTCAGCTTTAGGTAGAGCAACCTTATCCACAGTCTCTGCAACTTCCTCTTGAGGGAGACTGTCATCCAAAGGAGTTGTCTTGTTCTCCACTTTTTCTATAGGAAAACATAGCAAATCATCTACTGCTGTCTCCTTTAAAGCATCTTTATCACCAGGTGATTGAAGCAACTGCAAGGAAACATGATGTTCCTTTGATGAAACAATACTCTTTTCTATACATTCTTTAACTGCTTGCTCTGGCAGACTCATCTTTTCCCAGGGTTTTGAGATAACTGGTTTTCTGTCCATCTGAACAGGGTCTGTATTTTTTGTGTGTGTCACATTCATAACTTTCAGGGTCGGTGATCCCAGAGGCAGTTCACATACCACAGAAGCTAATATCTGTGGTTTTTCCCTCTCAGATGTTTGCATTTGCTGTTGAATTAAATGTTGCTTGCTCATGGTATCTCTGCCTTTTTTACCTTCCTTTTCCTTTATTTCATAGTTTATTGAGCTAGTATTATTTGGCAAAGAAAAATCTCCCCTATTGATGCTGTTCTGTAATTTAACTCCGGTATCCCAGAAGTTTCTCAGACTCTGGAAGTGTGAAGGATCTGAAATTTGATTCCTGGACTTTTCATTCATTTTTTCTTTTAAAGACAAAACCTGGAAGCTGGGCTTCTGTTGGGAACAAGCAGCAACTTTTCCTTTAAGTGTTTCTTTCTCATCTTTTTCTTTGCTTTCTGGGAAAGTTGAAGTGGTACCAACTCCTGGCTGCAAATTACTTGCTTTTGGCAATTCTGTATATTCATGAAATTCACCACCAGATGGAACTGTTCTTTCTATTTTGTCAACTGCATGGCCTGGTCCAAAGTCAAAAGAATTTTGATGTTCATTTCTTGAAGCCTGGCTTGCGCAGCTTAGTTCAGCGCTTCTTAACATATTCCTGCTTTGATCATCCAACTCATTAGGTAGGTATACTGCAGTTGGTTTTATTCTGTCACTTTCTCCAAGATCTTTCAATGCACCGCCTCCTGATACATTAGTATTGAGACTAGCTTCTTTCTCTCCATGACTGGGGATAGTTTTACCCCTTTCCCAGAAAGCTCTGATCTCCTTTATTCTTTGTTGTTTGATTTCTTGACCACGTTCTCTTTCTTCAGCTCTTGTACAGTCAAATTCAGTTACTGATTTGTCATTTTGCTCCTCATTCTCTTCTTCTTTCTTAGGTTTCATTCTCTCTTTTATCATCTGAGTATCTTCTGAAACAAATGATGCAGGTGGATTACTAGTCTGTTGTTTCATCTTTCCAAATGATAACTCTTTTGCAACTATTGTTCTTCCATCCATGTTAGGCCCACTGTGTTCTGTAGGAAGAACTGCTGTTCTGGATGAGAAGTCCACTTTCTCTGTGGGTTCTCTCCCTTGGGGTCTGGCTGATACATTTTTCCTATCTTCAGTACCAGAACTTCTTTTAAACCAGCCTAAAACTTTTGATACAGATTCATCAGCCACTTCCATGAGTTCATCAGCATGTTTGTCAGGATTGAAAGTGGTCTTAGCATGTCGCTCCTCAACAAGATCAGGCTTACCTTGTTGAAAACTTGTAGACTTGGTATTTGACACGTCATATGCATCTGTTTTAGCAGAAGGCTGGCGTTCGTCTACAATGTAAACAAACTTAGTTAGGAATCAGACACGTGACTCTACCAATGTGTAATCTATCCTGAAAAATCTCTCAGATCTTTTTCTTTAATTTAGCAGAGAAAAGAGTTCTTTGTTCTTTTGCTTTTGCAAAGAATCACACTGTAGGTAATAGAGTGCAAAACAAATTCCTGCACTGAGATATCCTACAGGAAGATTAATCACATTACTTTTGAAGGTGTGAACAGTTAAGATTGGTTATTCCCATTCTAAAGGAAATGGCTACGTTGAAGGATAGAATGGGTGGACGGAGGAAAAGCCAACATATTTGTGTTTAGTCCCATGAGCAAACTCCCAGGTCACAATTAGTCACCAAGGAAAGTCGACAGCAGTACACCAAAAATTCTTCAGTTCCTCTGCAGACAGATCTACCAGGCCTTATGACAAGAATTTTATCCAAATGCCATCACTTCACCTTTATCATCTACAATAAAGGTGCCTATCCAGGCTCTGATATGATTGTCCATTCTTGAGAAGACCGATAGAAGATAATCTAAAAAATACTGACTATATTAGAGCATTAAAATACAAAAAAAGTGATTTAGAATTTAGTTCTGAAGTATGTAGCACATTCTTACTATTTCTGTTTCCTAGTTGTTAATTCTTAAATACAAGTTATTCCAATACTAATGAATGTGTGCTATATGCTACTGCATTCTGTTCTTCACTCCCATTAGTCTCTTACCAGTAAAGTTTTGGTGTGACTTTGATTCATGGCTCAAGATCTGGTTGGATTTATTTCCACACGTCTCATCAACACTCAGTTCATTATTGGTATTTGGCAGGTTATTGCTGGAGATGTTCTGTGGAGTTTCAAGTTTCTTAGGAGCAACTGTCTCTGTCTGCAAGGTTTCATTAACCAGGAAGACTGACCTATTAGTGTCATAACAGCTGGATGCCAATTTATCTTCTTGTAAGCCATCTATTGTTTTTATTTGTAAAGCTGAAGAATAGGTTCCCAAAGGCTTTACAGCAGAAATTTGCTTATCCCCAAATGAATCTGATCTAATAGCATGACTTCCACTACTCTTTATTTCATCAGATTCTAATAAATCAAACTCTCCTGTTTCTCTACTGTGGTGTAGCTGTGGGCTTTCCAGAGGTTCTCCTTTACCTGAGCTAGATGAGAACCTCACTTGTTTCAGTTTTTCCCGTGAAATCTGTGTGGAGTCTTCCGCTGCTTCTGTATGAGAATTCTTCTCAGCCTTTCCTTCAAAAATAGTTACAGTGGGAAGGCCACTTTTTTTCTGAACATCTAACACCTGACTAACACGAGCTTCTGAGTCAGTGGAACTTGAACTGCGTTTCAGAATTCCCCCAGCCCGTGTACCAATGACACTAATCCTCTCGGTCCATTTGGCTGGTTTTGGTACAAGGTCTTCTCTTTGTGGCACAGGATTTGTTGCTTTGTGAATTAATTTTCTAGCTTTTGGGACAGGATGCTGAACTAGTCCTTTCTGTGATTCATCAGTGGGTTCTGCAGAAGGCTTCTTATGTTTCTCTGTTTCATCATTTTGCAAATTTGGTTTAGGGTGGCTCTCTTGTGAGAGTGACAAAATTTCTGTAAGATACACAGAGAAGAAATCATAAGTTTACATGACGCTCATCTGCACAAACAGAGGGGCCTGCCACTGCTGATATAGAATGCAAAGATTATATTGGTTTATTAAAAGCATCTGCAGTAATACACAAGTGCAAATTCCACATTGGTCTTGATTTCCTTTGTATGTAATAGGAAGTTTTAGCAGATGAAAATACTGCCGTTATTTCTTATTCTAGAAATATTAACTAACTATTTAATGATTCTAAAGATAGACAGCACACCAAATTTTTGATCAGCATTATTCCTGCAAGGGATAAAGTATGTAGGAAAGGGCAACTTTTGAATATGCGTACACCTCTTCAGATTCAAAACATGAACAGCAACCTACACAAATGGAAACAGGCTATTTCCACATTCATAAGGAACAAAGAAATGATCTCCTGGGTAGGGAGATAATTTTTTTTTTTTTTTTATTCCTAATGTTCAAGTCTTCCTTTTTCCCGTTAGCAAGCTTCATAACGGAGACAGTAAAGTAATTTCCATGTACGAGTCTGTAAATTAAGACTTCAAATTCCTGCGTTGTTATATATCATCACTCAGGAAAGGGAGGATTTGAAAATAAACAGGACTGAGAAAACAAAGGAAAAAAAAAAAAAGATCAAAGACAGGCAGGCTGCTTCCGTTGAGCCAATAGCAGCAATCACTGGAAGATTATAAAGACAGCTATGCCAAATTCAAGGAAATTTCCCTTTTCTCCTAATAGCAATTGAAGACAAACAGACATCTCTGAGTACTTAATACTGACTAGAACTGTGAGTAAAAGAAAGGAAGCAGAATCCATTGGCTCACGTAAACAGCTATGTCCTGAGTATATTCACATGCTTTACATGAAATGAACTAGTTGATACCTCCAAGCAGTTAAGATAAATCGGGTCTTGATATATTAGAGAAGAGGCAAGGAAAACAAAAATAATTTCCATATAAACCTCTAAGAAATTCACAGTCATATGCTGAATAAGTATATTTACCCTTCTTTGATAGCGGAGGTACAGTGGTTGGTCTGTTTTCTGATTCCCCACTGTTCAAGTTATCACCTGATGAGGTGGAATTAAATGGATTTCTCCTTTGCTAAAAAAGGAATGAACATTATAATTGCAGTCAAATGGTTATATCAGTACAGCCTTGACAAAATAAATGAAAGTGCAGTGATTGCCTCATTACCCTGGCAGCATGCCTTTTAAATGTGATACATGACAAAAAACCTAAACAATAAGAATCAGGGTACTATTAGAAGTGCTAGTGATAGCCTCATTTTGTTCTTTTTGAGGACACCAACAGCAGAAGTAAGCCACCACTTAAAGACACTTGAAAATACCAAGTTTTTTCAAGTTAAATAATTTTATCTCTAATTCCGTGACTTCAGAGATATTGGAACACAGCAGGACAATTCTTGGTGGCTGAAAAGGTTGGAAATAATGTCAAGCACAGACAGCCACTGATTATAGCCCTAACAGCACTTCAGCACTGGATCTTTAATGCTTTCCATTATCTCCTTCAAAACAAAAAAAAAGTTTGGTTTTTTTTCCAACTTACTACCTTTCTTCCTCAAATAATTAGTTATCCTTACCACTGAAGTAAAGAAACATGCAAAGTGCAAAAAATAACTCCTGTTATATTCAATACCCATCATACCTTTACTGTTGGAATTGATGCCTTCATATGCCTTTCTTCTGGTTTGTCTAGCACAGAGGTGGTTGGGTTAGAACTGGAAAGAAAAAAAAGATAGAACAACTTTGGTAAACAAGATATTACTTTAGGCCTTTTTGAAAAAGTAAAAGAAAGATTCATATTTGAATATAACCTCTTGGCACCTAAATTTTTCTATTTAGCCTGTTCTCAACAGATTTAGAAGCAAATCTTCTCTTTTCCATAGCAAGGGGATATTCTTGCTGCTTTGTTTCCTTGCAAACATTTCCTTGCTTGTTAAAGAATTCAATACAACTCCTACTTGGGATGACAGAAGCCATATTTTTGAGCAATCTTTATGTAAATATAGCCACTCTCCAAACAGTATCAGTGTTGCCATCTCCATCCTTGTCCTGCATTTATACTTCTAGGACTGAAAACAGAGTGGATGAAAGTGTCAAAATCTGATAACAATTGAGTTTTGCAAAGTGTCCAAGTCAGAAAAAACAGCGGAACCCCATCACCCCTATAGTAAAGATGTGACATGCCACTGATGACAACACATCCCCTCAGAGGTACAGCTTATAAACTGCTCTTTCAGTTAAGCTCTATATAATCTGTGGTTTGATAGCATAAGTAAAGTTAATTATTACTTGTGACTCTGACTAAGTATAGCCCAGGTAGGGAGAAATTAAAACAGCTATAAGTGACAGCTCCTACATTATAATCAAAAAATAGTTAATCTATTTGCAGAATGATGCAAGGTGGTTTTTTTTTTCCAAAACAATCAGGTTTTTATAATTTGAATTTATCTAAACATCTCAAGATATTAAAACTGCTTTTTGAAGATTAAAGTTAGATGTGGATTTAAACATGGTCTTCATATAACAACCACATTCAGTATCTTAACTCTATATAGAAAATGCTGGCATTAACCAAGTTACATGCTTATGATTTTGTGGATGAAGAAAACAGTGCAAGACTGGAAAATT
This sequence comes from Actenoides hombroni, assembly GCA_024336885.1. Classification (NCBI taxonomy): domain Eukaryota; kingdom Metazoa; phylum Chordata; class Aves; order Coraciiformes; family Alcedinidae; genus Actenoides; species Actenoides hombroni. The sequence goes on from WUAM01000431.1 coordinate 37,909,621, forward strand.
TATATTCTCCAGGTAAGAAGTATGACGTCAGGCTAGGAGGAAAGCAACTCCTTATGTTCTTCCAGTACAGATGTACAAGGAGATTCCAATACTGAGTATTTCTTTGGTCAACAATCTTTGGTATGGGTAAAAAGAAAGACATTCAGATGTTGATTAGTAAGTAGCAGAGCCATAAGGCAATGCTTTTGAGGACAAACGTGGTATCTCAGGACTTGAAAACAGCTCCCAGCACTCATCAAGTTGCAGGTTCAAACAGGAGCTGCCTCCTCGCATGGACAAAGATCTCTCCAATCAGGCAACTGACAACAGTCTGCCCTGCTGAGGAGAGAACAGCTTTCCAATCTTCTCCAGGGTGCAGGACAGTTAACCTCAATGTTTAGAAAAAAACTGGCAGACACCCTTGAAAGACTACTGGCCTCTGGACTACTAAGTGTGTCTGAGAAGTGGCATCAGTCCCGTTTTACAAATGAAGAAACATCATCATGGAGAAGATGACACAGATGAGCAGCCTGATCACAAGTGTAGGAAAAAAATACCTGTTAGAAGTTTGTAGCTCAGATTACATCTCTTCCTTGCTCTCTGGTTCAATGTTACCTTTAAGATATATACCACCATGCATAGTGATGAAAACTTAAGGTATGAACTGATCTTGTAATGGAAACGATCTCATGGGTGAAAAAATAAACAGTTCTTAAGGGCAGCAGCTCTTATATGCACACAGCAGGTATAATGGACTATTGTTCTTTTTTATTCTCTCAAGAAAAAAAAAATTCTAGTTCTCACAGATCAATATTACAACTTAATTGATTTTCAAAAAATTTCATTCCACATTACAGTTTTTAACAAAAAAAAAAAGGGCTGTTAGAATTAAAGTGTCTGAAAATACATATATTTAAAGAAACTTTGTTCTGCCGAACTGGAGTTTTTGTTCTTGATTTTATAAGCAATTGTGTTGGTGTTTTTGTTTTTATGAGCACCTGTGTGCTCCTGCACTATGCATATCACCTACTACCCAAGAGGATAAACACAATTGTTTAAATTTATTTTATTTTTTAAGGTCTAGATCATCAGTGCTTCAACCTTTCCCTCATTTTAAACAAGGAAAATAGTGTTATGTACCCTGGGCTGCAAAAAACTGGTAACACATTTTTGGTCTGCAGTTTTCACAGGTGAGGAGATAACTTTAAGTCTCATCGAACACACACCCACTCCCACAATATTTTAATGCAATGCTACTTCAGATTTACCATAGAATAATTAAAGAGCTGTTAATTTGGCATTACGTAATGAAAACCCTGCTCTAAGAAACTGTAAGTTAGAGTAAAAAAAAAAGCACACTCACTATCCTATATCACAACACTATCACAACAAAGGGTCTGAAAAACACAAGTTTACCCTCAACCCATACAGATGGGAAAACTAAACAGTTCCGAGATATGCTGCATTTACAAGGCTAATTTAAGAAAGTGTAGGAAGCCAAGCTGGTAAATTGACCCAAATTAAAAAATTCCTATACTGCAATTCAACAAAACAAAGTGCTGAGATCCACAATGAAGGCCCAAGCACCACATAGACTGGACAGCACTGGACAGGAACCAGGAGGTAACAAGGTGAAGGCAGAAGCAAAGCTGGAGAAAGGCATTATAGATTAGCAGGCACTGTCAATACACTCCACTCAAAAATGGCCTCACATTCAAAAAAACCCACAAAACCCAAAAAAGAAACTACAACCAAAAAAAAGCTTTCCTAGGCTCATCTTGAAGGGTAGAAAATCTAGTATGAGTAAAGCTAGTGCAATTTAATGGTACTCCATAAAAAATGTCCTTATTTAGTTATGCCAGCACTCCTATTATTCTAGAAAAGTCACATGGGTCTTAAGAATTATGGCTTTTGTGCAAATTTTCACCTTTCAAAACTCTAGGACCCACACTTGTCCTCTGTTCAACGTAGGCTATGAGTATTTCGTAGCCTAGGGAAGAAAACAACTCACAAATCTTAATCTGAAAGATAAAACCCCTTTAACATCGCCTTTTTTTTGTGTTTCAGCATATAGATAGATGGTATCACTGAAAAGAGGCAATATTGACAGTCTGAGTCACCTTGTGAAAACGTGTTCTGTGCCAGGTTACACCTTCAAAAATACTTCACACACATAGCCTGTAAAGGCTCCGGTCTGGAAGAAAAGTACTGTGGTGATATAGTGCCCAAGAAAAAAATTAAAATTAATTCATAACGTCATTACTGAATTTAGATATTTGGGGTGTGGGAATGAAGATCACTGAGCTGATTTTGAGAATATAGTTGTGAGCTGATTTCTGTTCCAGCATCCCGACTTAACAGCTGAACCTGGGCAGTTTACAAACAGATCTACCAGAACAGAACTTTCCTAACATTCAGTAAGAATTGTTTTGGCTTAAGAACAGATTCCAAAACAAAAATAATAAAAAAACCACCTGGGTAGTTTCTTATCACATATCTTCTAGTCCCAATCCTCAGGTTAGCAGTTATTGCAAACCAGTGATGGCCTGAAGCCCACTCTTAAAGGAAGAAGGAAATAAAGAAAAACAAACCCAAACCTTAAAACCCTCAACTCCCACAAACCTACCCTTAATGTAGCACTTTAAAATGTTTTAAAAGTCCAAGTGCTTGAACCACATATATCATTTGGACACTAGAAGCCATGAAATCACTTTATGCAGTCCCAAGCTCCCGAATGATACTGTTTCATCCTCCTAGTTATAGCTGTGTTGAGACTGTGTTGAGATATTGCAGGAAGAAGAGTTAATTTCTTGCAGCTCTCCTATCCCAACAGCCAAATGAAATGTTTGTACTGTCCAGGCTGTCCCTTTCCACCTCAACTGATGAGGTTATTGCATGGCCAGCATTGTTTTCCCCTCAATTCCTAATCAGTTGCCACCATCGGAGACAGGCCCACAGCCATGTCAGTCCAGTTTCTTTCAAAGTCCAGTATCAAGAGAACAGAAAGGAGTATTTTAACAACATATGTTGCCTCCTGCAACTTCCCACATGCAATGCTGTGTAGAATAATCTCAGTCAGTGAAATAAACCCATACTGAAATCATAATCAATGAATTGCATATAGTCCTGTGATGTTTGCTTGCTTCAACATTTGACATTTTAGAAGCAAAGAATCACAGAATAGAATCATAGAATGTTTTGGGTTGGAAGGGACCTTTAAAGGTCATTTAGTCCAACCTCCCTGCAATGAGCAGGGACATCCTCAACCAGATCAGGCTGCTCAGAGCCCCATAAACTTGACCTGGAATGTTTGCAGGGATGGGGCACCTACCACCTCTCTGGGTAGGTGAGGCCACCTGGGCCAGTGTTTCACCACCCTCAGCATAAAAAACATCTTCTTTATATCTATTCCGAATCTCCCCTCTTAGTTAAAAGTCATTACTCCTCGTCCTGTTGCAGCAGGCCCTGGTATAAAGTCTGTCTCCATTTTCAGATGTCGGTAAGGCAAATACCCCTTTGAGTTCATTGTGATAGTGATAAATACAGGACAGGAAAAAACAGCAATGCAAGCCAGAGTTGTTAAGACTTACACCAACCTTTGGTGCCATTCATCGTGAACGTGCGTGCCCAGTTTGCAGACCACAAAAGTGAAAGTTTCAACTGCTATTAGGTACTGTACAAATGCATAGTAGGAGAAAAGCCTTGCTGCAAAGAAGAAAAACAGATTACATATAGAGAAGAAATTAGAAGACAGACAAGAAAGTGAAAGGTTACAGGGCTGATCAACGGCACAACCAGAAGTAAACCAGTCATCCTAAGAAGTAACTCTGGCTCTTACCTCATTCTGTTCACCAAAAGCACAAACAATAGCTACCTGTGTTACACCCTGGTTCTTGTTTCCTCATTGGTGTTGAGGAATCTGTCCATCTAAAGACATTTCATTTCCACCTGCTGTCACCCTAGCTGAGAGAGCAGCACCTTCCTTTTCAAATGCAGGCTTTTTGAAAGCTTTCCACACAGCCAATGAACTACTACATGTAGGTATTTCTAAGACATCTCTCTCTTAGAAATCAACTCAGGATATTTCAAGGAAAAGTGGAGCTGTTTGGGATGTTTACAGACTTGAAAGAGTAATTTAAGACAAAATCCACTGTGATTCAGAGGATCATCTAGCTTTCCTACAACTACAGCCATTCAGGCATATCCATGCTGTCTGTCTTGCCTTACTCTAGATAGAAGCCTCACCATTCCAGAAAGACCTCTATTTTTCTCGGTAGAATCTGACTTATTTTCAGCAAATATTCAAAGATTCTATTTCTTTCCACCTGAAATATGTTTGGTCTCCTCAAAAAAAAGTCTCAGAGGTCTTAAAGTGTGCACCCAAAAATCTGGAAAATTCTAAAGAGCAATTTCTCTGTCTCTGATTCTTTGTACGATCCAAGCTTAAAATTCAGGCTGAACCAATAGTCTGGTCTCATTAAGTGATTAAATGAAAACATGCAAATGTTATTGTCCCTTTATTACTAATTGCAGAGGACTGATCACAGCCAGCCACCTAACCAGAAAATCCTGGTCTCACTTCTGGAAGACAGACTAAATTGTGACATGTTAATATGTGTGGGACTCTTCTTCACCATTCACTTCTTCACCATTGACAACTTTTTCCTTGCAGAGGTGACAACGCATGACTATGATTTATCAACCTTTCACAGGCATGGATTCCTTGGGAGATTTTTAGGAAAAAATTGATGGCTTTTGAAATACGAGGTAAGTACAATATTTGGAGTTTCACCAGTCCTGATATATACATACTTAGTGTGATTAAACAGACAGCTTACCTTGAAATAGATTTCATTTGTTGTTCTTCTTCTTGGTGTTCCCCAATGCCATGTAGTTCTGGTGGCACAAAGACTTCTTTATTGAAATTGCTCACCCAGGTGTTCTTACTTGATTTGTTCTGACTCATTTCAGCTAAAACATGAAACAAAAATGTTGTCATCTCCCATATGTTCATACAGGCTTTCTTAACCAAGCAAATACAAGTATTTGCATTCAGTCCTACAGCTATTTAAAAAGTCCATTATGCTTGAATTATGGGTAGATGTGGATCTGGTGTCTTCTGAATAATTTTTTTTTTTAATGCTACTAGAAATGTCACATACTTCTCTGAATACTTCAATCTACTCTAGGCACATCTGCTTTAGATCTTAAAGTGACCCTAAATGGAGAGTTTTCTACAACAACCCTGGTAAAGACTGATCCTGTAGTTCTTGCAGCTTTATAATCATGGAAATTTCAACCTTGTTCTGAGGAAACAAAAACAACTAAACCATAGGAAACTGAAAATATGTTGAAGTGCAGTTAAAGTCAGTTTTTCTCTTCCTACAGCAGTAAACTGGAAGTTAGTCATAACTCCAGTTTAAGCAGGTGGCCAATCCTTTATGAATAAAATTACCATAAGAAGTTAAGAAGGTAAATATGAAAACATAACAAAAAAAAAAGCCCCATCTCATTCAGCAAATGGAAATACACTTGCATTTCTTTTTGGAGTGGGACAGAATCCTATTCTGACAGCCCCTTTCAGAATCAAAACATTAGTTTACATTACTGATTTTTTTTACTTCTCCAACAGTTTAGAAATGAAGAGTTTCTTAGTGTGCAAAAATAAGCAAGCTTTTTGTTCTCACTTTTGCTACCCATAACTGCAACCAAAAATATCTTGACATCTAATGAGTCACTGAAATCAGGCAATTGCGCACAGTTCTGAATGTACCCGTATGCCTTTTTGTTCAAGTAGTAAGGTTGAGAGTAATTAACCTTCCTTTAAGATATGTCTTTAAGTACTTTCCTTTAAGCTATAAGTTACTGTAAAATTAAGCTGAAATTTTACAGCTGATTTTCATAACCTTCCTGTCCAAAACCAGACAAAACCACAAACACGCCACAGTAACCACCTGTGCATTTTTGCATTCTTTTCTGTGTCAGGCCTTTTCTTGTTAACCTAAAACCCCAAAACTGTCACGTAGTAACCTCAAACTGACTAAACTGCCATTATCCAAACTCATCTCTGGAAATCTAGGAATTGAGAAAGTGTAACACTGCAGAATTAGACACAGGAAAACAAGGCTAAATTGCAGTTACAAAACTTACAGAAAGTAGCAAGCTGTGGTCCTGCCAGAGTTTTAAGAGAAGTACTTCACTTGCTTCGCTAGCACACAGTAAAATCCCTTAATAGAACTCGAAAGAATAAAGAGCATAAATTTCAGTACTCTCTGTTAAGAATAGTAAGAGTCTTGACCTTCTAAATCAGAAGGATTTAGTAGAACTACAGAGAACTTTGTAGAACTTAAAAGGGGATGGGGGTCCATTTCTTTAAGAAAAAAAAAAATTAAAAAAATCACTTTCTGTAGAAAGAATGACAAAATAGATCAAGACCCTTCAGGTTAGAAAGTCAGATGCTGAGAGATTTATGACAGAAGCCTTGCTACAGTGTACAGGATTCTATCGTGTTTTTGTGACTATAGATTGATTGCTTACTTTCTCTCCCAGGGATAATGTTAATGGGGATCAGTTCAAAACCAGAAAAGAAAATGGTCACTTTCTATGTGGAAAACCTTTATTTTAAAATGACTCAGGACAGGACATGGTGAATATTCAAGAGGTATTGTTTTAAAGACCTTCTTGAACAAATTAATGGTGAAAAAATAATCCAGAAATATCACCCCTATTTCAGAAAAGTCTGAGGTGCAATTGGCTGCAAGCTGGTTCTGACCTTGGAGCCTGCACACATTGTCAGGCACTCTCAGAGGCAGGGTGCTGGGGAGATGAGCTTTTCATCTGGTCCAGTGAAGCAGCTTTTAATTTCTACTCTTTTGTTTCACTTCTCTCCAAACAAAACACTGTATTTACTTCTGATGTTAAACAAAATGCATTATCTTCCCACTTTCTGACCTTTTTTAAAATAATAGTTTTGGAATACATTATTTATTAAGTGAACACTAAGCTTGTCAACATTACTCATGTACACACAGAACACTACTGCCTATCTGTTCTACTAAATTCATGCCTGCAACTGTTACCTAGCACATCATAGAATAGAATTGTAAAATGGTTTGGGTTGCAACAGACCTTTCAAGGTCAGCTAGTCCAACCTCCCTGCAAGGAGCAGGGACATCTTCACCTAGATCAGGTTGCTCAGAGCCCCATCCAACCTGACCTGGAACGGTTCCAGGGAAGGCACATCTACCACCTCTCCGCACAACCAGTTACGGTGTTTCACCACCCCCACTGTAAAAAATGTCCTCCTTATCTCTATCTAACACTGTTGGCTTTAAGGTATGTTTCTAACAGATCATTGTAGATGTCAGAACTCCTGACACATATCTCAGCAGTTACAAACACTAGCTCTGGCTCATGGTGCCCACCATTTCAAGTCACCTTGAAGTGTCTTTGGTCTCCTCAAAAAAAATAATTAAAAAAACCCTCAAAACCAAAACCAAACAACCTGTGCTTCAGAGGTCTCAAATCAAGTTCCCAAAATTTTGGAAATCTACACTAGAGAGCAATTTCCTCAGTCTTTTCATATTTCAGGGTAAGTCACAGAGCCTGAAAAATAGGAATAAGAATGCAGTCCAGGAGTGCAGATGGCTTTTAATCCTACGTATAAACACAAGCCAGTCCCCCCTCTTAGCAGTCAACACACAGAATTCTCATTAATAAAGAGCACTGGGGAAGAGGAAAGCTTACACTGCAAACTACATGGGAAATCTCCTTTTTTCCATCATTTCCTCCTTGTACAGAAAGCAATATTTTCTTTTCGTATTTCACAGATAACAGTGTCTGAAGCTAACTAAGTAAGAGTCAACCTTTCCAATCTAAAATATAAACCAAAGGCTTACCAAGACTGGCAGGTTTCCGACGCATAGAAGCTCGAATAATATCTGCTCCATGTATCTTATCTCTGTGCCTCTTTGATTTTGCTTCATAAAACCACTGCCCACTCATATTCTTTAGCTGAACATCATCTTTGACTTTTTCTGGTAAATGCCTGGGGAAGAAAAAAATAAATAAATGAGATACATACACAATCTACTTACCTGCATAAACAGAACAAAACTTGGACTGGGGGAAGAGGAGGGCATGACAAGAGATTGTGTTCTGTTGGGTTTGGATTATTATTAAACCCTAAGCATGTTATTACCACCTTCTGACCTGTTACCCCCCTCATTTAATTATGAAGGATGAAAATGAGCTGAAGAGGGAAGAGCCTCAGCCCTGTTACACTTAGAGCATCAGTTGAAGTAACTCTTAAAAAAAATCCAACACAAAACATGTTTTGCTATGATGAACTAACTCTCAAGCAGAGACAGCTCTGTCAAAGTCTGCAATAACTGCAGATCATAACTTCTTTCCTCCCAGGGCCAGTTTTCCAAGGTTAAAATTGAGATAAGCTAGCAGGGTGGCGTAAGAAATCTGTGCCAAAATTAAATCTGTGGCTGTTTTGGGGCTCAGATGACGACTTTTCAGGGTTTTCATATAGTACTACTTTTACACACACATTCCAAAAGCCCACTAGGAAAGCGGTGCCATTTTTTCTAGAGGTTACACACAACCCCATATAATGAATACAAGTCACAAAGGAAGACAGCATCACATGGAAGAATCAACAAAAGCCGTTTGTGCCATTTATTAACCTACATGCACAAACTGCGGACACTTTAAGTACTCGTGAAGCAAATATTGAGTAATTTGATTTTAGACTTCAGGGTCACCCTGCTTTTATGAAGCATACTTTAACAGAATAAGGAGTTATGTGCAGTTTGAGAGGTTGTCTTCTTTCCTCATTGGGCATATAAAAACACATTAGGCATATGTTTATACACGGCCTGGAGACTAACCTGCAGATCAGGGAAGTTACTAGACATTTAGAGAGTGCTTAATCAAAAAAAAATTGAGTCAGGCGTCATCTGCCTTCTCCATTTGTGTCCTTTCCTTCAGCAAACAAGCTAATAACAGTGCCCAAGGGAGAACTCAAAACAAATCAAGTTACTCAGAGACTTCAATGTTAAACACAGTCCACATTGCTATGGGATGGTGCTGTCTTCTGCAGGCCTGATGGCACATCACAGAATGGTTTGGGTTGGAAGGAACCTGTAAAGGTCATCTAGTCCAGCCCCCAAGGAGATTCATGCCAGCTTTATATTGCTCCTGAGTTCAGGAGAAGGAATTTCTAGTGCAGTCAAGTAGCTATGATAACAGTCATTTTACTACAGGTTGCAGATTTCACTGTCAAGTACAGACAGTCATTCACAGCAGAGAAAAGACACCGAGGCAGTCCCAAGCCCCACACTAAGATAGACCACTCTCACCTGTCACACTTCTCCTTCACCCTTATATGGCCAGAAATAAAAAAACATTTATTTGAAGGATGAGATGAAATGGGCTTAAATTGTGCCAGGGGAGGTTAAGATCAGATATTAGGAAAAATTTCTGTACTGAAAGAACAGTGAAGCATTAGAACTGGCTGCCCAAGGTGAAGGTGGTAGAGTCACCATCCCTGGAGGTGCTCAAAAAAATGTGTAGATGTGGCACTTCAGGACATGTTTTAATGGTCATGATGATGTTTGGTAGACAGTTGGACTTGATCTTAGAGGTCTTTTCCAACCTTAATGATTCTATGATTATATGGATGAGGAAAGGCTGAGACACCTAGGGCTGTTTAGCCTGCTTACCAGTATCTAAAGGGTGAGTGTCAAGAGGATGAGACCACTCTTTTCAGTGGTGGCCAGTGACAGAACAAGGGGCAACAAATTGGAGCCCAGGAAGTTTCACCTCAACATCTGGAAAAAGTTCCTTCCCATGAGGGTGACGGAGCCCTGGAACAGGCTGCCCAGAGAGGTTGTAGAGTCTCCTTCTCTGGACACTTTCAAAACCCATCTGAACATGATCCTGTGAAACCTGCTCTAGGTGAACCTGCTTTAGCAGGGAAGCTGGACTAGATGATCTCCAGAGGCCCCTTCCAACCCCTACCATTCAGTGACTCTATGACTGCATCCTCTATATTGGAATTTGTATACTTATTCTTTTTGAAAGTACTCTTAACAGTCAGTACCTCCTGGGTGCGTAAACAGGTTCCCTGTCTCAAATCAGCTACACACAGTTGAGGCTGCCAGAAGCTGAGGTCACCATTGGCATTTTTAATGCCAAGATTCAACAGTCCATAGCATTGCTGGGATACTTAAAATTTGGCCATCTCTTGCTTATAATTGCGCTTCTCTAAGAGCCAAAATACACACTACTCATATACTGCAGGTGTTCCAAGTTGCAGCAGGAACACAGTAGGAGCTCCCCTCTGTCCTCAAGCAAATATATTACTCGGGTATGAGCCAACTCCTCATTGCTCAGCCAGTTTATGCACATAGCCAGCAGGAATAGTGGAAATACAGCATGCAAGGACTTTCTACACAGATGATTGCTTCTCCCTTTCACCTTCTTTCCCATATGGTATTTGCCTTTTCAGAACAGAAGTTCCTTATGGCAAGGGACTGGCTTCTCAGCTATTTGTACAGCTCTGTCCCCAGCTATTGCTTCAGGGCAGTATGACAACACATGCCAGGGGAGGTTCTCTGGTGGGAAGGTACTGAGTCACAGGACAAGAACAAGTATGCAATGCCCTCACTCTGTTTGATTCAACCTTTTTACCTCAGACACTGCCCACTCCTATCCCCTTTCTATTCAGCCACTGAAACTAGGGTGTGGTAGGAGACCTTCACAAGTCAATTTTAATCAATAAATCACTGTAGAAGATGACAGGATGCCAGGCCTCTCAACTGTGTCAGCCTAGTTACCTGCTTGTTGGACTATCAGATCTGTGATCAATTAACATAAGCAGGACAGACACAGGGGTATGGATCTCTAACAGCTTTAGACTCATTAAGTATCACCCATGGCCAATGCAACTGTCATTTTGGCTGGAAGTGAATGTCAGGCACCTTGCTCCCATACCGACTTGCTCTCTATGGAAATTAGTATATCTTAACTCCACCAGCTCAACAGGCCTTCTAGACTTTGAGAGATAATTATGCTCGGTAATGGAGGTATAAACGTGCTCTCAATTTACCCAGTACCTCCTTTACAGGTAAAAGTAAGAAGCGACAGAAGCTTAGAGCAGCTGACTTACAAACTACTTTTGCTGTCTCACCTTGATGGCACTTGCCCTTTGCTAGCTTGGTGTCACAGTTTAGGGTCAGGGCAGCCCCTTAGACCTATAACAGACGCTCTCTGTTAACCACCTTTTGTCTCCAAAGGGGAAGAGAAAGGGAATAAGGGAGAGAGACTTAGCGATTAGAAAAGGAAAATAGAACAGCTTTAATGAAAATGAAAATTATAATAATAAAAATGGAATATATACCAATATATACAGAGCCAGTACTGAACCCAGCCCCCAGTGGCAATTACATCACTGTCACCACTGATGCTGTGGAGCAGGCACCGGGGGAGTCCCACACTGGGCCCCGCAGCAGACGGGAGCTGTGTTGAGGAGCTGGATTCTGGTACCGGGTTCAGGAACACACAGAAGCTGGC
>WUAM01000431.1:37921282-37952661 GCA_024336885.1 Actenoides hombroni
CCCAGACTGGGCCCCGCAGCAGACGGGAGCTGTGTTGAGGAGCTGGATTCTGGTACCGGGTTCAGGAACACACAGACTGGGATCAAAGGCAGAATGGACAGAGTCCTCTTTGGATGCTGGCTATTGAAAAAGAGAGGAAGAAGCCAGAAGCAGAGCAAAAGCCTGACCTTTGTGACCCCTCAGCTTTATACCACATATGACATATATGGGCTGGAATCCCTTGTTGGTCAGTTTGGGGTCACCTGTCCTGTCCTGCAGGTGTGGCTTTTTACTTTCTGCACCCCCCAGTGTGGTACACAAGATCCAGCAGTGGTCTTGGTCTGCACATCAATCCTTGGTAGTAACTCTAAACATGAGGTGTTATCATTGTTAAGAGCAGACACTGCCTGAGAAAACAGGCTGCTAACTTCAATTAAGTTCAAAGGACTGAGCTGAAAAGTAAAATCACCGAACTAGTGAATTAGTACAGGGTGTATAGAATTAATTCTGTTCTCACTCAAACCAGGACACTTGGCTTATTTGTCTCTTCAAGAGAAGTATTTAGCCTCTCAGTCCCATCTTTTGAGGAACTAAGAGCAACATAAATATTACAGCTATTCTCAGGCATTCCCCAGCCAAAAATAAAGAAGCAGATTTCTATTATCAGAAAAACAATTAGTTCTAGGCCTTGGCAGGGAAAAAAAGCTTTTAAGAAGCCTGAGTTCATCAACACAGCACAGATGTGTTGCAAAAACAGCTGCAGAGGTTACAAACAAGAATTTTTACACTACTTGAATTCTCAAGCTCTGCTATGAGCAGGCCTTATCAGCAATATCGAACTGCTTGCACTACAGGGGCCTGTTTTACTGCCAGAAATTAGATTTAGGTTATGGTTTACACATTGAAAGGAATAGTGGAAAAAAAAAAATCAGACTGCAGACATGCTTTTCCTATTGCAGCCTACACCTCCCAGCACACAACAGGACTGAACCAACAGTCAATTCTGCACCAACTCCCAAGTCAACAGAAAGGCTAACCAAGTTATTACATTATTTTCCTATTGGTGGCCAAAGAAGCAATAGGCATCCAGATTAAGGTTCAGATTGCAGGTTTAGCTGCCAAGTTTGCTACTAGGAGAAAACAATAATAGCTTTATGTATGATGTAAGCATGTATTCTGGAGTTCCTCGGTGGTCTGTTAAAATGCCAGTTAGCCTATGTTGCAGTTTTTAAGAGTGAAACAGCCTGGTTATAGTAAAGCTAGTGCCTGTTTCTTCTCTAGGAACATCAGACTCAACAAAATGAAGCTATGTCGTTAAAAATTATTCTCTCTAATATCCTCTTTTAAAGAAAGTTCCCCCATTACTTAGCAAGATTTTTCCACTACATCTAGGCAAAATTTTTAATGACAAATTTTTCATCCCATTAGGGCTTTAAATGCATGCAGAATTACACTGCACAGGCATACAAAGTAAACATCCAACACTCTGCAGGCAAACAGCAAGTCTAGACATTTATCAATTGGGCTGTTTCTCCCCGCTCCAGAACATCTGACAGTGGGCTAAATCACATGGTACCAACTGTACAGCCGGAAATCTGTTCTGATATAATCAGGCTCTGTCACCTTCCTATCTGTAAATCCAGAATGGTTTATCTTATGCTTTGTAGGCTAGTTTAGCAGCTCATTGCATGTTAGGGCAAAGTGATAATGATTTCTGCTTTTTTTGAAACAACAGTATTTAGCAATACGTACCTGTATCTAAAACTGTTCAGCTACACCTCCTCAGTGTCTCTTAATTCCTTCCCCCATGGCCCCCTTATTCATCGTCCATATTACAAACCACTGAAGAATTTGCAAGATGTAAAAACTGACATCTTAACTTCTTTTCTTGCCTTATTCATCAATTGGTAGCTTAAACTGAGCTTTTTGGACAGGAGAGCCTGTGCTGCCAGCACATTCTGTGACTTCTTGTGACAAACTAAGAAACATTTAACCTAAGAGTTTATGATTGGCTCAAAAATTCATTAGCATCTCATAACCCCTATTCTGAACATATAGAAAAAGAACCCCAGTGACTGGTGGCAAAATAAAGGACTTTTAAAGCCTGAGAGCACCATCTTAAGTACAAATTCACTGCCAAAACCTCCCTTCTGCAAATGAAATACCAAATGAGTGGAGAAAGTGGAAGGAGAGAGACTTTTGAGGAATTTATCCTCAACTCTATTTGCTGCAAACGTAACAGCAAACACCAAACCAACAACAAGATAATTTATTTAACTTCTGGGTCACCTTCCAAACTTATGCAAGAACGGGAGTAAAAGGATGTTAGACAAGGTATTACAAGTTTCAGACTTGCTGATTAGATGTTTGGGGTTTTTTCTCTTCTTTGAGAATGGGAAACAGCCATACAAGGTATATAAGGCAAAAGAAGCTATTGTTCAAACATTCCACTTCTCATGAGCATGCCTCTTTAGTCTGCACATATCTAGATAAGGTGCAAGAAAAAAAAACGAACTGTTCTGGCATTTGTTAGAACACTACACCCAAAACATTTGTAATGAGCAGTCCCAAGATGGGAATACAGATTATTCCTTTTGCATGGTATTTGCACACATATGACTTTCAGAAAAATAATTTTCTATTTAATTGGTTTAAGCAATAAGGCAATATAATTTAAAATTGGTTAAGGGCTATACAAGGAAAAATAAAGGTAACCAATGGGGTTACGCAACCTTTCTCCATGTCATCATGATAGCTGATCAAAAACTTCTTTAATTCTTGCCTTTGGGGTCTCTTTGGACAGTGAGATTTTGGGTAGATAGAGGTAGGGGGAGACATGAGAAAAAGGCAGTCTAGTTTTGTTTGTACTCATGCATGTTTTTCCATTTTATGCCTATTTAGAAACCAGTGTGCGTTAGGTCTTCTGACAATACCCTGATCAATTAACCTCAGCTAGCATCTTGCTTTTGGATCCTTGGAGAACTAACTAGGCTGTAATCAGCACAAGTTTTGATGACCAACAAGACAAAGTGACATTTATTCTCAAGTCAAAAGGCAAGACAGACACATCCAGGCCTGAAGTATTAGAATGAATGAGTTACATGCTTATAGGTGTATTTCATTTAAACCACATATATATTCTGCACTGAAGATGAAGCTCTTCATTTTGATATGCTTTTCTACTAGGTCACCTGCAGTTAGCACTCAGGCATTCTCCTATTAGTAGTTGCACTGTCAAGTTTGAAATGAGCTTCATTTTAAAACAAGTACTATGTTACAAATCATGGAATTAGATACTCTCAAGGCAGACACACAGAATATGTAAGTTTGTGCAGGCATTTTTTACTATATAGAAGGTTAACTGTATTCCATTCAGGAAATCTGTAGGAAGGCTGTTGAGGTTACAGAGTACATGAGGTAGAAGTATTTGAAGGTCTATCAGCCTTCCACTTGTTTCATTTCTGTAACAGCCTTCCACTGTTCAGTTTGTCTGCTTGTTTTAAAGGACTTGCATGGAGGCACCCCAGTAGCTTCCCCTCCCTCTTCATACACAACCCAAGCATACCTGTGATGGAAACACAAAACAAAAACATGACAAAACAAAGCAACAACACAAACAAAAAACCAACAAAAGCAAGCACAACAAAACATAAACAAAAAAACAAAAACAAGCAACAACCACCCAACAAACAAGCAACAAAACCTTGACAGAGTAGAAACAGCCATCCTGTGACAATACACTTTTGGTATCTAGAGTCAGCCTGGACAGCAGTACAGGGTGACTTGAAGCTGGAGAGGAGAGGTTGCTGAAAACTATGTGCATTTGCTTAGGGGTTCTGTTCAGACACAGTGTTCCCAGTACTAGAATCTCTCAGTTTGAATTCCGAGGGGAAGAGTTTGAGCCACCCAGTTCTTAATACCTAAGAATAAATCAACCTAGAGATTTAGTTTTATATTTTTATCACTAAGGGTAGAGTTAATTCCATATTTAAAAGCTTTGCTTGCTTTCTAAGCAAGCTCCTTTTGACACAAATGTATGACCTAAAAATACAAGAATTAAATATGCTGCAAAGTGAGGTTTGGGTTTTTTTAATGTGTTTGCAAAAATCAGCTCCACAAGAATTGTAGGCTTTATTTTCTAATGAGACACATTTGATTATTACTAGATTAATTTGAATCTACCAAGGCTTAAGGATAACACCAGTACCCTGAGAAGAACCTCAGAATCATGTTATTATAGGGGATGCTCTGATAGGATGTTAACACGTCCTTAGGTCTAAGTTTAGAGAAAGTTATTGTTATTTGTGGCATCCTTGATCCAGAGCCCCAGCAAGCTTTCAGAAAGAATATCAGTGTATAACAGAAGGGATGATGGTCAGCCTAAGAGACCTCAATAAGACAAAGTGCCATTCTGTTTACTGGTCAGGACAAAATGCAGAGGACTTCCAAACATCCTGTGCCCACAGAATCACAGAATTCCTAGATTGGAAAAGACCTCTAAGATCTTCAAGTCCAATCATTAACCTAACACTGACAAGCCCTTCACGAAACCAGATCCCTAAACACTACCTCTACTTAATTCTTAAATACCTCCAGGGATGTGAACACTACCATTGCCCTGGGCAAGCTGTTCCAATGCTGGATAACCCTTTCAGTAAAGAAATTCTTCCTAATATCCAACCTAAACTTCCCTTGGTGCAACCTGAAGCCATATCCTCTTGTTCTGTCTCTTGTTACTTGCTTGAAGAGACCAACCCCCACCTCTCTACAACCTCCTTTCAGGTAGTTGTAGAGAGAGGAGGTCTCCCCTGAGCCTCCTTTTCTGTAGGCTACACAACTCCAGTTCCCTCAGCTGCTCCTCATAAGACACATGCTCTAGGCCCTTCAACTTTGTTGACCCTCTTTGGACATGCTCCAGTACCTCAGTTTTCCTTGCAAAGAGGGGCCCAAAACAAAACCCAGCACTTGAGGGGTGGCCTCACCAGTGCCAAGTAGAGGGGTAAAATCATTTCTTCCCTTGTCTGTAAGCCATACTTCTTCCACATGTTATTTTCCCATTCATCTACAGGTGCCTAAACTTAGGTCATGAAGTAGTGCAAATGGTATATATTAAAGGGTTTATAAGAAAAAGGGATGGAGAACTGGTAAAATGAACTTTTTTGCAGATATTTAACTTTAGAAAGAGTCCCTACAAGTCGTATGGCTATAAGAAAGAGCAATAGATCAAAATTTTGAAGTTACAGTGGGCACCTAGTTACCTAACTAAGCAGACACTACCAAGTTGCCACAGTCATTTGAGTGGATACTGAGAATGCAATTTTTTAAAATCTCTAGAACGTTTGGAAGAAATACCCTGGAAGAAGAGTGGGGAAATGGTTAATTCTTTTCAGAAATGAGAAGGTTAGCTCTGACAGCACCTGTAAGACAGCATCTCTAAACTCTTCTTGCCTGCCATCAGTCCTTTAAATGTGAACTGGTACCCATGTTCAAAACCATTTCCACCCAGAACCTTGCCTCTGTTAGGTGCACTCTGTTACACCTAACAGGAAAGTATTTTATGAAGATTAAGAATGTATTTTGGCGACAGTCACTGAATGTCATTTTTACACTGTAGTGGTAAGTTCAGCTCCCCCAATGCCAATATTCAGCTCATCCCAATACCTTAAACATATTCCATCCTAACATAAAAACAACCAACAACAAACAAAAAAACCCCAACACAAACAAGCAACAACAACAAAACAACCCACAAAAGAATACAAAGCCTTCCAACAGTCTACAACATAAGGCAAACTGCCTTGAAAAGTGACTGAAGAGGGTATCTGCTACAGCTGACCAGAATCAAACCCCATCTACACTAGGGTTTCAACAGCCACACACTCCCACTGAACATTGTGAGAAGGGTTACATGTGCATAGCACCCAGCAGAATCAGACCCCTGAAGCTCTTTGTTTCTTTTTTTTTGTTTCTTTTTTTTTTTTCCTCCCCAGTGCCACACCAATGTTTGTATTATAGGGGTTTGGTGCACAGTGGTCACCACCCACCACACAAACAACTCCACACCAGAATTTCCCCTATCTTTGGCCTCCTCCAGTTTACACAAGGAGCGAACAATCCCAAGCACGGCCCACAGCAGCATTGCCAGGAGGTTCTGCTGGGAAGGGCCGACGGCCATAGCGGGGGGAACCCTGTCACAAAGGCAACCACAACAGCTTTCTGCCTCAGACACGCTGGTGCCAGGGGCCAGTCACTCCACCACAGAAGAGTAACCCAACCACAGTACAGAACTTCACAGACAGACAGTTTTCTGATCCATGTCTCTTGTCTCTGGGAAGGGCCCAAAACTGTTAATTCTGAACTGTGCTGAAGAGCTCCTAGAGTTAGGGGCTATGCTGAAGCTGCTGCCAGGAAATTCAGTTAAGTGCTTAGTCCACTCATTTGTTCAACATCTGAAACACAGCTGGTTTAGAGTATATTAGAGATTCCTGGACAGGAATGAGGACAACAACAACAACAAAATAAGTAGTGTCAGGAGTGTGCTGAAAAACAATTTCTAGTCTTGACAAGCTGTCACTCAGCTCTTCCATTTTGTGCCATTTTTCCCCTCCACAGCAGCTCTGCCATTCAGCAGCCGACAGCAATTCCCGAGCTAAAAAAAACAAAACACAGAGAGGCACCTTCTTGAACTAAGAGTAAAAATTGGATGCAAAGTCTTTTGATTTCCTTGCATCACACTCTCTTGTCATCCAAGATGCCCCCATCATCCTTTTACCCATTAGAAGAAAATGTCAATATCTCCTTTCCTTTGGGACACCTCAGCAGAGGTCAAGGAAGAAGCAGACATGGCGTTCCCAGAATCATGTTGTTCCCAAAATTATCATCCCAGTTCAGACCAACACAAAAGGAGCTGCAGGATGGGCCAAACACCTATTAAAGCACTCAACAAACCAAGAATTAAAGCAGTCTGTCTAAGGAGGCTGCATGCGTCAGTCTAATCCGCACAGTTTTACTACAGATAAGCCATATTAGGAGCTGTTTGCAGAGAAGGGATTCCATCAGATGATTTGTAAAATTCCACTAGGAAGTTGCTCAAAGAGGATTTTGTCATATTACCAGTTTGTCCACACTTCGGGAACACAGCATAAATTATTAGAACAACCTTCAAACCTCAGAATTTCTTCTGGAAGGAAAGAGATCTCATTAAAAGACTTCCATTATACACACATACAAACAACACTTTGTCAGGGTGTGATGTTTGTATGATGACATTTGATCCCAGCTCTTGGAATCTTCCAGGTGTGCAAGGCTGTAGAATTCAAACTAAAATGTTATATTTTCTTGGCTAGAGATATAATTCAAGTAGTGTTTTAATATATAAAATGCAAGCTCCATGTGCCACATCTATGCAGAAAAAAAAAAATAAATCAATTTCAGATGTAAGCTTTCAGCTTCTCAGAAATTATAATATTCAGAAACCAGAAGAGACATTTTACTGTAGAAACAAACATGCTGATTAGAGGCTGCTACAACCTGCAGTCCCTCACATTTTTCCACCACACCCTCTTGACCTAGAATTACAAATGGCCAAAGTGAAGTTACATAGACAAAAATACTTGTCGACAGCCCTTTCAGACCACTACTGAGAGTGGCTTTTTTGATTTTCTGTTCCAGGAAGGGTTCATTTCCCCAGATACTGTTTTCAAACTCACATCTACAATTACTTTCCCTTATCAGTTTCAGACCTGGAACTGATGTATCATTCCAAGACTAAAGCCAGTGGTTTTCCCATCTACTGTAAAGAAAAGCAAATACCCATTCTGTTACAGCAAAGTCAGTTTTCAGCTTTTTGAAGCAGGAGACAAAAGTAGGTGGTGAAAAAAAATGTCCTTCTCAGTTTGCATTGAAATAACAAGAAAAAAAAAAAATGGGAACATTGCCTTTAATGATATTACCCTTAGTCTTCAGCGAAGCAAACACCTTGAGAGGAGAAGTCTTTTTAACCAGGAGAAGCTACTGGTTTGCCCTTTATAGCTCTTACGCTAAAAGGAGCAGGAGGGATAATTCAACAACATGTCGAGCACATGCTGACCAACCAACCTCAAGGCAGCACAAGCAGATGAATAGAAAAATGAACATTGCTCCTGGGGCAGGTGGTAGGCTACTGTTTCATTTGCAGGGTAGGGTATGCATTTGTCAAAAAATATTTCTTAGCAGAAGGGAAGCATCACAAATGCATCATGTTTGGAACCATTTCAGAAACATTTAAATAGGAAATACATATCTTCACGAGGAACATCAGTGTGAGAACGAATCCTAAAGAAGATTACTGAATTGATGAGAGAAAATCCTGCCTTAGCAGAGACCTGTAAACCTCTATTTGTGTTACAGCACTTTGACCTTTCAGCACTTAAGGCTCCGTTTTTCATTATTTGTCCACTTGTCATTTTGTGCACCCCATAATGGATACATTTGTTCACACTGGGGGAAAAACAAAAAAACAAAAAGGCTGACTACTGAAATCACCATTCTTGAGCAGCTATGTTAGCTGAAACCACTATTTAATTGCTATATTTATACCTGCGTAGATGGCTTTCTCAAAGTCATCTGGGCAATGCTGCTTTCCATTTCTGTTCATGGCAGTTACACTAATAGTAGCTCTAGGAAAACCTTCCAGCACAGAAAACACTCCAGAATAACAATGCATTACTCCATCTGCAATACCACAAAGGGAGAAATTTGCTGCTTTAGCCATGGAGTGTAAGGACTTCTAGCAATGGAGCGTAGTGTTGGTACCTGCTCTGGTCTGCAGCTTCAGTGCACCATGTAGTTGAGGTACAACTTCATCATGCAGATACATTGCTGACTGCATCCATGCTGACTTTTTTGCCTGTTTGGCGTGCTAGTGCCCCTTCTGAATCAACCACACACACACTTATTACACATTAGCTCAGTTTGCAGAGGTTTTGATACTTGCAAACTGAAGCGTGTTCCGAGGAAACCAACCCAGAATCATAACAAGCCAGATGCACACCAGGTTGGCCAAAAGACTAACTGTTGGTTTGGACCAGTAATGAACCATTTGCATGGAGAGGCATTTCATCCAGAGACTATGATAAATCTAGTCCAGAGTAAAAATCTCCAAACCACATATACTGTGGAATATGGGGCCCTCAGCAACTACGGTTTTTTATCTACTCCTATGCTCTGAATAACTCAGGATATGACCTGTTTAGGTCTTCCCAGGACAACCCAAGGTGCTAGATCCCTTACCTGACTCTCTCTTCTTCAGCTTTTTTAAGCTCTGCATCCCGTTGCAGCACCTTCGTTATGGCCTCTGCTTCCTCCTCTGTTAGGAAGCTTAGGTCAATCATCTTGTTGTGTGCGTAGGGGCTCGTAAAGTGTCCAGGAAAATCTTAAATCCTGCCGAGGAGGATAAACTTGTAGTCCACTTTAAAGGTATAGAAGAAAAGGTTTTTTCAGCAGACACTGAGAAAGGTGGATCAGGTTACAGTCATGCGGTTCAAGAGCCACAAATGTTGCCTTCTTGCAGTAGAGTATGTGCATGCTTCCCTAGATGAGAAACTTCTCAAGTGCTGCATTCCTGCTTGCCATTGTAATGGTGTCTTCTGAACTTGTCTTCTCAGCTCTGCTTTCTGGAGTAACAGTCCAGTGACCCAGCATATCCAGTGTTCAAGAACAAACAAAACATCCCCTAAAAGAGACAAGGAAGAACAAGCTGTAATATCAAGGATCAGGGAAGTAAATTATGTATGCATTTTTAATTAAAAGAAACTAGTTTTTCAGTGTGATTAAACTACTTTGTGAAGTTCAAATGGTCACTTCGAGTCAAACCTGTTTTACAGGCCTCTTGAACAAAGTGGCCGTGAAAGTATATTCCTTTCCAATATGAAAACTCACACCCTAAAACACAGAATCAAGTATCATTTAAATGACCACATATTTTAAAATAAGTGCATTTTAGGTTGTCCTTTAAGTCAGCAGAACAATTTGGAGGAGAAGGAAGGGGGAAAAAAAACCCCACACAATCAAAAAAACCAAAACCAAACAAACCCCAAAATCAAGCAAAGAAAAAACCCAAACCAAAAAAATACTGAAACGCACACAAGACACCTTCACGAAGCACACAAGAAGACAAGAGTCAGGTATCTTGGAAGAAAAATCTACAGGTGCTTGCAGCTCTGATTCACAGCAAAGCAGTGGACAGAGTGAGGCAGTGCAACATGCACCCATGACGTTCACTTTCTGCCACTGTAGACTTGGATCACATCCACGAACTCTTAAAAACAGCTAGAAGTTAGATTTTATTTATTTAAAGAACGATTGCCTGAACTCCAGGAACAGAAAACTTAAAGCAAAAAACAAACAAACAAACCATCCACCACTTGGGCTAAAAGTCTTGAGCTTGCCATTATGGTTTACTTATTAACACATTTCTAGGACAACATTTTTGGCAAGTCACCAACCAAACAGAACTTAAGAACCACCCCATTAGGACAAGACATTGAACTTTTGGACCTTACTCCACTCCTTCCAAACTGTGTGCCTTGTCCTCCACACCTGTCTTCCCACTCCATGCCTTCAAAGACTCCTCTCCCCTTCCAGGAGATCAGAAAAGCAGCAGTCATCACAAGCCTTGGAGGAAAACCCTTGAGGCAGCTGTCGGAACTCTGCCAAATATAACATGTTGCAGCAGTGAGATGGGTGGAGGCTGGGAATGTGTTAGAGGAATTTGTATGCTCCAGTTCAATGCTTACAGAGAGTGTTCTCAAATTGGTGCAATGCATCTTTCTGCAGGATTTTGTCTTCTATTTGTAACAAAAATGTGTTTTACTCATAAAAGCTTCTCATATGCTACTTAGAACTAAAAGGAACAGGCTTAAGACCTTCTTTTCTCAGGATCCCCTCAAAATTCTGTAACAGATTTTTGACCAAATTACTCTTTCCCACAAAAGAGACACCACTCCTCACTGAAAGGTCAGGTACCAAGTCTGCAAAGTCAAGTTCCTTACAGCAAACCATTTAAATGTTCTAGAAGCTGCTGTTAGATGCTGGATGGAGTCAGAACTGCCACATCATTCTGACTAGTTACCTAGAGGCCAAAAGGAAGGGAACCATTTGAGTCATTTCCCTTTCCTTTGTACCAGTCTCTGCTTTGGTAAGGAAAAGTCAAGGTTATCTATGGTTGCCATAGGCTGCAATACAACTTAATTGCAAGATACAAATATAACTCTTACTAACAACATTTTACCACTAACAGTGCATAATTATGTCAGGAATATGATCACATGTAGGCCCAATCACTGTCCTGCAGAACACATGGAATAAATATGAAATAATTTCTACATAACCATCTTGAGTATGTGGAATTAGAAGTTGTGTGTTACAATGAACCTCACTTCTTTAGCCAAACCAAACTCCATTTACAAGCAGCAATTTAAAATACCCTTTCCCTTGTTTTTCTAGGCCATGTTTCCCCGAGGACTACTCACAAGGCAATCCCAACTGTCAAAGATAGAAACCTCTTTTTCAAAAAGAACTTCAGAGGAATAAAGGAGGATGGGGCTGGGGGGTGGAATCTGTTGTATCTAGCTTAATGCCTCAGGGTTGCAGCACCATGGATGTAATGAAGCCAGAGAAAAAGAAAAAAATAGCTATAATTTAATGTAAGCCTCAAAAGCATCCCTCATGACAAACCTGGTGAGAGACAGAACAGCAGCAGATGTTATGGGACAGGTGTCTATTAGACAGTGACCATCACAACCCTTCAGGCTTGCATGTGTCCACCTCAGGACCTTGCAGTCTGATGAACAAGTCATTGCCCTTGTTACCTGGCCACGGAGTTCAACCAGGAGATGAAAACAAGATACTGGCACTGGCACTACTCAAAGGGAAACTTCATCTCTAAAGATATCATCATTTCTTACAGATGTGAAAGGCAGCTGCAGCCAGGTTAATCATTATCCCTGCAACAACCCCAATACCTGACAACCTTCCGTGCACGGTTATGTTTGGCTGCCATATTTACCTTCTCCATGATTCTCATTGTGATTTTGTTCCATGAGGTTGATATGGCAGTACATCAAACAATCTGCCACCTGTAACTTTATAAAACTATCGCTTCCTAAATATAATTAGGCAGAAGTAAAAAGTGCTTACTATAGGGCTATCAACAAACATTACAAACCTAAATTTGTTGAGGATCTACAACAGCACCCCTTCAGCTTATGAACAGGTATGGATATCTGTTTTGACTATCAAGTGGAAACTTTTCACACCAGCTGATACACCAGTCAGCATCTGCAGTGCTAATCCGAAGCCCTGGATGGCATCTGCCCTACTGCCAACAGGCACAGAAGCTTATGTTGCAACCACAAAACCTGGACAGCTCTGAACTGAAATTATCAAGGATTTTTTCATGTAAATCAGGCAAGTTTCCTGCCTCATGTCAATCAAGTCTTAAGAAAGTTGTTGTAGGAATGGTATCTTACCATGTCTTTGTGTTTATTGTGTCTATTACATTCCCTTAAAAAAAATAAACAGTCAGACAGCATTCACAAAACAAGCTGCGGGCTTCACTGATGTCACACAGTATACAAGTACTAAAACTAGTGGAAAGAGAACTTCAGCCCTCCCCAGATGAGCAACAGTCTGCAAGGGATGAGCACCCACACAGGTGGTGGGAGCTCACAGCAAGCTGCACTGCTACTAAACTTCCTGAATGCCATCATTCTGTAGAGCAGTTTCTGCAACTAAGGTTGCACTCTCACTTTGTTTTAAATTAAGTGCAAGATACCACTTACCCTGGCAGGCTCAACCATTATTTTTTTCCATGGTTGATATCATGCAATATGGTTCCACAGTTCACAAAGCTGTGTTTTGCTAAGTTTACCATTCTTACTATGTCTGGCTTAACTGGAGCACATTCTCCTCTCAGCTCTTCAGAGGAGAATCCTACGTGAATTCTGCTCTACTGATCCACTTGCACGCTTCCTGTATTCAGATTTACTTGGCATCACATAGTTTTACTCCCACACTAGGTTATGATTAAAAACTTCCCCAGTCTTGAGAAGCACAATTGAGACCCTTTAGGTTCCTTTGCCAAGCCAACAACATAATGCTTCAGTTAAGGCACGTCTGAATACCTGAAAAACTGGCCCCTGATCTCACTGAATAGCAGTTACAAAAAAAGCTAGCAATAATCAGTTGGGTTCCCCCCACCTCCAACTTTAATGTGTATTATCCATGTAGTGCAAATTGTATCGCATCTCACTATGATAACAAGTCTTTAGTCACTAGGAGCACACCAGTCACAAACTGAAACCAGAGCAGTTTTCAGTCTCTATATAAACAAGAAGAAAACCTCTGTGTGTAGCATACTGGCCAATCTCAGGAGATCAGCTGACAAAAGTTACTGCAAGGCTGTCTTTTCTGCAAAAGGTTGTGAGCACTGATTCCAAAGACAGATGGTGAAATCTGATGGCTTACAGCATAGCACCTGCTATCAAGATCTAAGGCTACTAAAAAAAAATTAAAATTAAAAAAACCCCAATGCCTTCTTCCATTTCAAGACACCCACTACCATCACTTTAAGCTCAATTCTTTTAATTTCTATTTGGACAATTTTTGCCCCTTAAAAGCCCCTATACCTGACAAAAAAAAAATAAATCTCAACAGTTTGTTCGGTGCCACTGCAAGTTCACTGGGAAGTTTTGAGACCTAAGTTTCAAGTAAGACTGAAAGATTCATATCAGACAGATTAAACCATGGAAATAGATAGAAATACCACATTGACTGATTTCTAGAGACAGGCTGTCATGCGCTGTACGCTAACATTTGTGACTCTTGGGATATTTGGCTTTTTTCCTTAAACCTTAAATTCAAGTGAAACCACATAAAAAATCTTCCCATTCATAAAAGACCTCTAATCCCTGTAATAAACAGGAATCTGAAATTACATTTTGGGTTGTCTTTTTCTTCTTCTGTGAAAACACAGAAGCTTTCATGCATGAGTTAAATAATGTAGTTTCCCCCTATATACTCTTAAGCCACTCGCAACTTCAAAATGTTTTAGGCCAGGCACTCATCCAAAAATTTTATCTTACAAAATTTCTCAAAACCTCAGGCAGTTTATACACCTCGATTCCTTTAAGTAAGGCTTTATATCCTTCTAGAACACAGGTCATAACAGAGAGACAATCTTGTCCACAAACTTGTTTTCCCTACAGAGAGCTCTGTTTGCCCCACCTGCTGCTTTCTCCCAAGCACAAAACGGGAATATTAGTTTGAGTACTGCATTCCAAACATTATGAGATATCACATTAAGGGGTACCACACGCATAGTTTACGTTTTATAATTTTTACACAGTGTATACATATGGCATATAATGAGAATGAGGGAGAGACAAGGAAGAGGTTGAAGTAGTTTGCCATGGCTCACATGAAGTTCATCAACAAGATCAGAAAACAAACAGCAAAACCCCCAAATCAGCTGTTCCATCCAAATCAACAAGATTCCCTTTTGCATGCAGAAACCTCATAATGCCCTAAATTTACATTGCAAAATTACTTTTCAAGTGCTCCTCTCACTGTAGATCTAAGCTGCTAGAGCTTTGCTCCAGAGCATCTGTCTTGCAGGCAACACCTTCTAACAAGAGGAAGATGGTGACAACCAATCTTACACTTCTGGCTGCTTTCGCACCTCTGTTTGTGGTGACTCCTTCAGTTGAAGAATCACCCTGCAGGCCTGGCTGATCAGTGAGTGCCATCTGCATACATCTTCATCCCACAAAGCATTTACTTACAAGAAACTTACTGGGTCTTAAAAAATGAGTAGGTTTGGGTTTATGCATTTGAAAGCTACATGCTTTCCCAACTGTGTTTCTCCACTGCCACAACATAACTCTAGCAAGGAGGATGCGTTGGGAGTCCAAACATAAGGCAACAGGAAGCTGAGGAAGACAGATAAATGGAATTGAGTAATATAACAATTTGCATCTGCAGAGTGCATTGTATCCTTTCCCATGTGAAAGAAAAACAGTCTCTGTCTGATTCCTGTAAGAGGACCATGAAAAACATGTCTTTTACATCAGTGGTTGCCAGGATGGGACAAGCCTGCTCCTCTATGGCTGCAATCAATTCAGCAATGTTAGGTATTGCTGCAGTTAAGGGGCAAGTATTCACATTCAGGCACCTGTAACCAAGTGTGAATCACCATCTCCCCTTAGGTTTATGCACAGGCCAGACAGGGGAATTAAAGGGGGAGTGTGCTAGGACAGGTATCTCCTTCTCCTTTAAGTCAGCTGTCACAGAGGTGATTCCCTCCCTGGCTCTCAGTAGTAAAGGGTAGGTTTCACATTAACAACCTTGGAGAGGGGTAATGCAGGGGTTGGTTGAAGCAAGCAAATTGAAGCAGTTGGCAGGCCAAACACCCACTTGCTTTCCTCCCAAGTCTGTCCATGCCTGTCCTTTGAGTAAATCTAGCCCCAAAGTATTAGTCAGTAAATCCGCCAAAATCATAACTTCTTCTACGACAATTTCCTCTCCAGGCAGCCAGCACCTAACCCAGGCAGTTCACTGAGATCAGGAGTTCCCAAAAAACATCAATTACCTAAAATTGTTTTTTGGTCAGCGACTATGCCGTTAAGATTGGCTACATCCTGTCTAAAGACATGCCAACAACGGGACGCCTGTGTTAACCAGAAAGGTGACAGAAGTTTTAAAAGGCCTGAGAGGAAAGGTGATTACTAGGTCTCCTTTCGCAGTTTCTGAGAGCCTCCTTAAGTGAAGCCACAGGCCATCCTCCAGCTCACTTACTGAGGACAGCAAGTGTGGCTTCCTGACCCAGAATTACCAAAGTCTATTAAGTCTGTTTCAGGAGGAACAGAGGGGGACATGTGCCCTGTATCCTCAAAAGGTGAAGAAAAAAGATCTTTCAATTAGAGGGGGTGGATTTTGAGATCTTATCCCAGCCTTTTACTAAAGCTTCTGAATTTCCCATGGGTAAACCGTTCGGAACTTCTTGAGGAATCCCTTTTGAAATGGCTTCTGTCCATAGTATACATCTATTATTGGGAGCCTACGTAGATAACTAAGGCAGACACCGAGAGCCATGTACAGGCTCAGGTTTTATTCCTCCCTGTCCCTCTACCTTCCTAATGTCCACTTTAGGTTTGGCTTTCCCCCAGTGAGGCCCATCCACCTCCCATAATATATCAAATCTTGCACAACCTCTCCCCAGGTCTGTTTGGGGTGGGGGTTGTCCCTCCACCTAGGTCTGGGCTGTCACAACCAATCCTGAACCTGTACTGTATATAGTTTTAAGGCATCAGGTAGACTCCTGATTAGCAGATGTAATCTCTTGGGGTCTGCCACATATTGCATGGGAGAGGGCTGCTGAGGAATTAGTTGGTGGTCATGCATTAATTGGAGGCACGCAGTTTTTTTGTACACTCTCCAAAATGTGTCTGGCTGAGGGCGTTTGTATGGAAAAAGGATGTCCCCTCTCCATGGGGTCCAAACCGCCTGCCCAATATGCTAGCCTTTGGGTCAGGGACCAGGATTCTCCATTAGCATTTGTGGTTAGAAAAACTCCCAGTCCCCAATACCCCTTTGCCTCCCTCATCCTCATTCAGCAAGAAACAGTCACCTTCAGTAAGAGATACTCTCCAAACATACTCTGTTCCTGTTTCCCTAGGGCCCCTGGAATATTTCTCCTGAATTTTAGCTAAATCAGTGGGAGAGTAGGGAACAGTTTGGGTTGTGACGTGTTGAGCTCCACCCTGGCCACTGTCCAGTCTCAGTTCTCATCAAGGGTCGCAATATAACACCCACTTCTCTCTGGGAACTGGTTTCACTGATGCATTTTAAATCTTCCAGGGGGTATATTGAATCTGGTTCGTTTTTGTAACCCAGGGTTTCCTGATCCCTTAACACCTTTTCTTGCCCCAAAGCCTTGAAGACAGAGGTTTGCAGCATCTAGTTATTTCTTTGCTCTGCCACGAGCTGTTCAGAGAGGCATTTAATTTCATTTTTCAATTGCTCTTGTAAGGATTTTACAGTATCTCGGAGGGATCAAATCTTTTCACTCCGTTTGTTGTTTAGTACATTTCCTGGACAGCAGTCAAGGCTGCTCCCAGGAAGGCACAGACCAATGCTTTCCCTTTTCCAAGCTGTTAACTTTTGCTCCTTGGTTAAAATGGTTATTCTG
Source organism: Actenoides hombroni (assembly GCA_024336885.1). Lineage (NCBI taxonomy): Eukaryota > Metazoa > Chordata > Aves > Coraciiformes > Alcedinidae > Actenoides > Actenoides hombroni. The sequence goes on from WUAM01000431.1 coordinate 37,938,489, forward strand.
TCCACCACTGCCTACAGGTTATGCCAATTATTTTGGGCCCATGTCATACCAGGAGGGGAAGGTTGAGCATTGTGGCTCTCTAACCTCTCCAGGAGAGGGGTACAGTCTACAATCAGACCTCCCATGGGCACCATCATGAGTCCACAGTTGGAAGTCCAACCCCGCAGGGGGGTCACAATGAGTCTACAGTTATAAGGATCAGCTCCCTTGTTAAGTCTTCAGTGGACTCTTTTCCTTCCTCCAGTATTACTTTCCCTGGGGGAACACCTCACAGAGGTCTGGTCCCAACAGCCACTTTGCTCTAGCAAGGGAATCCTGTCTGTGATGCCAGTTTAAATGTCACTACCCGATTGCCAAACTAACCTGGGTAGCATGGAGAGTCATGCAAGATTCAAAATTCCCCTGAAGTATACTAAGGTGAAATGACACCAAACGACTAATCAATTTGCTAACTACATTTGAACCAAGAAGCATTATACGTGCTCTAGGAAAGCCTTGGTAAGTAATGCCTTAAAGGTGAAATAGTTTGTAATAGAAGAAAGGAAAAGAAGAGGAAAAGGGTGGGAGGGGAGTGAGAAGGAGTAAGATATCACCACTCTTGGATCCAGTGACATCTCACAGGACCAGTCTAGACCTTGAGTTGTTCAGTGATGGGTGCACACTGATCAATATACTGCTGTCCCTTTACACACTCAGGATATGGGTGGCATCCCCCAGTTTACACAGAAAGCCTGAAGAGGTGGTGCTAGTGTACCTGAGAAGCTTAGGGAGGTAGTGCTCATTTACAGAGGAAGTTCCTTGCATGTGTCACAGTGGGAAGGGCAGCATTAACCCTGTCTACCAATTGAGCCAGGGGTCATGGAGACCCTGGGTTTAAGTACCTCTGGATGATGCCCTGGAGAGGCACATAAGCAGTTCCTCGGTGCAGCTGCAGTAGTCAAGGTTGAGCAACAAAGAAATGAATTCTGGAAGGGACATGTCTGGCCTTCACAGAACTTCTCTCTCTCTGCAGTCAGCTCCCTTAGCTGCAAGGAGCAGGGCTTGGCCAGAGCTGGGGAGCGAGGCCACTGCTGCATCCCCACCTTCCTCCCTTCCAAGCAGGCCTCTCTCGTTTTGCCTTCGGTCACAATGTATCTGCCCACCACACAAGGTCTGAGACTTCAGTCCTTTCAGAAGCTGCCAGGCTCCTGGACAGAGAAACTACTTACCAGAAGAGAGTAACTAAGTTTGGCCTACACCCATGCTCAGGAAATAATAAACCTTTCTTTTTAAGCAAGGAAGCCAAGAGGAACACTAGGAGCAATAAAAGCTTTACAGAATTGGCCCCGACCACCCTGGGAAGTCCCACTAGGTAGTAACGGTACCTCTGACCTTGAGTCCGACAAGTTACAGCTTTGCAACAACAACAAATCATTACACTCTCCTGAATAAATTTGATTCTCTGCTGACATTTAAGCTCTACCGTCACCAGTAATTCAGAACCATCCCAGGTTTATAGAATATAATTTTTCTGTAAATCCATGAGGCAAATCACATGAAGGGAGAATAGCCAATTAAGCTAAATGCTGGTGTTGGCACAAGCACAAATAGTTTTGAACCATCATGAACATATTTGTGCAGAAGATCAAAGGATTATGGATTTCAATTTGCGTACAGGAGAAAGAAAACATAATAACTTTCAAGAGGGACTTAAGTCATCATCCAAGAGAGTTTTAAACATGGTTGCCTGCAATGGTAAGGACCTGAACTTAAACACAAGGAGGCTTGTTGTCATTTTAATTCTTGAAGGGGCAGAAGGGAAGAGATCATCCCGTAAGATATGCTTATCTATAGCCAATCGGCTGCTCTTTCAAGAGGTGTTATCAGAGCATTTTCAAAATGATAGCAGCTAAGTATACACAGCATATTGTATTTCCAGCAGTCCCAGAGATTAATTTAGAGAACGGTATTTGCCAAAATGTATGCTTAGTCACTGGGAGATAGAGAAGGTTGTATTTAGCCAGTTGTGGAGCGTGTTGGTGGAACAAGGACCTTTGCAGAAGTGGGGTATATCTACAATAAGGCAACATTGAAGTTGCTCTTACGAGCACAACAGTGCTTCATTTTATTCCATTAATAAAGTCTATTCTTCTGTGCAATATTCATTATAATACAGTTAAGGGAAAGAATCTATGTATCTTCAACTACAGGACCAGATCGCTGCTCAAAACAGCCACAAATGGGGGGGGACCCCAAAACCAACAACTAAAAATATGATACACAACAAGCCTTGTTCACACCTTATCCTTCCTTAACAGTACCAAAATGATCCCTGTTGCTTTTAACCAGCAAAATAGTTGCAATCTTAAAATATTCTCACTGACAGCCTTATATGGTGATCTTCAGCCTGCTGGAAGAGGAATAAATGCAGCTAGACTAATAGCTCTGTCTGTGATTTAATTTTACTCTTGTTTGGTAAGAAGTCAAGACCTTCATCGCTTTGAAGACTATACAAGCACTTGTTCTGTTTTACACAAAATTTACTCTCAACCAGAGAACAAAATGCTAAGAACAGAAAGAGGATAAAAGTTAACAACTGAAAATTGGAAGATAAAAAAAAGAATAATTTGCTTCAGTTGTGGCCTAATCCCTCTAATCACACATGGCAGTTGGCCATTTCTTTCCTAGGGCTTGGATGTTGGCAGCAGTGCCTGAGAACGTCAATCTCTATACCTATCATGGTATACAACCATTAGGACAGTGGTTTCAAGAGGATGTGGTCTCTGGAAGAAGTAGTTCACAAATTAAAGAGAAGCCTCAGAGAAACACACCTGAACTCTTCCCTGTGACCACTGTTTGTCAGACTACCTATAGATGCCATGCCATTTATTTCACATTGCCAGAAGTATAAAGCTACTGAAAACCAAAATAACTCTGAAGCAGTTTCAAAATTACAGAGATTCCAGCAAGGTAATATCAGTAACACCAGCATATGTCATTACAAACTCCAAGGTTCTTCAAATCTAGGTGTATTTCCTTGCACATCATACTATTGGCACTTTGCTGTAGTTTAATTCCAGCAGGCACGTTATGTGAATTAATAACAGTTCATTTGCAAGAGCTTCATTCTTCTTGTTGCTAATTCTTTTACTCAAGAGTTACAACACAAATAATATTTTTCTCATACTGAGGGACTTGAAATAGAATCTCAACGCTCAAGGCAGAGCAGTCTATCGTGTAACAATTATGCTCATCTCCCTTTACAGAGGGCCTAGACTCCCTCCAAAATCAGAAGTGTGGGGGAAAACACATCTGCACTTTCTCTCACTTGCAGTGTCCCATAGATAATATTTGCATATAACCAGGAACTGCCAAATCCTTTTCCTTTTCTTCCCTTGTCCCATTCTTCCAAAAAAATATACATATTCTAGTTTGAGGTTTGGCATTCCCTGTGCTAGGCCAATGAGCATCATTTGATACAAGGCTAACAAAAATATCCTTTAGGTTAAAGTCCTTAAAAAAAAGACACTAACAACAAAAAAATTATAATAAAGGCTAAAGTGGCAGAGTTCCCCCAGGCAGACTGTGCTGTGAATATACTTCTCCCTCATTCGTCTTAGGCTTTCCTTCACTTAGGTGCTTGTATATACAAGAAATTTGAAAGGAACTTTCCCCAAAAATATTGGGACAAGAAATCTCTGCCGAGTTTCTGGGTTTTTTTCCTGTGTTACTAGAATTTCAAAAAGGCAACTAGCCTTATATTCCGCTCCTCTTTGTTTAAAAAAAGCCCTAGATTCTGTAAGCAGTTACAGCCTTCAATAAATCATATAACTAGTTATTAACTTTACTAGTTATTTATGTTCACAAAGTTTTCATTGTACTTGTAGGATGTTTTCTACATTAAATCCCTTGATAGTTAGTGATGGTCCAAGAGTAGTGTTGTGGAATTGATAAAAATGCCTGTTGTTAAATGTACTGTTCTTGGCTTTGGCAGATTTTAGACTTAAGCAAATCAAACTTAGTGTTTCCAGTCTAAGGTGTTCACAAGTTTAGACATTGGAAACTTCAGGGAAACTATCCTACCTCTACCCTGCTTCCCTACTCTCCTAGTGTTTAGCAAGTACTTGAGTACTTTTTAATCTAGGACTCTGTTCTGGAAATTGTACCACTCAAGAATGGAAATGTGCAAAACAGTGCAACTAATTAACAACTTGGAACCAGCTACTGGGAAGTGACACACTTCCTGCACCTTGGTTAGATAATCTTTTCTATATGAAAGCAAAGAACTGAGCTGCAGTTTACAGTTACTGGGTAATCCTGACTGCTTGCTAATGCAGGTTTTCTAAGAAGAGAACTTTATTAAAGGGCTAGCAGCACTGATGCAAAGGAATTCATGTTACATATAGCAAACATGAATTTGCATTCAAATACACTAATGTTCACTGTTGAGACAACAGCAAGACTTTTTTAGAGCAGTTTCAGTATTGGACACCAATTGGAAGACTCTTGAGCATACAGTTTCTGAAGAAACTGACTCCTCTGATGATTTTTACTTCATTGTTATCTGTTGCAAACCTGTGACCTTAAGAGTCCCCACTCTCACTTCTCACTTGAGTCAAGGTGATGAACTCGTTGAGCAAGGACAGACACCATCATTGACAAGCCAATTTTCCTTCACTATGTTCGCAAAAGTAGGAACCTGTGGATTATCAGGCTGCCCATTCTATGCATCACTTTGATCTGCTCTAAAGCAGTGCCACAGCCATCTGCTCAGGTCACTCGCTGGTGGGAGCACATTTCCTCTGCAGGAAGGTGCACAGTACAGCTTTGTGGTACAGGTTGAGCACAAAACTGACCAATCAAGAGGGCAACATTTTACATCACCCCTGGCTCCCCTGATGGAAGCCACCAATCCCAGCTTCACTGGAGCAGCTTTGCTGTAGCCCAACACATAACTGAGGTTACACACAACATTGCAAATGCGCTCCATCATTCACAGACATAGATAACTGCACAAACAGTTATCCGTAGGAAACTAAATGAGCTCTTACTCACCTCAACCACTTTAATTTGTCACTGCAGCCCCCCACCTTGTTATTGTAACTACAGCTTTATTTAACTGATCACTAATGCACACAAAGACCCAGAAAAAAAAAACCAACCCAATCCATCTGGCTGTCCTTTCTCATGAGATGACTGACTAACCACTGACCTTGGACACTGACTCCTGCAAGTTTTTAAGGTTAAAATTACCCACCTAACAATTGATGTAATTACTAAGCAAGCTTGCGTTAATTAATCCAGCCCTTGCTACAATACCTGAGGCACATACCTACCTGAAAACCAGACCTTACATAGAATCCAATTATGGGGAGAAATCAAGTGCCAGAGGAAAAAGAATGTTCTATAGGGGTCCTGCCATCATAAGTAAGCTTAGGGAAGGGGGAGAAAAAGCACTTTGGAAAAGTTTCCAGGTAAGTTAAAAATTAAAATGGTTAAAAAGCTATCCTATAGTCTGCAGATAGAACAGCCAGAAGCAGATCTCATCTCAGTCACCACAAGTAACTTAACTTTTGTAAAGAAGTTTTGATTTCAGAGTTATTGTTGGTTTTTTAATACATACATTTTTAAAAGCTTACTATAGCTTCCTATTAAAGGAAAAAAAAACCCAAACCATCACTCATCTTCCTGTGCATAGTGATGTTTTAAATGGATAGCCTCATAATACAAATATTCTATCTGCTAGCAGGTTCATTCTGTCTAAGTTGAAACCAGCAAGAAGCAATGTCAGTCCTCCTTAATAGTGATATTAAATTGCAAGAATAACAGGAAGTCTATCAGCCATGAAAACTTCACTCACAAGATTGTTTGCACTGCTGGGCTGGGCTATGTCATGCAAAGCCCAGTCTTTTGCTGACTGGTACCAGTTTCACTGAACATTTATGGCCAGAGGCAAACAGAGCACTTGAGTATCTAAAAGCAAGGTAGCTGGCTCTGGGCACACAGTCAACACTATGATACAAGGAGTCTAAAGGCAAGGGCTAAACCCAGTTGCTACACATGAGAGGTGAGGAGGGCACAGTTTCTGTAGCAATCTACAGTTGTACTGGATGAGGTGAGGTGTGAAATCATACTGCATGAAGGGGATTTGCCCTATAAATGCTACTGAATAACACAAGCACAGGAAAAGGAGCAGAAGATTGCGGCTGAAATTGTTTCTCAGACACAAACAGCAAAATCAGGATTTTAGAGTTCATGAGGCTGGGGTTTGGAGTATAATGCCAGTCCCCAAACAGGTATTTAGTTTTGCAGGAGTGGCTCATTCTTTAAGAACACAGCTATGCAAGGTGTTAGCTCTCTTGCCCAAAGGGTACAGCACATACTCTGGAAGCAGCCAAAACCAGAGCCCTCAAAACTACTTAGCCCAAGAGGATTCAAACTCACATTCTCTTGTTTACCAAAACATATGACAGCCTCTAAAGGTTTCACTTGGCTCGCTTTTAGCTCTAGCTCTTTCTAGGGCTGCACTACCAAGGATTAAACCACCCATCTCACAGAATGATTATTATTTTAAAGGGATGTCTCAACCTTGCAAGCAGAAACAGGAACGCAGGTCTACTTTCTCTCAGGCCACCACACTGCAGATCAAGTTCTCTCTCTCTCTTCTGACTTCCCTCTTTATCCAGCCAGCCCTACATTCCTGGCTACAGAGCAGTCCAGTTCTAATAGAGCAGAGGGAATAGGATAGTAACCCACAGGTATTAATTTTTAATCCAGGTCTCTTAATCTCCAGAGAAGTACTGTAATCACTATGAAACAAAACAAAATTCATTACATTTTCACTAATGTAAATTATCGCAGGCTTAAAGAAAAAAAAAACCAACAACCAACCAAAAACCCCATCCCACAATTCAAAGAGCTACATACCCATGCAATACCCAGGTATAATGTAGGCAACCTGCAAATTCAGCATGGTTAAAGAAAAAAAAAAAAAGGCCGTAACAGTTTTGCATGTTCAGGACCAGAATAGGAGGTCAAGTGCTCACTGCTTCTGGTTGTTTGATAGATTTCTGCCCAGGACTTAGATCTTTTGATTATAGTGCTTAAAGCGCAATTACATTGGATTTTTGGACTTCATCCTTAATTCTTTAACTAGTGCTCTATATTTAATGATATTCTTGAAGAACGTAAGTCATTTAAATTCAGTGGAGAAAAAAAGCATGGGAATAGATTTTTAAAAAGCTGATGGTCTAAAACTGTTTTCAATGCAGGAGCTCTTGAATACACTGATCTAGTTCTGGAGCTCTAGTTAAATGGCTTAGATTGCATAGTCTAACTGTAGTCTATCCAGTCTGTTCAGAAGTAAGTCACTGTCAATTTATCAGACTCAGACTGTTGGTAGCACTGTGCAGGCAATTTGATATGGACTTTACCAGCATTCAGTTTGATCCTTTTGTAGAACAAAAGCATCTGGCAATATGTTTGGGATATCATTCTGATGGTTATTCTGCAAATAAGCATCCCCTTTGTTCTTAATTTATATACATGCATATTTATAGAGAGAGACAGACAGAAATGCAGAATTTTGTCTGAGAGAAAGAAGGAAAATAAAAGTTTACTTTTAGAAGATTGCCACTACAGAGGAAAAGGAGCATAGCAAGATGAAGGAAAAAAATTGTCAAGTTGTTCATCAATTTGCACATGCACAGGATACTGAGCAGGATTCAGGTCAACAATAGCCTGGTATTATGTTCCAGGTAAAGAGCTATAAAATAGGAAGAGGGAAGTAGTATTCTTTTCCTCCTCCTCATACATATATATCATATCTCTTACTGTTGCCACTCGCAGTGCAATAAACAGAGTCAAGTTATATATAGCAAGGAAAACTTGTATCATGAAGAAAGAATCCAGCACAACCACTTGATGTACCCAGGTGAATTGGAATGACTCCCTACCACAAGAACAAAGCGTGAATAAGTCTGCTAAAATCACCTGTCACTCACTTTATGTCCAAATAAGCTAGAGAACTGCAGACTGCTAATGTGGCAAATGCAAGATCACTGGCTTGATATACCATGAAGCCTTAAGTGTTCTAGCAGTGGAAGAACAAAGGACCCTCCTTAAGTTGATTTTAGCATCCTAAATAAGCTGACTTGAAATGCAACAGGTGATGGACTTTAAGCACCAGAAGGTTACCTACTGCTTTTAGCAGTTATCAGTTAGTCAGCCATCCTAGATGAAGAGCACTTAATGTGCAGAGAAAAAAAATAATTCTTTAGTATTGTTCAAAACAAGTCACTGTTGAATAAAGACTGAACTCCATGGGATAGAAATATCTTTAATTAAAGAAAAATAAAACATTTTTTCCTACTGAGAGACTACAAATTACTGCCATTTTTCCCCTGAAAATAATGTTTTCTTCTTAGGTTTTTGTTTGAAGTCTGTTCTATTCCTTTCTGTCACAAGCACAGGAAACAATACAGGGTAGGAAACAAGTAATTTCTTTGACTTCATCCCACTGTTTAGCTTCCTGGTTAAGGTTTTTTTCCTAGATACAACAGTGAAAATCTCACCTTCTGTGCAAGCACCTAAGTTTTTCTCCAAGTACTAAATTGGGGCAATAATTTTACCTAGGAACCTGGCAAGTGTCTCCGGCAGAATAATAGGAGTTTAGTCCAGAGAATATATCTGTTCATAGTCTCTACCCAGTGCTTTAGAGAAAAATAAGAATTCACCTTTCTCTCAGTTTTGGAGGGCAATGGAATGTTGTTTACTCAGGCCTTTGCCAGCATTGGTTAACAAGAACACGAAGATCTATTTCACTTAATCGTAAAAGTCTGACAGTGAACCTAATAATACATTACTCTGGATGGCAAGAGATGCTGGAAGGAAATTTCCTTAACATCAGACAAGTCCAATAACAGCTTCAGAAAACTCAAGAACGTGTTTTGCTGCCAAAGCAGAGGCCTGTTGCACCCATACGGCAGATGCAGAATAAGCAAGATGCTTATTATTTTCTTGCCTTAAACCCAGACAGAAGCACGCTAAAATATGGTAATTGGTAACAGTGCATAAGCATTTTACTAACACTGTAGCGTTACTAGCAGTATTTTAGAACATAGGTATACATAAAAATATATATATATAAAGTAAGTGCAAATGGACAGAGACTTGTAGTAAACTTGCCCAAACAGCACACAGGAAAACGTGAAATAGTAAAGTTTGCAAGATAACAGTAAAGGACATAGCGTGGGCAGAAAAAATGTCTGGTGAAACCAAAACAAGCCTGCAGAACAAAGAGAAGATACTTATTTTGCAGGATTATTCTAGCTCCTTCAGACATAAAAAAGATGCTTAGCAAAACTAGTGTCTTACCCTCCAAAACAGTATGAGCTATGTCAAAGACAGATGAGATCACCCCCTTTTCTTCTACAGGGGCATCAAGGGGCGTAAAACAATAACAGTAATCAAAGAAGGATAGTAATTTACAAAAAAATAACAAAACACTTACTTGGATTCCAACTTCTCTTGCCCAAGAGCTCTCAAGTGCTTGGACTTCAGCAACTGAGACTATGAAGAACTGCAGTCTTGAGTGCCAAATGTAGAGCAACAGCTCCACAGCACTGTACACTCCTAGATTTACCTCCACTTACAGATGAGAGCTTTAAGAACTGTTTGGAAAACATAGTGCCAATGGCTGATGGCAATTAGGAACTAAAGACTGGAAAGCTGTATTGTTGATGCATATCAGTTTTGTAAACTGGTTTGATTCATCAGTCTTCTAAACACTACATCACAGACATCTCCAATTCTCTGATACATGTAAAAACACGTATATTTTGTTGAAACACTTTCATCGCTTCTTTTATCAAAGAAAATCAAGTTTCTTTTCAGAGCATCCTGTCAAGCATGTTTTCAGTCCCCTCCCCTCACACTTGAGAAAGTTCAGAAATACTTGTCTTGCCACTTGACAATCTGTCCACAGATTTAAGTGACCTTTAGCCTGCAATAGCAATCATATAGACAGATCCTTCTGCTCACATAGGAAAGGCACAACCGAGTGCATTAGACTTGAGGGCCGGGTCCAATCCTGCAAGTCATTCCAGACACAGTGTAGAAGCTGCAATTAATTTAGTATTTTGAAATGAAAACGTTTACTATTTACCCAAACGTCATAAACATCACTCAAGGGAGATCTAAGCACCCTCTTTAAATACAGAGAGCCCTTTTATTAGAAGAGGCCTCCCCAGAAGCCAGGTGCTGGGAAGTTTTTACAGTTACCCAGCTCCCGTCCTCGGCGAGGAGCTCCCGTCAGCAGCACAGCGATGTCCCGGCGCACGGCCCCCGCCACGGGCCGGTGGGAAGAGGGAGCAGCAGCCCGGCTGCTGAAACCTCAGAGCCAGGACTCCTCCGCTGCCAACAGACTCCTCACCCTGTTCCAGCACGGCGGTCATGGGCGGTTTATACGAATTTTCTTTTTTTGTTTCCGAGTGACTCCTTCACCAAGACACCCCCACCCCTGAAAACCCCCCAGAGCAGCCCCACCCCCCCCCCCCCCCCAACGACCCACGGGCGGCCCGCCACCCCCCCCCCCCCCCCCCACCGGCCAGGCGCGGCGCGGCACCCCACCCCCCCCCCGCCTCAGCCGGGCCCGACCCCCCCCCCCAGCCCTTCCCTCCGGTCAGAGTCAGCTACCTCATCCTGGCTGGCCGGCCGGCACCCGCTACCCCCCGCCGCCTTCTCGCTTGTCTGAGGGAAAGGGAAGCGGCGGCGCCGGGAGAAGAACAGGCAGCCCCGGCCCACCGCTACCGCCGGGCCAATGGCGGCACCGCCTCCCTCAGAGCGGGGCGGCTCCCCGTGCCACTGGCCCGCCCCCCGGTTCGTGTCACCTGTGGCACCGGCAGGGTGCCAGGAGGGGCTGGGGAAACTGTCCGCGGTGCGGTAGGAGCCTTCAGGGCGGGTCTGTGCCGGCACTTCTGAGGCAGGGGCACTCTCGCTTCGCAGGGGCAATTTCACATAAAGTGAAGTTTCACATTTCACATATTTCATATTGACATAAAGTCCACGTAGGAAATATCAGTTGGACTTGACTAGCTGCCCTGAAGTGACATGATCAGTATTTCACTGTACCTGGTGATAGGTGTGAACACACGCCCCTGTTTGCAGTAAAGATACAGGCAGCGATAACGGAGGTTTCAGTCATCTGTTTGTCCAGGAAGCTGCTCTAAGTGCTTTTCTGTTTAATCAGTGGCACAAAATACACATGCTGCCATTCCATAGGATGTTTCTGCAGGACCTTCCCCTTGAAGCACCTCTCGCTCTTCAGACAAGGCACCGAGGCGATGTCTGAAGATGGAGTCCCTGTGGGAGTGTGGTGACAGCACCAACCCCCTGTGAGAGCCACCATGTTGGTATTTTCCCGTTAGGAGTGTTCTTCTGAAAGATCCTTGCTATAGATTTTAATTCTGTTTTGGAGCAGCAGGCTTTCGGTCTCTGGAGAGCTTGGGACTGGATCCTGATGTGACTTGTGGGCTGCCTATAAGGTGATTGCTCCATTCTCACTCATAGCAGACCAGTTTTAAATGATCTCCCTGTTGTATTCCCAGCGTGAGTCCATTCACTTCCCAAATCCTCACTCGCCAGCACCGGCTTCCTGCTAAACAGAAATTCTTAGTATTCACCTCCTACTTCCAACTTTGATATGGTGAAACAATGTAATGCTTTTTAGACAAAATTTAGTATACATGGTGTTGCTATAAAGGTTTGGTAAATTACATGTCATTTCAATGTCAAGTATTTTATATGTAGCTCCTTCTTCCTGATTACAAAATCAGGGACTAGAGCATACTTTATGCACTAGACAGTTAAATTCCGGCATAATCAACCCTTTATAAGGCTTCCATTTCGTTCACAAGGATGCAAGTGAAATTGTGAAATTGTAAAACTTGGTTTCTCCCCACAAAAATTTTCATTCAAGCATTCTTATCCACATATCCCATTTATTCATTCTAATGCAGCATACTAAACTGTACCTATTCAAAACCACACTGAACTCCTCTTCAGGGCAGCTCAAGAAACATTGTTTGGTACGTTAATTAGAAGTGGTGGCCTTTTTGGCATTCTTGGTACATGGAACCTATTTTTCTGTTGTGTTAAATATCTCTTTTTTCCCTCTCTCACAGTAGTCCCAAGGAAGAAGAAGGAAGGCTGGGGTAAAACCAAGCCTTTTTAGACCAGTTACATTTTATTAGCTGCCAACTGTGAGTACAACTATCCTCTGACAGAACTGATGTGTCTGGTGTACCCATTGCCCGAACCTATTCTTCCTTGAATCGCAGACTTTGAACCCAAGCTTAGGGAAAAGCAGCTCCTTGCTTCTAGGAAGCTCCAAGTGGCAGAGGCCTCCAGCATCATGGTAAATGGCAGCTGAGAAACTGTATGGGGTGTGTGCTGTGTCTGTTAAAGTATGTATGTGTTCTCTCTTACTCATATTCAGTTTAGTGATTTGTTCTCGATATGGATTCAGATGAAGTCTGTGGAATTATGTATTCAAGGGCTGTACCAGCTCAGATCAGTTGCCAGCTCATAGCTGGAGTGTTTACAACACTGACAATACCTGAATGACATGCATGGCAAGGACCCTCAGACTGATTCCTCAGTAACTTCAGATGGAAAGAGTGCAACCAGTACACAGCCTGTACCCAGTTTCTCTGCACTGGTGTAGTAGATCTGAAGAATCTGTTGGTGTTTTGGTTGGTTGGGTTTTTTTGTTTGTTTTTTTTTGTGTAAGCATGGAACAGCTGTTTTTCATGTGAATTAAGCCTGAGTACTCTCAGGGTAGCACCAAAAGGACAAAAACCAGTGACGGAAGGATAGGCCTTACCAACCCTCCTTTTAGTCTTCCCCATGCATAGTTTCAGAGTTGTTAAGCTCTCAGAACAATCAAAATATATAAGCATGTTTTTGACTGCAGTACATCACAAAGTGTTGTGACACCTTAAAGAAAAAAACTTGCAAGTATCTTTGTGTAGTGTTATTTCCATCAGATTCAGAAAGCAGATCACCTTTCTTCCTTCACTCCTTCGTTCAACATTTCTTTCTCTCTAGCTATTATCCAGAGTAAAACAGAAATCATCCCAACTTCTCCTGTTAATAGAAAAGCAAATGAGTGCTTTGGTGTGGTTACAGAATGTCAGGTGTTAGTTGAAGTGCTAGTAACTTCCAGTGAAGCAAATCCACCTGGTACTGCTTTCCTTCCTCCAGCTTCATCCAGGCAGAATCTCAAGTCTTCTCTGGAGCACTCAGCTGCTCCCCAGTGTGCACTAACATGAATCACAGCTCACACAGATGCCACCAATTTCATTGCTGTAATGATATATCCCTAGCTGGTGGTCTTGACCACATCATCCATTGCTTTGCATCTTGCAGTTGGCTCCTGGGCCCTACAGTCTTTTTTTTTTTGTGTGGTTTTTTGTGTTTGGTTTTTTTTTTTTTTTGTCTTTTTTTTGTCTTTTTTTTTGTTTGTTTTTTTCCTCCTTTAAATCCTTCTGCACTGTTAGGTTATGTGATAACAGGCTCTTCTCTGCACACACAGAGGAAGGTAGAGGAACAATGGTAGGTGGAGCAGCTTGAGAAATACCCTGCCTGGCTGCTCCCAAGCCTACCACAAGAGCTATCAGCCCATCAAAGGTCCATATGCACAGCCATGAAGAACAGAGGCACAAGAGCAGCTGGGGGAGCCCAAATAACCCTTTCAAGAGGCACAGCCCCCCTCCCCCCCCCCAGGTCTGTCCTAGAGGAGCCTCAACACTTTGCAGACCTGGGGGACTCCTACCTGTGGAGGTGGGACACATTGTGGGATGCAAAGGAAGAGAATTTTCAGATTGCACAAGACCTACTATGGGATATTCAGGGGATGAGCCAAAGTTGGGGGAAATGGAAGGATAAATGTGGTTTGGAAAGGAGAAAACATGGAAAAACAGAGGGGTAAGGGGATAAAAGGGGCCAATGACATGTAAACAAAGCTGGTGGGTGTTTCTGTCTGCCCATGCCTGGTACCTGCTGAGCATCATCTGTCCTGTCTTATATTAAACTCTATTTCTACCTTTTTTTTTTTTTTTTTTTGGGGGGGGGGGGGGGCCGGGGAGGACTCCCTCTCTATTCTCCAATCACATTGCGGTCAGGGGGGCCCAAT
>WUAM01000431.1:37962083-38014026 GCA_024336885.1 Actenoides hombroni
GGTCCATGTCTCTCCTGCGCTGAGGACTCCAGAGCTGGATCCAGCACTGCATGGACCCAGCCATGGACTCCCTGTCTCTCTGCCGCGCGCCGGCTTTTCCCCGGCGGCAGCTCCCGCCCGCCGCCGCCAGAGGGCGCCGCCGCCCCTCGGGACGCGCCAGGGGCGGGGTGGGGCTCCCGTTGCTATGGCGACCGGCGGCGCCGCGGCCAGCGTCCCGGGGCGCTCAGTAGGCCCTGTCTGAGCGCCGCCCGCTGCGCGGCCGCGGCGCCGGGAGCGGCGGGTCCTGCGGGAAGGCCGGGGAGTAGGAATAGCGTGTGGATACGGGTGGCGAATGGGAGCCGGCGGCGGGGGGGTCGTGGTGACTTCAACAGTCACAGGTGACTTATTCAGTGAGCTTTGGGGGCTCAGGTGTGCAGGGCTGTGAGGAGGGCTTGGGTGTTGGCGGTGGTAGGGTGAGGGGAGATACTTCGGGGCGTGGCCGTATAGGGAAGTCTGGTGATGGGTGCTCAGAGGTGGTGGGGGACAGTATGAGGGGACAGTATGAGGGGACTTTAGGCACAGAGTGACAGTACCAGTGGGGTCTGGTGGCATCGGACAGGGAGGCTTCAGTACTGTGAGAAGTGGCCCAGGTTTGTCCACGGAGGTGCCTGGTGATGAAGAGGGTAGCGGGGAATGCAGGGGCCATGCAAGAAGGAACTGAGTGCCCTCAGTCCTGAGAGGGAATTCTTAGCCTGCTTTAGAGATTGGGAGGGGGGTATGGTGTGGCTGCAGAGTGTGGGGGTAATTATTGACATGGACTGAGGGGGCCCTGGTAATTCAGCTGCAATAGTATGGGTGCAAATGCTGGTGTGGATGGTGCTAATGATAGGGACTGAGTTCACGTGAGAAGGGAGCCACCATAGAGGGAGTCCCTGCAGCGTGTGCCTGGAAAGTCAGTGTCTGAGATCTGCTTGCTTCTTCTAAGGATGTATTGTCAGTGTAGTTGTTGACTGAGAAAGTGCTGGTAGCAATAATGGGGGTCTGTCAAGAGTTATGCCTCATGATTTATTTGTTTGGGAGAAGAAATAAATTTTGCCCTCTGAAAATGTTTTCCTGCTGGCTTAAAATCTGCAGTCAATTCTCAGTCCTCTTAAATGTTTCCTTCTCTCTTGCATGTGTGTTTTTTCTATGGTTTGCAAAATCCAGCAAATTTGTTATTATAGTATGGGGTTTTACTTTGTTGTATAACTTGGAGGCTTTCTCGTTGCTCCTTGCACAGGAAGAATTTAATAAATATGTCACTAGAGCTCACTTGCAGCTGGAATTCAAAAAAAACCCGAAAACCCTTTCAAAGTATTGCTGCTCGGAATAGTTCTGTTTATATCCAGTTTTAAGCATGGGACTTGATTATTCATTTAGTGGAAAAGATGGAAATAATAATTAAAAAAAAAAAAAAAAGGAGGTTAGAGATTGCTGCAGTGAAATTCCATTTCTGAGGAAAATCAGTAAGGTAAATGCTCAAGTGAAAGTGAAATCAATACCAGTCCAGTTAATTCTGCACTGAAGAAGGATAACAGATTCTTAAAAGATTTATTCTGCACTTGTACATTTGGGATGAAAATTTCAAAGGGGTCTAAGTGCTTAACTTCTCGTCTCAGTTTTTTTCATAATTCACTTGGTCTTTTTTAAAAATCTCAATCTTACAACAGTCACGTGTTTAGGGTTTTTAAAAAGTTTCACGAAAAGTATTGAACTGCTATCTGCAAAGGTTGTGTGTGAATATTAAGGACTTAATATGGCTTCAGACTCAAGTGGTTGCTCAGATACAAAAGGATTTTTTCTTGGATGGTAAATGACAGTAAGGTTTACTACAATCTTGTGTGGTGATGCTGTGACACAAGCATGACTGTATGGAAGTTCCACAGTAGAAATATTTTACTAATGTCTAGAAACTATTAAAACTTTGATCTGAGACATTTCAGAAGTTCCAGATATTGCCAGTGGGAGTGAGAATTGTTCAGGTTTCTGTGAATGGAATTAGCTGTATCTGTGGCACAAACAATCAGGTGCTGCAAAGATGGTGATTGACAGCTCTAGACAATTGTCACTATGAGTGTGGATTTATCTTCTGCAGCAGAACAGACAAAATCTGCACAAGACAGTTTCCAACAGAGTAGGAGTGAAATTCTTCTGGATAAAACATTATGAAAAAGATATTCCAAGGTCTGAGAAGCTGCATGATGACATAGACTCCAAGGTATGATTACCCTTTCTCTCACCTTGTAGATGTGCCACACAATGAACATTCCTTTTATGTGCCTTTCTGCAATATACAGCACACTGCCTGCCCTCAGCAGCCTCACTTCTTTCATCAGCAGGCATCAACTACCCACCTAGGGTAGAAAGCTATTTTGTATACAGAAAGCTGACATTGCCTTGCTTCAGGGTATGGTAAGTGCAGTGAGAAGGTGTGTGCCAGCGAATGGATTAGAGTGCATCTGTTGACAGTTGGTTTAACGTCATTCCCTTGATTTTGCATCAATTTAGCAGGCTTGCTATCTGGCTTGCCACTGTTTTCTTTCCCTGTTTTTGTCTGCTTGATTTAATAGAAAAAGTATCCAGCCTGCTGCATTTAGTCACAGAACAAGTTGATATCAATTTTAGCTATTCGAGTAATAATTGTTAGAATTCAGAACTTAATTTCAGAAAAGCAGTTTAATATGAAACCAGGTTATATACAATGTTTCTACTCATTCAGTAATAAACCCTCCTATGTTATATGAACTAATGTTTTTGGCATTTGATTATGTGACTGCTAAAAGTGAGGAAGCTTCATCAGTGCCCTTTTCTTGTGACTTTTTTTTTATTTTATAAAATATATGCAACCAGTTCCTTTACAGAACTATTCATTGTCAGTTGAATTCTGAGATTGGTCGTTGTGACAACACGCCCAGGGAATACTGCTGACATGCATATCCCTTCAGAGAGTGGTTTTGTTCCAACTGTGACAGTGAAAACTGATATCAGAGTTGCAGTGAAAGGCAAATATTCATAGTGCTAGGAGAGCATAATGAGGGCAAAAGGGATGCATATTAACAAGTGGACTCGATAAAACAAGCCTGATAAAGAAAAGGAGACAAAGGACTGGAAAAGGAACAACTGCTTGTTTGATTTGCAAGAATGTAAACCACAGCCCACAATAATGGATGAAGTAACTAGTGATAGAGGCCACTGTTCACAAATACATCTTCACTCAGAACACCACCATCAGAATGTTCCAGAGACTGGGCCTGAGTGCTAGGATTATTGTTGTTAAAAAAAAAATCTTGTTTTATTTATTTCAGAACTGATAGGAACTTGTCACAAGGGACAAAGGCTGGTGAACATAGGACATTTTGTAAAATAGTAATTTATCTCTTTTCTTCTTCTTTTCTGCTTGCCCCTTCCTCCCTTTAGATCTAACTTTTAGCACAAGTGGAACAAAAAGCATGGAAGAGAAGAAAAAGGAGAAACCAGAAGAACTGCTTTCAGAACCTGAATTATCTTTCCCAGAAGCTTTACTAGAATTTCAGTAGGTTTAATACATTTAATTTTTTGCTCATATAGAATGTGTGAATGGATCAGCATACTCTGAAATTGCAAGATAACATTCGACTGTATTTTTTAGGATTCCTCCCTATATTTTTGAGAATTCCTTGGTGTTCACAGAGGTATGTAGTCACTAGCCAGAACCTCAGGACCTATAGTTTGCTCCCTTGGTGCAACTGAGAGCAGACCATAACAGAAAGGTTTATTTTTAAAATAATGGAGGGATGACTTAAAGGTGTCTTAAAATCAAACAGAGAAAAGTAAGAGTCATGAGGGGAATGTCTGAAGTAGTTACTAAATGGTCCAATTTATTTGATCTCCAGTCTTTTGAGTAGCTGATTGAAAGGAGAAAAAGATAAGCTCTGTGACTTGTAACAAAGAGACAGAGCTTGAAGGGGAGAGACCTCCAAAGTATCCAATATGCAACAATTATCAGCACTTAGGGAGCAAGGAGTAGTGCCTTGGTATACAAATGAAAATAAGCAAACTGAAGTAAGCAAACTGAAGAGCAACCACATATAGTGCTAGTGATATCTATAGGAGTTTACAGGGTTTATGTGGGATTTTCTGTTTAACTTGACAAAGAACAGAGTACAAGTTTCCGTAGTGAAACAGACCAGATTTAGCTGAATCATATCACAAATAAATACCACCTAAAATGTCAACAAATCCATCTATTTTGCTAAGAAATAAGCAAAGTGTATTGCTAGCCTGAGAAAAAAAACACAGCACTTTCTGATGAAATTGCTGTTAAGCATATTCAGATATCCAAGAAAATGACTCATTTGTCTGAATAGTCTTCCACCAAAATGGGTACTGTACTGACACAGGATACTTAGTTTCTACAGCAACAGTAGAGGGAAAGGGTAAGAAAAGTATTTTTCCTTCTGTCTTTATCTTTCTCCCTCTTGCCTCTTTTTTGCTCCATTTCTTCACCTCTGTAATCTCTAACTTCTCTGTATCACTTGGTTGAACAAAGCAGCATAATCATACAAGTGAATATCTGTCACATTTCACTTTAGGATTAATGAAATGTGTAGTATTTATTTAACTTCCATTCCTGATTTTTCTTCTGTATATCGGAGAATGGTTGCTGTACATCGTACATTTGTTATTTTGCATTTTCACTCCAGCTTTCTGTTTCAAGATTGGTTAGGAACAACAATCTCATTAATTATTTGCCCTAGTAAGATCCTATAGAAGACTGACAAAACTGGAGAGGAGTGTTGTTGCTAGATGAATAATTCATCTTGATGAAATCTAGTATACAGAGTTGAGAAAAACAGTGTCAAAGGAATCTTCAGTCTAGTTGTTATGTAGCTTTAATCTGACAACTACCATAGAAAAATAATCTAAAGAGGAAATTTCCAGTATGTAGCAGACAAACCAGCAAATTCTATTCATACAAATGTTTGACAGGATCAAAGTGATGGGTACAGACTACAACTTCATGAAAAATCTTAAAGAGGCAAAACCTAAGATCGTCAGCATAATTTCAAAATATAGAAATGCTTTAAAGTGCCAGATAATTTAGGAGGTTACACTGTGTGGCCAAGCTGTCACCTCTGTCTAATAAATTATATATTTTTGCTGTAGCCATCATCACCATACCCCCATTATCTCTGTTCTAGTCTCTCTAATATCCCTGTACCTAATGGGAAATCTGAAGAATACCTCGGAGAACACTGACACAAGAGGATGCAAATCTAGTAACCTGCAATTTGCACGACTGAGTGATCCAAACTTATCCATAAATAAAGTGATCTTCTTTTAAAACAACTAAATACAATAGAGAGTGGGGGAAAAAAACCAAACCCGAACCAAAAACTCAAGGAATGATAGCTGTTGAAACAGTAAAAGATAATGTGATAATTGCAACTTGCTTCTATTGTGCTGTATGGTGAAAGAATTCCAGGAACAGAGGGAAGAATGACAGAGAATTTCGCAGGTAGACACCATTTGCAATCTATTGTTTCTCCTTCTAGAGGAGAGAACACCAGAAAAAAAAAAGATACTAATTTTACAGCTGTGGCAAAGAGGGGGACAAGTAGTCTAGGAAAACTCTGAAAGCAGTGAGCTAGTTTTTTGACAAAAATGTATAAATACATTTAAAGGATACTAATCAGGCTGCAGTCCCTATTCCCTTAGCACTTCTTAGAGGCTAATAAGTTCTTCTGTACAAATGCAGTTTATGAAACTCAATAGACATTTTCAGAAGAATGGAGTCCCATTTAACTCTCCAGGTTGGGATTCATCTGACCAATGTCTGAGTGAATCGCCTAGGCTTCCTCTAGAGTGAGTGGTGAGTAATAAATATTACTGGAGCACAAATAATCTTGTCTTAAAAGGGACCTGTACAATAGGTCTGCTAAACCACATCCAGAAAGAATGAATCGGCTTAATCCTCTCTAGTGGTTGCAAAGGAACAGGATAATCAGAGAGTATGTTTTTCAGTAGAATCCAGGCTAAAATGATGGTCCATATATATATATATGGGAAATAGTTTCTTTATGTGTAGTAAGATGACAATGGTATCTACCCAAATGAGTTAAGCAATAAGACACAAAAATAACTGTTCCTTTCTGTTCTGTTTTTGTAAGAACATCTCTTTGTCCACAGAGTAGAGGCAAAAGAAGCATCAATTGACTGGGCTTTGTTTGAGCTGAAACAGGTGAAAAAAAAGAACAAAGAATATCATGAAAGAGTAAGTGACCCTGCATCATCCTTCTCCCAACACATTTTATATGTGGTATTCTAACAGATTTATTCTTTTAATACTAATGCTACATTCATTAAAACTAGTCATTGCAGAGAATTGCTTACAGTCAATGCAACTAGAGTTAGTGAGTCACTTTATGTGCTAAAAGTTAAAGTGTTATCTGAATTAAGTGTGACATAAAGTGTAAATGTCCTAAGTATAACCATGCAAAAAAAGCTGCTGCAGGTGTAGACCATTGCAGAATAGGACACAGCAGGAAGGTAGAGTGAGTTCAGTGGAGGTGTTTTCCAATGCACATGAGATCTTCAGAAACCACCAAGGTATTTAATCTTACTCTGCAGCAAACACAGGACAGCAAGCCTCATTTCAGTAGGTAACTTTACTGCAGTACGTTCAGTATCACCTGAAGTGTCTGTCATCTAAAGTGACCATTTAAAGAACTGTATCAACGAGCTGTATATAAAGAACTGTTTATAAAGAACCATAATAGGGCACCTGATGACTGAGAGAAGTGAAATTTGAAATTTGCAGTCACCTAACAAAATTAATTGAAATTGCTCAAAAATCCTTAAACTGGATCATGTGATTGAACAACATTGCAGCTTGCACTTCCTGTAGCAGTGAAACATAGAAGCAAACAATGTCCTGTCTTTCCTGTGCCTGATACTTGCCCTGGTTAGCTTTCCTTGATGTTTCTTTCAGTCTTGAAGCCTGGATGGTGTTTCTTGTGTGACCTTAACTAGCAGTGTAAGTGGCATTTGGCTCTTCTGTCTGCAGACATCAGAAATCTCTTATGGTTATTCCCCCAGTTTGCTGCTAGTTAATGGTCTCTCAAGGACTCTTTCAGGTTTTAGACTGTGGGTGCTTCAGGGTACTCTTGAAGTGCTATTAGTTTCATTTACACGTGTTATGACAGTTCTTTTAGCTCTATTCTTTGTTTCCTGGTTAATGTTTCTGAGTGGTTTAGAGTTAATCCTTCTAGATGTGTGGAATGCTTGAGAGTTTCTCTGCTTCGTAGTTACTGTAACAGTTTGCCTGGTGTGGTTATTTGTTTCTTTATGGTATCCTTTGTGAGCAAACATACACAATCAGTAATTTCAAACTATTTGAGTGTCAGTTGAGAAGATCATGGCAAGGGATGATGATCACAGTTGTAGAATCAGTAGGCATAGCTAATTCCAGCTCTGGCAAGCCTCTCTATCATGGTTATACGCAAGCGACCTCATTGTCTGATGACATCTCTACATGAAGGTGCTACAATCTCATGAAGAATGTTAATGTGAAGTAAATAACTCCTACAAATAAATATCGTTGTTAGATTGATCCACGAGGAACTTTCTTTCCAGTCAAGGGAGGACTATTGTTGTGTTGCATCAATGCAGCGGTTGTTTACCTCTCATTTCCTTGTGGCCTTAAACCTACTGAGAAACTTCTGAGACTTGCAAACTCTCCCTTCTGCTCCATACTTTTTGAATAAGAGGAATAGGTGTTCAGCTGAGTGTTTCTGCAGTGCAGCCTGGCACTAGGTCAGATATAACTTTTTTCCATTACTTATGTTTATTGCTTTGAAAACTAATTTGAAAATGATTTACTACTTAGCTTTTCTTCTGTTGCTCTTTCATAGAATGACGTTCTGAGGCAAGAACAGCAGGCACACATCAGACACATACTAAAACAAATAGAGGAAGAGGAAAAAGAACAAGATGAAAAGGAGGTTGTAACTAGGGATGATGTGGAAGAGTCACTGAAAGCAAAATGGCAGTATGTTAGGGACAAAGAACAACTTCTGGAAGGTACGTAGTGAGTTATGGAAGTGTGGTTTGTAGTTTACACAGTTGAGATTAAATATCTTTTTTTTTTTTTTTTTTTTTTTTTTTTTTTTTTTTTTTTTACATTTTAAATAGAGATTCAATTTCCTTGTTGCATAAAAGCATAAAGGTTTTCCTCCCCAAAATTAAGCTCTCTCAACATGGTATGAGATTGTGAAGGGCTTACAAGTAAATCTGTTCCTTCCAAGTGATGTATATTACTGTGCAAGTACAAAGGCTTTCTTTTTTCTATCAAGTTGAAACTCATGAAAGCCCTATGCACTGGCTCTGCTGGAAGTTTAAAAAAAAATGATTGATGGCAGCAAAAATGACCAGCTTTGGTTGTTGAAAGTTCTGGCTGCCATCCCTGTGATTCTTCATGGGAGACACGCGTGTCTTTGGTTACAGCTTTTCAGTGAGAACTGTTGTTTCTCCTTGGCAAAGTAAGATCAAGCTGTTTTCAGCCATGATGGTGGCTCTTGACACTATGCGAGGCCATCATGTTGTAATGTATTGTAGTGTAGAAGAATCGCCCTTCTTTCTCCAGTCCCAGTGAAAGAGCCATTTTATTAAAGAATTTGATGAAGTTGTAAGAATTATGAAGTATTGGTTCAAGAAATTGGTAATGAACTTGTCTTCTGGTGTTCTTATTTTAATAGATCTGCGCACTCAAATCGAAGAAACTGAACAAAGACTTTCAGTAAAGCAGAGTGAGAGAGATTATTGGTTGGAGTACAAAAATGTAGGAAGTAAAACACAGGCCAACAAGATTATGAATCTGGAAAAAGACATTAAGGAAGTCAAAGATGACCATCACAGAGCTATAGGTCGGTTTACAGCTGGTGTAATGCAAATCTTACAGGCTCTTTGTGTATTACTTGCAGGAAATAATTGAATTCTAAATTTAATTTGAGGTCAAGTTCTAGTCATTTCTATTAACTTTTCCAAGACAGTGCATCTAAAATGGGCTGCATAATCCTGTAAAATGGAAGAACTCTCTATCTTTCTCTCTGTAAAAGCCCCTTTATTAAAGACATTGATAAAGTTACAGAAATTATGAACACTTAAAGAAACTGATAAGCTTGTCTTCTGATTATTCGCTTGTAAAATACAGGCAACCCATTTTTCAAAAATGTTACTGTGAAGGACAGCAGTTTTCTAAAAATAAGTCTACATATATTTAGGTCACCTACACACCGGACTCCCTTAGCAGTCATACTTGAAAATGTTGACTCTGCTGTTGTTGCTTCTCATCATGCTACAAGCACTTTACATATTGAAAGCTCCTTTGACGGGAAAGTAGTATGAGCTCATTCTTGGAACGGTCTTTCCAGTTCAGCCTACTGATTTAAATGCAGGACTAGGGGGAGCTGTTTAGCCAGTGATCTGTACTTTGCCTCCTAGTTTCATAGCCTCCTGTATGAGGCCCTGCAAGATTGCCAGTACAGCCATATACAAATACTGGGAACTGTTTCAGTACTGACACAATAGGGGAATTAAGTTGAGAGCTTATGTATTCTGGTGCTGAGTGCTTCACAAAGATTTCTTTACTACTGCATTATTTTAAAATCATTTAAATATTTTACTGTTACATAACCCGTGCTTCTGATGGGAGAAAGATGTCCTGGTTTTCTTCCTTTATGTCTCTCAGTATGCATGACCACAGCCAAGCAGCTGGTAGTAACAGGCAGTGACACTGCTCTAAGGGTCTCTGTATATTCTGTGCCAACCATTACCAGGCATCAACTACTGTGGATAAGAGCCAGCTAGCTATCTTTTTGTTTCTTGAAACATATTTTATCATGATTAAGATCTGTGCTGTGTTTTCTGCATTGCCAGATAGCTTGTCAAATACCCATCTCTGTTTCAGGAGAGGGTGATATTTTTTGCTATGTGTTTTCCATGTTCTTAATCAGTTTAAAACTTTGCTATACAGCTGCTGAAATATGAAATGAAGAAGAGAATGGGCTTTTATATAGAATGACTGAATGAGCCAGTAGGAACATTCAGTCTGACCTCCTGCATGTCACAGGGTACAGAGCCAAAAATTTGTGGTCGAACGGAAGTGTATTTATAGAAAGACTGTTACAGAGATGCATATAGGAGTTGCCTACAAAATGATGCTGCCAGTCCTGCATCTTAGCATGCTATTTTATTCAGCTTCCTAAAATTGAACTTATAAAGTGTCCAAGGAGTACAGTCTTCTATCCTACAAACAAACAAACAAACAAAATGTAACAACCTTCCAGAGTGATGCGGCAGCAAATTGGGCTTGTTCACTCCTTGAATGTGTAACAGGCTTAGGGAATAAGCATAGGTGAAGAGGTTTCTGTCTCTGTAGGTGCCACCGAAGGGCTTGGCACTGGCACTGTTCATGTGGTCTGGAGATGACATTGCAAACAAAATTGCTGGAGGGGAGAGGACGGAAAAGAAAGCTGTACGCTTATGTGAGGGGTTGGGAAAACAGTGTTGCTGTGAGAGAGTTAGGGAAAACAGCCTCCTTAGTAATTATCTCTGAACAGTTCCTCCTTTTTTTCATTCTCCCAGTACACTCAGGTTGTTGAGCTGTCTGGAAGAATGAAAAGGTGAATTAATTAGAGTATGTAAGTAATTCCATTTCATGCTGCCAAGTCTAGGTGGTGGATTGATTAAGGCAGGCCATTTTCCACAGAGTTAAATTAAGAACTAATGCACAACTAATGCACCTTTCATATTTGACTGCCTTTAACTCCACAGTGGGTCCATGACCAGATACTCATTTACAGCCAGATCAGCAATAGGCTGTCTGTAACACAAGTGCAGAGCTAGCCTGAATTTCAAGCCTCTGGAACAAGTGCCTGCCTTCAAAAAAAATTACTACGATCTCATTCATTCCTTCAAAAGGGGAAAATACCAAGGAGCAGTGGACTATTTCAAATAGCACAAAAACAACTGAAGCGAAGGATGAAAAAATGAAACAGCAAGTGACTTGAACTTGACGCCAAACAAATTCAGTTTGACATAAGACACTTTGAAAATAATGACCACAAGTAACAATGAAAGCAAATCATTCAGGCAATTGCTACATTCTCCATTTTGTCCTGTTGTCAAATTAGAACCCTCTGGAAGGCTTAAATAAGTCAGAAAATTTATTAGGCTCTGTATAATAACTGTCTGAAAAAAAATGCCATGTGCCTAAGATGATCCAATATGTTTAGGTCTAGTGGGCTGCCGTGACTCTAAACCATGACATATACCTACAAAATAAGTTTTCTAAGCAAATCTCTCAAATGATTCCAGGAGGACTGCTATTGATAGAGACAAAATCCAATGTTAAGATACCAGTGTTTTAGTAGAGAATTACATAGCTCACTGCTCAGTTAGCTGTGAATTGCACAGCTGTTGTAGTTGCCAACAGAAACGTGTAAGCCAGTTCAGATTTTCAGATTTCAAGTTTTGTAGTTAACACTGATGTCCTTTGGGTTTACAAGGACAGTTTCTATAGAGAAGGAAATTTGAATCCTTTTCTGTGGAGCACCCATGCATACGATGCAGGCTGATAAGTTCCAGTGTAGGATCAACATGACAATTACCTATTTATTGTCAAGAGAAATTGATGTCAAATAATGATTTCTGATTTTTTATTTTTTTTTTTAATTATTATTGTGAAGAACATTATAGAAATACTTTGAAAGCAGTTAAAGAAGAAAATGACATACTGGTTGAGAAGCACATGAAGTTAAGTAAAGAACAGGCCCATGAGGTATTCCTTCAGTCTTTTTTAAAAGTGCTAACTACATTGTAGTTGGAATTCTCTGCTTTAATAATTATTTTAACTCAAATTAAGACTTGGAACTTTTCTAATAATTTGAGAGTAAAATAAACTGTAAATTTTCTTATTAAATGTGGCATTGGTTGTTATACACATAGGTCCTTTATTTTTTTTTTTACATCAGACTTAGAATATGTAGATGTGAGGGCATTTTACAAATGAGGTATGGGAAACTGGGGTACCATGCACTGATATGACTTGTTCAAGAACATGTCACTTTTGCTGTGACCTTGATTCTGCTGTTTGCACAGACTTCAGAAAATAATAGCACAATAAGAAATTACCCGCATGGGAATATACATCGATTTGCTGGAAAAAAATGTTGTTTTTTTACTTGTAAAGTAACAACATTTTTAAAATGCCAGAATAGTGCAGTCTACAGTAAAATTTAGGCTTATTGAAACATAGATTTTTTTTTGGTCATCTCTGCCAGTTCTGATTTGCAAACATGATTTACGAAGTCTTTATGCTGATGAATTCTTACACTCAGAAAATGCAAAGCGTATCTCAGTACAGATCACTGTTTGCATCCATTGGGTATTTAAACTCCCTGACTTCAGTGCTGGAATTTTCAGGCATCTGAGAACATAATCCAAAGGACTGTTTATGGTGATCTACAGGGGCATCTTCCCTCCCAGTCCTTTCCATTTACTGACAATATTTAAATTGTAGCCTTGGCTTGTTAGCATAGATCTCTACATGTTTGAGTCACTTGTCATAGATCAGTACTGACTCATTGGTGATTTTGCTTGGGTTTTTTAACAGCTAAAAGTTTGATTTCCTGAAAACAGGAAGATTTGAGCAGTGGTAGGAACATAGCAGAACTTGTTAGGCAAAAAGGAAATGTCCTATTTTAATATGGGAAATGATAAGATATTGGTAAATGGCTTGACATATGAACTGCACTAGGCAGAATGATAAAGAAGAAACAGCTGGCCTTGTGGGCTAAATCCCCTTGTAATCCCTCAGGGATGCTACAGTCTGTTTTGTGGATGTTTCTTAATTATTTCCTGCTAAACAGCAGAAGGTTCTTCTTTACAGTATGCAGCACTGTCCAAGTCCTACTTTCAGATGAGATTATCTTAAATTGTGTTTTCTCAGAATGCTGTCAGATACTTGGACAAAAACATTCGCAGAGAAATTGAAGAGAATGAATGGCTAAAAGAAGAGGTAAGAGAATCACTTGCGTACAGTTTATCACGGTAGTTCAGGTTTCAAATACTATGGCCTACAGCCACAACTGTTTCCACTGATAGGCCTCTGAAGAGTTCCATAGAAAAAGGAGAGCAATTTTCCTGTAATATGTAATCCTGAGTAGCAAACAGTGTATGTGGTGAATAAAGGTAAAAGGTGAACATCTGCTTTCACAAATGAAGGATCCCTTTTCCTGCTCAAGCAGTTATGTGGACTACAATGTTCCATACAGGTGTTTATATCTTTGGAGACTGTGATCCTATATAGTGTAAAGGCTCAACCACGTAAGCATTTGAAGAGTGTAGTTTTCAATTGCATTATAGTGCTGCCATATTGAAAGAAAATGAATATGGACAATGGAAATATTTTTGGAGAAAGGGCTTGAGAGAGCTTTAAATGAGATATAATAAAGAAATCCTGGCAATTAGTACACTAAAGAGAGGAAAATCAAAATTGTATATAGTAGTAAATGTTTAGTTGATATCTTTTATACTGTCCTTTAATGGCAATTTAAAGCTATATATGAGAGAGTTGTGACTTTTCTTGTCAAGAAAAAACTTCTTTTGTGAGCCAGATTTAGGAAACTGGTTCTTCCATGGTGAAACTTTGACTGTGTTTCTTCCAATCAATACAGGTTCTTTGTTGCAATCAAATCTAAGCAAGAGATTGGAGGGAGAAAATACTCTTCCCCACCTTTACAACCTCACAGTTTAGAACTGAGGAAAAATTTGGGGGAAATTTTACTTACTAGTTTAAGATACTTGCCAGTATGCAGGAATGCAGCTTCCCTTCTTCCCCTTAGTGAGCTCTGAGCCTACATCTCTTAACTTTCCAGGGAGGATGTCCAAACCACAGCTCCTGAGGCAATGAGGCAGGGGTCAATAGGAAAGAATTAATGTTTAAATCTGTACAAACAAGATCTCAGATCTATACATCCTGTCACTGAATGAGTATGAATTCCCTTCCCAGCATCCTGTCTCATGGAACACTTTATGAATTTTATACACATTAACTAGTGTCAACAAGAGAGATCCACTTCGGAGTATTCATGTCCTGACAGGCTCTCACTTCAGAGTTGAGAGGTTTGGGTTTCTTTCCTCTGAACTAGAAGTTTCCTATGTTATGAATTACTTTCCTATGTTCCTAGTTTCCTGTGTTACGTATTAGTTCTTTGAATTACTGAGGAAAACAAAACTCTTATCACTATCTTCTCCAGTCCTCTGAATTCACCCATTCATTTCCCCTGTATTTCTTATACAGATGAAATATTTTCTTCCAGGTTAATACTTATATGTAGCTGACAGAGTCTTCCAGTATTTTCTTTTGGAGAGAAAACCCAAAAATTTCAGTTTTGTCCCAGTTCAAAATTTATAATTTCTTCAGTTTGGCCACTGAACTGAAAATGACTTACCAAACCAGCCTAAACTTGTTACCTTGACATTTGAACAGATTTGGAGACTTCAGTCACATTTTTCCATCATTACTGTGTCACACCAAGATGGTGCAAAGCTTTATCACCCCATCATGCCAAGCCACATCCTGTTACTGGTTAATGTCCTCTCATTTTCACCTTTTTTAATCCCTGGGAGAAATGGGAACTAGTTTTTAACTGAAAATTTGGATGATTATAGTTGATTTAATTTGGCTTTGGTGAGAACAGATGCATTCGGATCTCTCGGTACTGCTTTTAAACATGTGTGTATGACTAAGATTTCTGGAAAAGCATCCATCCCATAATACATTTCACTTCCCAATGATGGGGTAAGAACTTGCTTGTACTTCAGGAAAAGTGAGAGGAATTGTGGGAACTGAATAACTGGTATCCTTTGTTTATATAACTTCATGGCAATGTGGAGCGACTACCAGTCCAAAAGAAAGTAGAACTCGGGGTTTAGCCAATGTCATGGCTAACCTGGACTGAAAGTTTCACTAGGTAAGAAGGTTTTGCGTATAGGCATGAATTAGAAAAACAACACTTGCTGAGCAAAAGCTTGGATTTAACTCTATGAAGAAAGTTTTTTCTCTCAAAGCTCTGATGTGAAAGCTCAAAAGAAAAATCCAGAGCTTCTCTCTCCCAGACTTGTTTGGTTACATGAGGAGGTTCTGCTATCAGAGTTGCATAGCCCAAATGTGTGGCTGTGATTGACAAAGTTATTCCAGTAAAGGGTTCTAAAAAAAGGTGGGAAAGAGCCAGAGAGCCCTTCCCTTTGCCTGAAAATGTGTCACTATGTTTCTCCATCAAATATGCAGTCTTGCTAAAACAGCTGTGTTCTCTCTATGTATGTGCTATTAAGATACTTCCTATGAAAGGTTTCCAAAATGGGTATAGTCTTTCTGAGATGATTTTTTAAAATTTGTTTTTACTTGTCGAAAGGTTAAGATGTACCAAAAGGAAGTAAATGATTTGAAAACTTCTATTCAGCTTCTGGAAGAAGAAAATATCCGTTTAACCACAAAACTGATTTGTGGACTTCAGCATCTGGGAGTATCCAGGTAAAAGGATGCCTTTACAGATTCAAAAGTGATTTAATTTTTCTTCAAAAAGCAATGTCTTCTCCTGCCTCTTAGAGCCTTTTGGGCTCTACCACAACAAAGTCAAGGTAGTTTCCTAGCTGAGGGGAGGCAGGATTTGACTGAGTATGTGTGGGACTTGTGTCTCTAAAGGATGACAGTGACACTGTAGCCCCCTAAATACCGTAAGTCAGGGAAGACACTGGGTTCTTTTAAGACCTAGCAACACTCACTTTCATTTAGTGGGGATACCACTGGGGCTGGAAATAGTTTTTCTTTTGTAATTAGAATCAGAATCACAGAATTTCCTAGATGGGAAAAGACCTTCAAGATCATCAAGTCCAATCATTATCGTAACACTGACAAGTCCTCAACTAAATCATATCCCTAAGCACTTTTTATCTCAGAACCAGCTTCTCAGACCAAGTGCTGAGTAATAGATCTTTCCTTTACTGCTGGCAAAATATTTAATATGCAAATATATGGGGTTTTGCAATCGCAAGTGAAACGGGTGACCTGGTACTGAGTAAGGAAGAGGCCTTGGGATGGGTCTGTCTGTAGAGGTGTCTGTCGTATTAGTTTCTTTTATATTGAAATTATTTAACTTGTTCCCTAGAGAAAGATTAATTTAGCTGCAAAATGTCAGCACTAATGGTATCAAAAGCAGAGTGTAACAATGGGAATGATCCATCTTCATTTTCCAGTCCCAGCTCAGTGATTTTAGCCATACTGCATCAAAAAGTTCCAAGTCTAAAGAAGTGACCATTTTTCTCTCCTCTGCAAACTTTGGACATCTTTTAAGTGAGAGCTGCCAGCTCTGGTTTGAATCTTGGACTGACTGGAGACTGTAACATTTGTTTTCTTTTAGTCTCATGGACATAGTTGAACTTAGGCACTGAGAACAAAAAAGAGTAGCGTATTAGCCACTAAGCTACCTGGCTGCCTCCGTTGCATTTTTAAACCATTGCGCTATTCTGTATTTGTAGTTAAGCAGCAAATGGCTTTCAGAAAGGGTGCCCTCCCCTTCACCCCAGAAGATTGCACAGGACAATTGAGAGAGAAAATTCAGACCTCTAATAGGAGTTTCTCTTTATCTTTTTAATTTCATAGGCATTTGTTTCCTAACCAGGCAGCTGGCTTGCAAGATGAATTTCCTAAGGATGAAATGCAAGAAGTAGAGTACAGAGAGCATGCAGGTAAGGCACATGCCAGCAGCTTGTGTGAACTGATGAGTTACTGAACAAGTGCATACTTTTTATTTCTTAAATTTTTTATCAAACTGCCTGTTTCACATGGTGAATGTGTAGTTTCTCACTTGGCAGCCACCACAGCAGTGACAGACTGTAGTTTGTGTTGAGAGGACAAAACCACAATCTACCTGTACTACAGTCTTAACATTGAAATGGATGCTTAGATTGTTGAGTGTAATTGCTCATATATAGCTAGCCTGGAATGTGGTTAACAGGATCAGCTATCTTTTATGGAGATATGATTCATATCTTAATCAGTTCTTTACAGATCTCTATCATCATAACTTCATTATAACTTGTCCCCGAAAGGATGCTCTTGAACTCTGCACTGGCTTTCACTTGAAGCGTACATGCACTTTACAGTCATTCAGCTCATAGAGATATACCAGAATTAAATCATAAATAGATCCCTAACAAAAGCAGATGAAGCTACATAGAGCTGAGCCTGAACTGAAAATCTTAGTAAGCAGTACTGAATTTTGGGCTGAACCTCCATCTGTTTTGGAAAAGGATATGTTCTTAGGCAAGAAGGACTGTATGAGTGTGCTCATCCATTCAGGGTGGTTTGTATGGGTTCCTTAGTATCACGTGTTTTGTGTGCTCACTTTATGTGAGTAAAAAAAGGAGAAAAACAGGACAAAATGAAATTGAAGAGGTAAGGTCCAAAAATTGAAGCCATACAGTTAGGAATACATGAACGAGTCTGTTGAAGTTCTGATCAGTTCTAGCTATTGGTGGGCCTTTCTGGAACCATCAGGCACAAGCAAACATGTTGACTAAGACTTCTGAATTAGATCTGTGTTTACTTTGAACACTTCAGCCATATTCCCTTTGCTAGACCTTTAGTAGGTTTTGTCCCAATAAGCTTAAGTTAAGTCACTGTCCCAGGCAAACACAGAATTTGGCAGTCCGTGTCCAGAATTGTCTATCATCCTGACAGTTGGTCAACTGCAAATGTGAGCTCTTCAGGGGAGTTGTAAATGGACTAGCTGAGTTTCAGGAACCTGTATATAGATACGTATAGAGATACATGCTCTGATATAGAAAAGGGTTTTGCTGTCTTTCCTATTTTTTTACCTATTCATGTCTGTACAGGATTTAAGTTGAACTGATAAAAACTGATTTTTTTCCCCCTGTCCTGTACCACAGACTCATTACTTCTAACTTCCAGTCAATTTCAGTCCCGGATCTTGAACAGAACTTATGAGCAGAAATAAGCATAGAAAAATCAGTGAGCAAAATCAACATTTGGCTTGGATTGACAAAAAAATCTTTCTGAACTGTTCATTACATCACACCAGCCAAGCCACATTAAATATTGCAGGCAGTGCTCATGCTGAATACTAATTCTGATCTTCATAAAGCTTAACAATTACATACACATCATTGTTCATCTTTTAAAATAGCAAAAGCAGATGGAGAGGAAAGCCTCAGAAGTGCCACAGTCCCCTGTCAGAAGAATAAAACCTTTGCAAAGATTCAGTCTAAAACAGAGAATGAGAAGCCTCAAGACAGTGATGAGGAGCTGCAGGAGAAGTCTTTCACTCCAGCTCTTGGTAGCTTGCTGTATGAAGATGAAAAAGTTTTCCAGGTATGAGTTAAAGTAATTGAGTCTTCCACTGACACATACATATTTCAGTGTGCAGCATGAGCTACTGCCAGGAGTGGTCTATTTCCAATGGTTTACAGCGGAAAAAGCTCCAATGTCTTTTACCCAGTGTACAATTCAGATACTTCTGAATCATAGGCATCTGATGCTATTGGAGATGGTGAGGACACTTCCTGCCCTTCAGATGCTGGGCCAAAAGAGAATAAATTCTGTCATACAGGTCAACCTCACGTGGATGTTTTCACACAGAATCACAGAATTGATATGGTTGGAAAAGACCTTTAAGATCAAGTCCAACCATTATCTAACTCTACCAGGGCCACTACTACATCATATCCTTGAGCACCGTATCCAGATGGCTGTTAAATACATCCAGGGATGGCAACTCAGCCACGCCCCTGGGCAGCCTGTGGGTGCCTTACGGTATTTCTGATAGCAGGAGACAGTGGTTTTGCCAATTCAATTGAATTGAATCCGCATATGCAAGTGTCACATTCACCCTAGAAAGAATTCTGAATGTCACTAAATGACAGTTTCCTGTGGTATTGTACAGATTCTTGTTTGCTTGGATGCTGGTCCTTTCAGAACTCATGTTGTGTAGTAGCATTAAAGGATCAACAACTCATTCAATCCTTCAACAGAAAGCCAGAATGAAGGTGTTCCTGCGAGCAAAATACAGGGGTTGAGAAAATAAAAAGGTGCAGGTTGTATGTAAGTAGGCAGAGTTTGTGTGGATCTAGAAAGAGGTAGGTGGCTCCTGCTTCAGGAGATCCTCAGTCCTAGGTTGCAAGAAGATGTTTTCTGGGTGCCTCTTGAGTTATGGAAACTTGAATGCATTTCTAAATAAACAACTTACTCTCAGAAAATACATTATTCTACATCATTGATTCCTACTGCAAATTCAAGAAGGTGATACAGATGTGGTGGAGATTCCAGGGTTTGCTGTGTAAAGATACTTCTCCATAATGTTTCTTCACTCTTGAATATTGCAGTCAAACTTAATAATGAGTTAAAAAGCAAGACAAAAAAAACCCCAAACAACTGTTTTTTTCTAGAAATTCGGCATTAGTTCGATTGAGACCCTGCAATTTGTGTTCAGAGAAATCATCGTGTTTCCTTGGTTAAAGACTAACTTAAGGAGTGGCTCTGTCCTGGAATGTCACTGCAGAGAAAAGCTGAATATTAAAAAAAATAATTAAAAAGATCTATCCTTGGGAGTGGAATTCTAGCTTCTTTCTTTCTGCTGTTAACACTGCAGAGTCCACCTCACTGAGGGCTGTAGGTGCTGCTGACAGTCTTATACTTCACAGCAATGAAGGTACAATTGCAAACAGTGGAGTTATATTGGCAATTATTATGAAAATAATTTATTAAACAGAGGTGGATACAAGAGCTTGCACTTTAGGGTTCCTTCTTCCCTCCCCTTGGCCATGGCTGGTCCTGCTTGTGCCCTTAAGGAACCCATAGTGCACTTCAGCCTTTTCTGGAGCTCATTCACTCACTAACCCAGCAGAAAAGCTTGCCTTTTTTTATTGACTCAGAGGTTTGGAAATGATCAGAGCCAGCACGGACACGGTGGAAGCATATGGCTGGGCTTGGATTTCTCTCTCTTGGCAACAGTGAGCTGTTGGATTAGTTTAATTCTTCTTGCAGAAGTGAACTTGTGAGCAGAATTTGGTTTGCAGAGAAAGAGGTCTTGGTGAAAACATACAGGAAAAGAACAGAGTATCAGGGCTGCAGCCGTCTAAGATGAGCTTTGTAAACCAAGCCCATTAGCACTGGCATTACCAAACACAGCAACCCCCAGGGCAGCATCTTTACAGTTGGTTTTAAAAGGAAAGCTGCTGGGTTTTTTGAAGAACAACTGCTTTTCAATATGATTGCAAAAGAATAATATTCTTTCTTTTTAAGGAATATTTAAAACTGGGTCCTCTGGAGTCAAAGCTGATGTGTGTGGTTGGAAAAGCCATGCCTATTCATACAGAACCAGAAGAAATGCCAAACAGGAGCCACACAAAAGCTGGTGTTACTGGTAAATCAGATGGGCACATCACAGCTCAGATGATCAAGGCCTTATCTAAAGAGAAGGTTGGTTAAAAACAGACAAGCATTGCTGTTAGCATAAAAATATTACATTCTCAGTTCATGGAATATTTGCTCTGTTCTTCAAGGAGTGTGGCACTGGGCTTTGTGGAAACTAATTTTCAGTGACTCAGTCATGATTTAGACATGCAAGTTTAATGAGAGGTATGTCTGTGTGCAGATGGCTAATTGAAAGGTTGCTTTCCTTACTACTGTGAGAATTCCTGTGCACTTTTGGGGCTTCTCAGTCCACATAGCTGCACATACATCTAATAAAGGATCCAAATTAATATTATGTTTAAGTGGTGCTCACTTGCAGTCCATCAGACGTGGAATTCGCTCTTGATCAGACACTGAATAGGTACATGGGGGCTGCCATAAAATGGTTACAAAATTCGTAATACTGTGCTAAATCAGGATCTAATTTATTCAAGTATAATTCAACTATTGCTAGAAATTGAATGTTTGAATACATTTTACCTGTCTCCATAAAACCCCTACTTAGATATTTTGGAATAACAAAAAATGAATTGAAAAAAAAACCCAACACTAAAAACCAGAGCATCAAAATCATCAGTCTTAATACATTTCTTTTTAGAATTGGCCAGATGTGTAACCCTGTATTTTTGGTTTGTGGCTAGTCTCTATGAGGAACATCTAGCTCAGTTCATTGATTCAGAGGGGTTTTTCCACCCCCATTGCCCACCCTGGACACCTGATCAGGACCACGCAATGTGCTTACTGCCCACAGGCACAAGCAGGCTTCTCACCTGCACATTCCCTATTTAGAAACTTGTGCAAGCATTCAATAATCTGATTTCAACCCTTAACAAGTTAATCAGTTGTTTAAAAAACTTAAACATTTTAAACAACCTGTATCGATGCAGTGTCCCAGTTTATCCTGTACTTCAGTACAAATGTTTTTGAAGAGAGCTCAGATATTCCTGCCTAGCAGTGTCTCCTTGAGTTCCAGGTGAGTTGAACTATTCTCTGGGCTCCACTGACTGCAGCTCCTCAGAAGCCGGGCTTACAAACAGACATGTAAAGGTCAGAGCCTTAATCTCAGACTGAGTCTCACTTGGCATTACCATGTACTGAACAGTTAAATGAGTTTGGATGTGTCCCTACTGTAACCCAAGAGAGTTATCACGAAGACTGAGGTCACTCCTAGCACTCCAGTGTCGAGGGAATGGGGGTCTGTACGTGGGAGGTGGTCATGTTTTCAGTGCAACAGAAGCCTCCCCTTGGCTACCCTGGCTTTGTATGAAGGGCAAGCCCCATGAAACGATTTCCTTGAAAGAGAGATTAGTTCTGCTCAGTGACTAGTTCAGCTTTTCTTTTCACTGCAGAATTAGAATATGGTTTATGACGAACAGTTTTTCAGTTGAAGAAAGGCCTCTCCTTCTTCCCACCGCTCCAAAGGGCATTTACATTTCCTAGTGATGTAAATGTAGGGCCCATCTCTAGGCTTCTCTTTGTTTGTGCCTATAAAGCACACCACCATCTGTAGGACATATGGATGCATAACAGAAACTTGCACCTTGAAAAAAAGAGACTTTGCCTCTTTAAGTCACTGGTTAGCCTTTTACCATAAATACCAGTGTGGATGAGAGAGGGTTAAAAAGAAACCTGAAACATGCTGATCAGGGTACAAGCCACAGGCAGCCTGCACAAGCCAGAAGCAACAGCCTTCAGCAAAACATAGTGAAGTGGCCCAAATCCCCTTGATTTCTATAGGATTAGCACTAAGACCAGTGTGAGGCTTTCATATGGAGGAAGCTGGGTCTTCAGCAAATGACGCATCTGGATTTGATAAATTTGTTACTGGCAAAATCCCTCAGAAATGAGCAACATGTTGTAAAACAGAGGGCTGATCAGTCCATGTGGCCAACGCTTCCAACTCCTGCTTAAACAATGGGAGTCAGGGTTCACTACTGCAGTTAGGACAAAACCGACAGGAATCACCCTTAAATTCCCCACACTATGAAATACCTTTTCTTTATCAAGTTTCTGTTGTGCCAGACAGATATAGGATGCTAGTTATGCTACAAGATGCAGAAAAGTGTCCATGTGTCCCCACAACTATAACCCAAGCCAAGCCCTGGTTGAGCTGGTGTTACACATTTAACTGTCACACAACTCTAAGAAACTTGCATTTTCAATAGGGAAAAAAACCCTCACAAGCATTTACTGCAAATTTGAAGCTAAAGACATTTAAGCATCACCCAAGTTGCATGTAAGTGTCTGTTAATAAATGCCATTTTAATAGAGCTGAAGTCCACATGCTGGAATCAAGAAACATCAAATGCCTGAAAAGCACAACGGAGATGGGTGGAGTGCACTGTGAGCCTGTATCCACTCAAGTGATGAGAGGAGCTGCTTACCTCAGCACACTGCTGGTTTGAGCCCTCTCTGAGCAATTTCCCTGCAGAGTCAAGAACCTGGATTATATTGCTTTATAGCCTGGCTGTGCAAGTATGGTCTCTCCCCAGCCCAAGCTGCAGGGAATGTAGGTTACTTAACTGTTGGTCTGGTTTTTGAGAGGGTTGCAGCCTCCGCTGAAGCGAGGTTACATAATAATGCAACGCTTCCACAGGTTCAGACCTGCATGTTTTGGGAAATGAGGGTAGGAGACGTGTTCTGCATGATTTGTTCTTGTTTGGCTGGTTTCTGAGAGAGAAGTTATTAAATGTTCTGCCTCTGTGGGCTAAAAGGAGTTTGCCAGAATAAGGTCAAGGCAGAAGCTAATGGACTGAAAAGTTACACTAGAGTGACAAGCAGGGAACAGAGAATCTAATGGTATTAGTGTCTTAAGCCACTGATGTTTTGCAGCTGGGTGGGTGTTCTTCAGAAAAAGACTTGCCCTTGGGTTTTGAATCTACTGCAGAGTAAGGATGTTTCTCTGTAATGCTACGCTTTAGAGCTCATGTTCTGCAGACCGCCACAAACATGATGTTTTAGGACGTGACATGGTAACAAGATGCCCACAACTGCTCCCATACGTGACCCATCGCACCTCTCCAATGAGCCATGGAAAACTGCTTTGACAGGGTGCTGGATCTTTTCCTCACTTTTAGTGAGGAAAGTGCAGCAAGTTTTTTAGTGAGGAAGTGCAGCAAGAGGCTAACATTGTTATCACATAATACTTTTCTAGAGAAACAGTACTTGAGCAACTGCTGTAGCTGGCATGAGGAAGTTCAGCAGTTGCCACCATGAAAAAAGCAGAGATCCACGCTACAAACATAAACCCAAGATCTCAGCTCTGCTTGTATATTGGATACCCAGAGCAAAGTGCTTTTAGTACCATTATCAGCTCACACAAAAGAACCTTTAAGGAAGTTGACTGTTCGTTCCAAGGCTTTTTGATCTTTGCCTCAGGAAATTTCATCAGCAGACAAGCAAGGAAAGAAGTAAGAAACTCAAACTGATTTGTTATCTGGGGCAAGCCATCTCCCACGAGTGAAATGGATACAGGACTTACTGAGCCTTCATCCGTGAGGGTGTGCCAAGCGGCAGCAATGTCACACCTGTAAGAGAACCTGCTCAGGGCTGTCTTTTCCTCACTCATTCTCCTGGTCTATCCAGGACATAGCGTCCTGATTAGCCAAGTCCCTTCCATTTTCCTCTTTGAACATGGAAAAATTAGTACTTGCAGATTTTTCTTGTTCGGCAAATACAGCAAAAGATGTCAAAACTGTTTGTGCTCTCTCCGCAGCAGAGTGCGGAAGCTGCAAAGGTCAAGTCAAAAGATTGCCAACAGGACGAGGAGAAAGCTCTTATATAGTTTACATATGCTGCCATTAACATTGATTTTTCTTCTGTATTCAGCACATTTCTTCACTACCCCTCACATTATCTTGTCAATCTTCTGCTCCCATCAGCACTTCCTCTCTTCCCCAGTTTTTTTGGCACCCAATTCTCATTTTTCTGCCACAATCTTTATCTCAGTTATGTCATGGCCTTCAAGTTACAATTCATTTAGAGCACTACAAAATTTACACCAGGCTCTGAAAACAAGCACTTTTTGTCTAATAAAAGATGCAGGGTTTCACCCTGTCCTTTCTTCTTGCTGAAGGGCTGTCTGGCATCTGGGAGAGTTTGTGACTTACTGCACAAAACAGTTCAGTTTAGTTTGTGACTTCGAAACAAGGAACAGAAGCAGTAACAGAATTTTGTTCTCAGATGAAGATTCTACATTTGGGCTTTAGAAAAACACATGAAGTTAGTAGCTGTTCAGGAAACAAACTTATTAGTAGTAAAGTAAATGGGAAGATAATCCTCAGGAAAATTCTGAAGTCACTTTGTTTCTGAAGGATAAACCAAAAGCAAGGTTTATTAGCAAGGACTCCAACACATAAGCTTAACCTGCAACAGCAGCTGTGTCAACAGACACAGAGCACCTACCTACAAGTGAGCAGTGAAGGACAACAGATGAATTTGAAGAGGTGTTTTTATGTTTTGGGATTTTGGGCACCTGCAGGATTTGCAACTTCAAGTCCACAGCCCCACAAAGGAGGTCCAAGAGATCAAAAAGATCTAAGCAAGCAGATCTGTCCTCAGGCAATCAATAGTCTCAAGAGAGATTGAAACTACGGTGGAGGGCGCATCACAGACTTAAAGAGAGGACAAGGTTGGTGTCTGTCTTTATCACAACCCAGCACACTGCACTCTGGAGAAAAGTCTACCTTAATCTTTCATAGAAGCTCCAGCCTATGTTTCAAAACAATTTGCACCTTAGTAGTGAGGACACAAATGTGCACCTTCCCCCCCCCCCCCCTCCCCATGACCCCTGATTCACAAAATTCACATTTTTGCCATCCTGAGTACAAGCAAAAACTAAAAGGAAGTTGTTCACTGATGGTACAGTGCCACATGGAAAGCCTCATGTGGAGGAAGTTAAAGATTTAAGTGAAATGTATACAAAATGTATACAACAGTCTCCCACTCTGGGCATGTGCACTATATACTCTACAGGTATCAGGTTCAGGGGTTTTTTTTTATTGAGTTGAATCTCCCCCTGATGAAAACCAGTGTCTAATTGCAGATGACAGTCTCAGCAAACTGTTCAAAGCTTCCCTGGCATTACCTTCTGCAAGAAGATTAGGGAAGATACCTTAAATAATTTTAGGGGGCATATTTATGCTTCTTGCTCAGTTATAAACAATACAGGTTTTATTGCCATGAATATTTTGAAAAAAAGCTAGAAAATTGTGAAGTGTCATATTAAGTAAGGAACCCAGCTCTCGCTGAGACAACGCATTACAGGGGAACTAAGGCCGCCTACTACAGCACCGGCTGGTAGATGATGTAGGGGCCATGTCACTCAGATTCATAGTGCAGCACCTCCTGTAATACAATATGCACATATGAAATACATTTGGTATTTTATTAAGTAAACAAAGCAGTTATCAGTGCACATTTTAAGCAGCAAAAAAAAAAAAAAAAAAGAAAAGAAGCACCTCAGACTTTCATACCGTAACAAAAGTTCTGTGGAAGCTGCATTTTATTTGAAAATCCACCCATTTTTGCTAACATACATTTTAATATTTTAAACAAAAATAGAATCTGCAGAGACAATGCAGCAAGTATGCTTAACTCATGTACAGAATTGCTTTCATATCATTGACTATCCTTCTGAAGGCCCCACTCCACCCAAAAGTTATGATGTATTTACACAGAGCACCGATCAACAGTGCGGCTTTAATTCGTCGTTAACTAAATATCCACTAGACATACGTAAGGAAGCTACTTCCCTTTCTTTTACTTTTAAAAGGTACGTGAGCATAAACATGGCACTAGCCAAATGAAAAGGCTTTCCCCTCCCCAACACACAACACCTCATCTTATTTTTATTTTATTTTATTTTTTTTTTTACAGAAAAGAAGGAAAGTCTTAAAGTGAAAGCAATTCCTCACATTCATTTTGGAAAGGCATTATAATGTCAAATGTAAAAATAATGACATGCCAAGCACAAAGCAATAAAGTTCCTTCCCAATGCACTAATGCTGAATTAAAAATGTAGTGCTTCTTCTAGTCAGTTAACTGTTCCCTTGCAAAATCCTAGGCACAGAATTGACTATGAGGATTAACGCGTCTTACAGCTCTTCCCTAATTCCCACGTGTACTGAGAATTCATTAGATTCAGACCTTGAAAATATTTAGTGCTCTGTATGTCAGCTGAAAAGCATTCTGAATCAGATTCATTCTTTGTGGATAAAAATCAGACATACTGTATACACCCATACTCATTTTCATAAGGAGGTTTTTTGATACAATATTAATGTTAAATTGATAATCATAAATAAATACAAACAATAATACATAAGGAATGTCTACTGCAAACTGAATATATAATTTTTTAAAAAAAGTTAATTTCCATTACTGCTGTGCCTACATTTGTGAGGACTGAAGAAAAGGTAACTGCAGAATTAAGAGTTAGGATTTGAGCCTCCCCCGCCCAAAGTCTTGTTTCGAGTTACGGTAAAGGACACGTCTCCATTCCAGCCAGCATTTCCAAACACCAATCTCAAGCTCCAGAATAAAGGCTTCTCTTTGCACGTTACCGATTACGGATATTATTAGAAGCTGAAAGTATTGACGAGTTAGTCACCAGGACAAAAAATAGATCTCAGTCTTAATTCATGGCAATTCTTGGCTTTGCGTTGTATATTGATGTTTTCTTATGGAGCTGTCCCAGGTTCCTTCATTGGTCTTCATCATTTCACTGCATCACTGAACGGAAGAGGAGAGTTTGAGAGACTGAAGTTCATTTCTTTCCAGAAGTGGGGGTTTACTGGTGAGCACATCTTTTTGGAAACGTTCCGTTCTCTTCCATCTAACACAGTTACATAAACTGAATCTGGAAAGATTAAAAACTCTCATGTTAACATCCACCAGAAGTAGGACTTCGCTATAAATCTGTTTTATTCAAAAATTTCCACTTCAGAAGGTCAAGCTACCCCAAAAACTGAAGTTTTGAACAAAAAAATTAAAATTTTACAAAATCAGGACCAGAAAACAAATGCCATAAGGATGTTTTTCCAACTACACCAGCCTTTGGAACATCTCTTTGCATTAAGCTGTCTTGCCCAGCAGTAAAAGACAAACCCTACCTATCCATGCAGGATTGTCACCAGTGGCAGCGTAACACAGACAGACACAGAATCATAGAATTGTCAGGGTTGGAAGGGACCCTTAAAGATCATCTAGTTCCAACCCCCCTGCCATGGGCAGGGACATCTCCCACTAGAGCAGGTTGCTCAGAGCCCCATCCAGCCTAGACATCATTATGAAGAGAACTCAAGGTCATTTTTCATGCTGAGCCAGAGGAAGTGCACAAAGAAAAGGAGACGCTCTGTGCAATAAAGCCTACTCCTTCTTTACACTAGGATTCTTTACACTATGTATGCTTGATTTTTTTTTTCCACGTTTTTCACTCATTTTAGTATTTAATTGCCACCTGCCCCTGATTGATAAAAAAAGAACTCCAGTGCACACCAAAATGTAACCCTCGCATGCAGGAAATGAGTACCTCTTTCTGCATTAGGTGAACTCTTTGGTCAAGCAAGCTGGTGAAGTGCTGGAGCAGACCGCCAGCAGCAGTCAGGT
This sequence comes from Actenoides hombroni, assembly GCA_024336885.1. Taxonomy (NCBI): domain Eukaryota; kingdom Metazoa; phylum Chordata; class Aves; order Coraciiformes; family Alcedinidae; genus Actenoides; species Actenoides hombroni. Next base: position 37,990,243 of record WUAM01000431.1, read on the forward strand.
GTTTTGCTGCTAACTGTGGACCCTAAATGTTTTCCCGATGAAAGGGCAAATACCAGGTAGCACCAGTTCAAAGTACTGGGGGTGCTGGCTCTTGCAGTTCAGAAGGGAACTATCAACCTTTATTCCAACGGACTGAAGCAAAATGACTCGATTGGGCCTTTAAACTGCTGCAGTTAAGTATAGTGAGTTTCCAAGTCACTTCCACAATGCTTCCAACTCAACATGACTTGCTTTTATTTTCTTCAGAAACAGTTTTAGTCATGTTAATAAAACTTGAATTAAAACTTTAATTTTGTTTTATATCACAAAAAACCAGCATCTCCCCAGAATAATGGACAATACCTAAGTTGTTCTACAAGAAATCCTGGAGAGAGAGCTCTGCAAAGGGATCCTTTCCTGAGGCTCTGTGAGGACTCTGACTGGAAGGGCTGGATGCTGCAGACAGCTAGTAGGAAAGACGACAGAGAAAGGGAAAGAAAAAGAAAAAAGGTCTCAGAATGACAGAATATGAAAGTTGAACGTGTAATGAAAGGACGAAGGGAGGTTAAGAGGCAAACTTGGCAGAAATCAACTACTAAAACAAGGTCATATGGACAACAGAAAGCCTCTCCAATGATTGGTGTAATGCAGAAACAAGCTGGACGTGACCCTCCAGAAAGGGCACTTCACCTGGCATTTGCCAAATAAGCTGATAACCTTGCACTTTCAGCAGCTTGCTTCAAAAGAAGATAGAAAACGTTAAGCCTGTGAAACAGCTTAGCACTCGCCTTGCTTTACTGGCAAAGCTACGCACTATCAGGGGAGATGAAGCTGGGGGTCTGGCCAGAGTATGGCAGCTTTCCAGATGCCTTCTCCAGAAGAAACAGCTCTCGGCACCTTTTCCTCTCAAAATTGGTTGTGTATAAAATGAGGCTGGAGAGGACTGAAGACCGAGACAAATAGTCTATACTTTGAAAAATCACATCCTATAGCCATGTACTTAAAGCACCACGCTACAAATTCAGCCATATAAAGCACATAATTTACAAGCAGCTAACACTGGAGTTCCAGCTGCTGCTGCTGGAAGGGACCAATAATCTGCAGGATGCAATTGCAGGAGTACCTGCTATTTGTTTGCTGGGGTTGATTTAATTTTTTTGTCGGTGGTGGTTTTTGTATTTGGGTTTTTTTTAAGCCTTCTTGCTTATTCTTAGTGCTTTCCCAGTTACAAATGGTGCTGTATTAAATTCTGTTTGCCCTCCTCCCTCACAGAATTTGCATGTTTTTGCAGTTACAAATAAACCAGTCAATTTTCTCTATTTCAGGTTCCATCACTTCAACAGTTTACTCATAATCAAGTCACTAATTGCCAGTGTGTACTTGCACTTCATACCCACTGCAAAAAACATCGTACAAAGACATATTTCTTCTGGAAATACTGAATGCCTGCCAACCCACACATGACAGGGGACATGCTTATGGGAACTGACTTGCAGAAGTGCCCAGGGTGCAAATATTGCCACTGCAAATTTCAATTTTTCATGTTAATGCTTATCTTGGAAAAAGCACATGGGGAAAAGGAGGGTTTTTTTCAGGATATCTATCTGGGTTGGAATCTACCTCCGCTCCCAATGAGGCACTTGGATCCAGCCCCCATAAACAGATTATGAAGAGTCATGAGACAGAATGGGAAGTGCTTGAGAAGCAATTTCAGGATGTCAGAAGTTCCCCTTTTAAACTTGGTTCTTCCCTTTGGAAAGCCATAGCTCACACACCCACCACTCTCCAGGATTTGAGCCAGACTAATGATAAAAGTCCAACAGAGTCATAACTTCAGCAAGGCATGCCTACTGTGACTTGATTTCATGAGACATTCTTCCTCTTCATGGTCAAATGGTTTGAAGTCACGTATTAAAAGTCCTGTTAAACTGAGTTGGCAAATCTCCAATTGATATCAAGCCCAGTGTAATGTCCCAGTTTGAAAGCAGTGTGGAAGACTGGTAGGTTTAGAGCTCTGTCATTTGTGCAATATCAGCATGTAACCAGAAACAGAGGTGAAGTTTTAGAAAGCCTGTTCAGGTTAAATACAGGGGGGGAAAACTGGACAACGCAGCTTCTAGATGCCACAGCCAAATTCAGATGAGACACAGTATCTGACAGTAAATACATATTTTAATGAGATACCTCTAATTATTAAAAAGGAGGCCTAAAAATAATGTATAGTTGGTTTCCTACATTGCCTCTATCCAGAACACTGCTTGTATGTGAAAACCACAACCTACCTTAGCAGTTTGAGGAGAAGCATGTAAACACCAGCAGCCCTGCCCAACAGCTTCTCTAGGGCTAATACATCTAGAACTGCGGGTTGAGCCTCCTTACTGCCCAGCATGTGATCTGAAATGCAATGTAGTGTGCTGGACCAGACCCAAGGCACAGCCTCACCTCTGACAGTAGTCACCTCTCACCGCTTCCAATAAAGACGAAAACTCCCCAGGAGTCACAGTAACACAGAAGAGCCCACCTGTAAGTGAGCATTGTGCTGATTTCCATCTTTAGCTAGATACTGGTTTCTCATTAAACAAGCCTGTCAAGCTGTTTTAGCATATATTTTAGCATTAATGTGTCAAAAAGAGCACCTGTAAAGTCTACTCTGTCCTGAAATACCCTACTACTTATCCTAAGGCTCCATCCTTTTGGGCTTATCAGGCTAGAATATGTAACACTTAAAGGCATACCACTGATCTGTCAGTATTGTATCTAATATTCTGTATTAGCCAAAGTGACAATGTTTTTGCTGGTGGTGAACAGTCAAGCGCTGCTCTTGTGCACTACGACACTCAGGCCTTGCCATGGGTAGTTATATTCCAGTTAACTTTCCATCATTGGGCTCTGGCTTGTCTGAAACAATCTGCATTTGCCATCCTGTATCACGCCTGCCATCACACTGGCTCCCCTTTAACCATGTTTGGACCATTGATTCAGTCTGTCCCTTCCTCATACACATGCTCGGCCCCACCAGCTGAAATCTAATCAAACACCTCCAGCCATTCTCACTGGTTTAGGTAGCACTACATAATATTTTGCAGTAAGGAAAGCCTGCTTTTTTTATCATGATGAAAACTTTTCTTTCTCAAGCAGGAAATACTGACCATAATGCAAGGCGATTTCAAAGAGAAAAAAGGTACACACCACTTTCTTTTAAAACTATGAATACCTTCTGCACCTAGATTTTCAAAGCAGCAAATTCTAGTCTCATTCTTAAATGCTTCAAATTATTTTGCCCTAAAAAAACCCCAAACTACTCTTACTTTTCATAGAAACAAAGAGAAATAAAGTTGCATGCTTTGAAACAGAACACTTGAAAAAGAGGAAAAATAGGTATGTCTAGAAGTAAGAAAAGCAATAATTATTAAGACTCATCCTTAATAGTATCAAGTTAGGAACAGCAGTTTAAATTAAAAAGAAACTGAACTACATTGGGCTGCCTATTTTATCAGCCTGTGTACATAGTAGGAGGGGTTCCCAACATGCTACAACTTGGCAATATAATTTTTCATCAACAACTTCGTTAATTGTCATTATGCTTTTATGTACCTTCAAGATTCTTTACTGTAGACAGCAAAACCAAGATCTATCAGCACATTAGAGGAAAGTGATATAGCCTAGTGCATTAAATGAAAATAATAAAAAACAGTTCAGTTTTTGGCAATGATGACATCACGGACAAAACTGGTATTGAATAATGGTGTTTAGTGATGCATGCGGAACGTGGGCAGTCTGAACTGCATGCCCTTCAGATAACCATGAGTCATTCTTCGAGATTTCTTTACTTACCCCAAGAACACATTTTTATTTCTTTATTTTACTATTTCTGACACAACACGAGCAAGAACTACACCTAAAGAGATAAATATGCTCTCAGAAGAACCTGAAGACTAAGCATACAGTAAACTTGGTGTAATAATATTGTAATTTTTCTCCATGGCTATATGTTGGTAAATGCTGTCTATAGGGAAGCAGCTCTCACATGCAGCCTTGGTATCATTTAAGTTGCTTTACTGATGCCAGACTTCTGAAAACACCTGCAGGCAACGCAGACTGCGTGTCTCAAGGAAAGCCATTCCTGGTCACACAGCAAATGCTGATTCAAAGGCTGTGCTTTCTACCAAATTAATTCTCCCAGGAGCTAAACACGTTGTCAGATAAGCACAATAAATATAGCTCTACACACCTCACTTGTGACTAATTCCTCTGTCCTGTTATGACAGCCAGCTGGGGTTCAACCTAGACCAAGCCCTGCAACATCAAATGAAGTAGAAAGGCTCACTTAGGTATTTGCACCTACCTACCTGTTTATAGCTGAATTAGGCAAGTAGGCAGATTTATTTTTATTTTTTTTTAGGGACATTTCAAAATTGATGTTTCAGGAGCTGCAGAAAACAACTCTTATTCTTGAGGATCCTTTACCTTGTTCTGTACTTAAGAAGTGTCATACACACATTTCTCCCCTTGAAACTGTATAAAACCCATGTGAAAGATAACAAATCACTTGGTCTTCAGTGACAATGAATGTGCAAAGCACCTCTCAGGAGCCCAAGAGAAAGTCAGTTGAAAAGTGCACTTGTATCTAGGGAAATAACAGCATCCCTTTTAGATAATGCCTTAAAAATAAATAATTAAATCAACCTACCACACTGCTCTATTTTAAGGAAGACAACAGACATACTGCCCACTGGCAGCACACAGCAAAGCTTCTCCTGTTAAAACTATCAGATTCAGGCACGGGGAAAGTTTTGAGGCTCTTTTCCCTCCCAATCTACTGCTGAATTCTCTTCCCTCCGCACTCCAGTACCCCAAACCACACCCACACCAACATATAACTAAGCAAAGTTATACATGAATGTTTTCACTCACCCATAAAGACAGAGCTCTTTATAGTAAGATCAAAATACAGTCCTGATATATTACATTTTCCTAGTAGAGTCATGGTGTACAGCGTGAATTCTGACAAAGAAACATTTAACTAGTAAGTAAAACCACACTGTTAATAGCGGAGTTCCAACCTAGCAGCTAAACTTGGCTCTGCCTTTACAGTTTGCAAACACAACAAAGTCTTAATGACCTCAGTATTTTCTGAAAATAGTATGAAGTGTTCAGGGTTGTCCATACCCTCTCCACCCTGTTGGTTTTTTTAGTGTTTCTCCTGATGCAAAAAACTATCTTCAGATGGCTTTGGGTTAAAAAAAGTGAGTTCAGATAGAAATTTCCCAGTGACAGAAGTTTGCAAAACGAACAATAAAAGGTATTTAACTCCAGTATTGATAAAGTCAGTTCTTCTCAGCATTTGCCAGAGTAACGCTTCAGCACACTGTCATTCCAGTACGTTAGGTACTGGATCTACACACAATATATCTATCACAAGGAGCAGGAAAGTAGGAAACTTAAGTAGCACTTCATTTCATGTACCACCTGACTGAACAGTGAAAGGCCGGGTAGATTGGTATACCAACTGACTACCTTCACTATGCTGTAAATATTGTCTTCTGCAAAAACACCAAGGAATACAAAGACCTTTGGAGAATACAACCGTGAAAACAAGACGTGCCATGTGCCTCCCACAGAGGGGTCAGTACTAACAGTCAAGTGCCAGGTTGAAGTTTCACCAGGTTTGACACCATGTTCTTTTCAAACCCACCTATAATATTCATAGACTTAAAAGACCCTGTGTGTCCCCTGCAAAACGCTGTCATACAAGTACACAGCCTATATTTAAAAGTTTACAAAGTGACCAAGTCTGGCAGTAGATGCAATCTAATACTTTTCAGTGCAACAGGTCAAAGAACAGTGTCACATACACTTCGGAAAAGGCTCTAACAGTGCAATCTCACAAAGCCACACTTAGAGGTGAAGAAGCAGAGAACTTGAACTTTGGGGAAGAAGTCTGTCTTCAAACAGCACAGACACTGACTACTCCTGTTCTTTCACCAAACTGTTGAGGATAACCTCAGGCACATTCCCAGAAAAGCAATGCTTTAAAATGCTATCCTCTGTTTCTGGAAAACAAACTTGGTGCTACGACCCTGGATCTAAGAAGCCAGGAAACAATCCTTATGTGAACTACGTGGTTTGTGCAAACACATTTGTCCAACACAAAAAAAAAAGAATCCTTTTAAAAGCAATAGACCTAGCTGTACTTTGTTCTTAGCACCAATGATTTTGAATACACACACCTGTGCTCCTGGTACAGGGCCAAAAGGGTTTGGTGGTCTCATGACTGGCTGACTGTATATTAAAGTTGGCTGTGTCATTACTGGTATTCCTCCCATCTGTGACGGCTGAAAAAAATATCCAGACAGCATCAAATCACACATAGCATTAATACATTGCAAGTATTCAAGAACAGAAAGGAAAATGGGTGAAAAGTCCTGGTTATATTTGACAAATGCAATCATGTAAGATCTTTCTATGATATTCTACAAATAAAGGTTACTAGATAGAACCATTACAGTCTTTTCAAGGAATACTCTCAATAACAACTGAGCCCATTTAATCTCTTGCTGCAAACATCTGAAACACTGAAATATTTGAAGCACAAGCCTTTGGGAGCAAGAGGACCAGCAGAAAAAGGAGGTCTGACAACACCTCCCAGTCTACCTTCAAAAAGGCACATGAACAGTTTTACAGATATCAGTGCAGAGCTGAAAGATTTCAAGAAAAACTGAAAACAGAGAACTATATGTACAATTAATGTTAAGCCATTATGCAATCAGAGTTTTAAGTGTTACTGACACCCTGGCTGAGCCAAATTAAGAGTTTAACATACATTAATGGTCTTACAAGTCAGGTTTTATTTACTTTATGGAGACACCCATCTCTGGTGCTGCTTTTGGCACTTCTCTCAGGCTTGGGTTGATACCCAGCAGCAGTCCTACCCAAGCAATCCCCAATCCAAGCAGCTTTTCCCTGACTAATCCTGGTACTCCTGTCATGCCAAACAGCTTTTTGGGCAATCACCCATTCAAGAAACTGACCCTGATGAACACATGCTATTAAAAAAAAAAAAGTTAAAAATAACTGCTGGCACAATGAAGCAACTAAGAAATGCTAAGGTACTAATGAAATTGCCTGTCCCAGTATGCCATAACCAGGGGAAAAGCCTGCTACTGGGCTGCCACTTAGAAATGGCCATGCTTAGAACTGTGGTACCTACTACAGCTTTTAGGAAGAAATGAAACAATGTACAATAGGTCAAGGTTTTGGAGGTTCCAAGGAGAAAATGTTCTCAGTAAAGTTTGAATGAGCCACGACAGCTTTCAGGATGTGTTATAAAGTCTACTGGTCATTCTGTAATGGCCCATCTCACACATCTGCTCAGACGTTGCAAGCTTTTGAGGTAGTAACAGCAACTCAGGGTAACAGAGCTATGGCTCTGTTAAATTCCAGCTCCCATTTCACACTGGCATTTAAACCCCATGATGAAAGCTGCTTAATGAAACATGCAAGATTACTTTCCATACACTAAATGTTACCTTTCCCCAGCTGCTGAATCTAATTAACTAAGAGAATGTTTCCAGTACTATCAGTGCAAAGTTGTGTAGATCAAGTTTGAATTAACACTAAAAGTAGTTTAACCACAATGACCTTGCACAGAACAGACTACTGGAGTTCATGGGTGGGTAATGGCAACATGATACTCTCAAGAACACTGATGGCCACTTTACAGTTCACTTACCAAGCACATACAAGTTGGAAATCATTAATCTGATTTGATTACATGGTCAAACATTTAGCTTCTTTTTGTTATACTAATCTGTGAATTAACAGATTAGTATAATAAAATTAGCATTTAATCTGTTCTAAGGACGTTCTCTCCCCTTTTATTCACCCAAAGCTGTGCTGTTTCAAAACCATACTAAAAAAGAAGAGTTAAGGCACATCATTTCCAAAAATATTTTGAAGTTTGAGATCAGAGCAGAAATTGAACAGCTTCTCAGAGCAACATGCAGCAAGGTCACGTTTATGTCAAAAGTCTTCCACTATTTAATCTCACTAAGATTCAGTTCTCAACAGACACCACAATACACAGCAGTGTCATAAACTTGCAGTTTTGTAGCATCGATCCTCACAGATATCTTTTACGTGAGGTTGGGAGCAAGTATTTAAGGAAGGCTTCACTCCATCAATAAAATATTCCTGTTGTGAATGCAGCTATACTGACACGATGCACTTATTTCTACACCAGTAAAGCCCACCAAGAATAGATACTGTCTTAGTTTTAAAAAGTTTATGAGAAACTAAGAATGGGCAGACTTCACTGCAGGTTACACTGAAGTAGTTCAGAATAAAGCAATTGGAGCTGAAATTCAGTCTAGTAAAACAGTTCAGAAAAACAACAGCTACCAAACTAGAAACAATCAAATGATACACAGTGTCCAACTTGTGATTTGAAGGAGTTCCACTCACCATCCCATAGCCCATCATTCCTGTTGGCGTTGTGGCAGGATATGCCATGACAGGTGGTGCCTGATGTGAAAAACAGGGGTGAACTGAGAGGAGAAGACAGCAGCGCCATACTGGTAACACATTGCTTTCTAAGGGTCAACTGCAGCACTTAGCCATTATGAATATGGCAAAGAATAAATAGGATTTGCAGTCTTGTGTGCATCCAAATTATTTCAGAAGGAATATGATACCCAAGCTAAATTTTCTAGGCTATCTTGGTAAATCTATAATTATGTATTTGCTTTTAACCTGTCAGGATTCTGGCTAACTAAACTAAACTGCAAGCTACTGTTCTTTCAGCATCTTGTTTTAAAAAGCACAGTATGAGCCACAAAGAAGTTTAAGTGAAAATATCCAGGTAGCGGAATAATTTTTTTAGTTCCATGAAGTATATACTTATATTTCAATATCAGAAGTAATGGTGTACAGTAAGTCTTAAGAGAGAATTTTACAGATTCGAAGACCAAATTACGATTGCTTCTGCTGACATGACAGGAATTCTCTTAAGCCAGGTTATACACACTCTGGGGATTCTCCTACCATGCTTCAATATAATTCAGCTCTAATATGAATATCCAACTTGAATTGCCTCTAACTCACCCACTAAGCACAGTGAATTTGAACAGGTTAGAAATCTTAGTACTTGGAAGATATGTTTGTATTACCCTTAACATAACTTTCAGGAAATTACCGTATGACTGCTGTCAACAGACAAAACCTGGGGGGAAGCTACGTTTTGTAAACAGCTTGGCAACATACACATAGAAAAACAGCTGATAACTCTTAGAAATAAAAATATATTAAGACAGTTTTTCATATTCTAACCATATCCTTCATTCTACAGTTACATTATCTACTTTCTAAATTAGTGTTAACTCTTATAAGGACAAAACATTGGGGTTTTTTAGTCTATAAATTGGTCCTTATAAATATTCAGATAACTTGCTGTCTATCCACTCAGCCTCCTGTTAAGTCTCTCCTTGAATCAAAGTCTAATTTTCACGTTCTTGCGATGGGAATTAATATTCATGACACGACACAGACCATATGCATTTCTTAGTACACAGATATTATTGACACAGAAACGAGGGAAGTGACAAAATATTAATAGTACTTGATTAATTAAAGCAGACAAAATGTATCATCAAGAGTAGAACATCAGCGAAGCTGCTTCTGAATTCATTTCTAAGATAATCAGCTGCCTTTTCATAGATAGTAGCTCAGGTCACTGGCATTTCAATTGCCATCAGAACAGATTTCCCTGATGAAGGATTATCCAGACTGTGTACTATCCATGTATTTCACACAGCTGGCAAAGCTATCCTGAAAATTACTTCTGTTTTGTTTTGCTTGTGCATCCACACCTACACACACAAACATGCTGAATATTTTTTGAGTGCTCAAGTATGGACCTACCATCCTTTAGTTACAGAGCTACCCTGCAATAAAAACAGAACAGAGGGAAAGACCAGTATCACTGTTGACAAAGAAAAAAAAAAATCCTTTGAAATGAAAGACTGCATTCCTCAGAGAGCAAGCACAGGTTGTTGCTTGCCTTTTGTAAACTATCAGCATGGGTTTTCTTTTTTTTGTATGAGCAGTATTGACATCTTGGTCTCCCCCCACTAAGGAAAAAAAAATAAAATTACAAAGAAAACAGTAAATCAAGATCTACCATAAATGTGGATAAAGTGCCAAGTGTAACAGAAGCCCGTGAGGTTTCATGCAGTTATTCAAACACAAACATTTGTATCTTCATTCAAAATTCACCAAGTGCATTGAAGGCAGCACAGACACACACCCGAGCTCTCTGGCAGCAAATGGTACAGTTTAAAGCGAGGAAAAATAATCTTGGTATTTCCCATGCCATCATTCGAGTCAAGAGCCTGCAGACCACCTATGACGTTCGTATATGCTAGGAAAAGCTCAATTTTTGGCACACCAAAGATTTTTAAAATGAGAAATGTGTAAATAGCAAGAAGGTTATGAGATTCTGCAACAGCAGTGGTTAATATCAGCATGCCAGTCGATTGCAAAAAGGCTGTGGGTAGTTTCACTTACGTATTGTGGAAAATGCATGCCATTCTGTATTTCCCAGGGAGAACAATTACATAATGCAATAACACTGGATTAGAAGCAAATACTTACACAATGGAATATACACAGAGAGCATTTTAGTTCACAAACACATTAAATGTTTACCCCAACACATTCTTGCAATTCAAGTCATTTACTGAGACAACGTAACACCTGTGATACTGTCATCATTCTTGGGCTTGTAATTGGTTTGCACAGTCCATTTATTTGGTATATGCCTTTTTTCCAAAGATGAGAAAGCCTTATTTTCAAAAGCATATTTATTTAGCAAGCAGCAGCAACTCCACAATAAATAGACCAGCAGAGGAAGACAAACTCCCCCTCCCTCCCAATTATGTCTGTTTCAAGATTGTTATGTTAACAGAACAGTTTCACAGGAAGATAAGTGTCTCAACAGTATCTCTAAATAATAAAGGCTGTTAAAGGTAATGACTTATCACAAGAAGATGTATATACAAGACATGAGTTATTAAACAGATTCAAGCACACAAGTAAACTCAAACCACCAATCATTAAAGCAGGTGAGTAATTACACTTTGATATCTACACACCCTCTAATTCAGTCCACAAACATTTCTCTCTAGACAAAGGTAGTGAGCTGGTGGTGGATCCAGAGAGACAAGCTCTCTTGCCAAATCCACAACGTTGTGTTACTACACTGTGGATTCAACCTCCCCCAGTTAGTTACAGAGTCAGATGCAATAAATCCTTGGGGGTGGTTTGTTGCCTGTTCTGTTCATGTACATTTCTCCAGGTCATTGGTGAAAGGGTGAGTAGGATTCACATGCAAAAATGTTCTGTTAGCATTGTGAAAACTACTCATGTAAACACCCTCTTTTTTGTTTTTTTTTTTTTACATGTAAGCAAAAGCCTTTTCTCTACATGCTACCCCCAAGCCCTTGCAATACTACCTGCTACAATAGACACTGTGAAGTTGATCATTAAAATTGGCATGCATTAAAAATGATTGCAAACAAGTAAATTAAGAAAGCTGTAGCCACATCACTGCACAGACACCTCTAAGAGTATCAGAAGGATTAATCTCTCAGCTTACTCTCGCCCCCAGAGCAAGCCAAGTTGTAATGTTACACATATCTGACATATCAGTACACCTGAAGAACATAAAACTTCTCACACTTCTAGTTTTCTAGACTGTCAAGTTCCCCAACCCCCCTCCCCAAACTGGAATTCACAGTTTTATGTCAGCTGAGTGAAACACTGAGGCTGCTTGCTATCTTGCCATGAGAGAGGCTGGTCAAACACTACTGAAGTCAGTAAAATAAAACTATTTACTAGAACTAAAATTATTTACTATAACTATTTACACAAACTATTTACTAGAATATCACAGCTAAGAAAAATGAATCCAAGCAACTTTTTCAACTTTCTACTACCCTTTTACTACAAATACAGATAATTTTCCAATTTCTCTATTATACATCAGCCTGCATATCAAAGTTGCAGGGAACTCGTTATTTTAAAATGACCACTTGCTTACCAACGTTGGAGCATTCCATGCAGTTGTAGGTGCAATCTTGGGTTGCCAGTTGGAACCACCTGTTAGTTTCTTTTCACCTGGCTGAGTCCAGTTTACATCACTTGAAATAAATTTTTTAAAGATTTGTTAGAAAACATCAGATTTTTTTTTACAAAAACATCTGAAGTTAAGAACAGTTCCCTCTTGGAAATGTGGCTTCTTTGCTAAGTGAAGAAACTCATTTAGCAAAGAAGTTGGTAAGAGGTCACATGACAGCTTGTTTTGGGTAGAAAAAGTAAGGTAAGATGTTTATCATAAGCCACCTCAGCTTTATCTAACCTCAGTCAAGCTCCCCAGTACAGGTAAGTTACTCTAGCTGCCTTTCCTTGGGTTGAGATAGTCTAGTTAGGAGCAACTGCATACTAGATTTCAGAATTAGCATGGATGGTACTGATAAGCCTGAAATTTGCTAATCACATTCTCAACTTGGCTGCTAGAGCAGATGTTCTCTATTCTAAAGTATGCCCTGCTTCAAAATTCATTTGTCTAAAGGTCAAGCACAACTCAGAGGCTGTAGTTTCACTCTCTTAAATACAGCTCTGCACACACTCAGAGCACACAAAGTATTTATAAGCTGTGCTAAGATTACCTACAACTACTAAAAAAACACCTTGATGAATTAATTTCCTTAATATATAAAAAGCCTGAAATGAATCAGAAACAGGAGGACTTCTTGCCTCCTGTTATCAGTGTCACAACCATTCAGTCTACAGTCACCTTCCAACAGCTCTCAACAACTCATTGTATCAGAAACAGAAGTACAATACCAAATGTGCTTGGAATGGTAACATTAGGACGTTACATGCAGGTGTGAACCTGGACTTTCACAAAATGTTCCTATCAAAAAAATCAACATGCTCAACTTCTGATTAAGCATACTCACTTTTTAGTAGTTCCATTTCCAATGCCCAAATCTGTCAAAGTAGAAAAAGACACTATTGAAATTCTATTCATTTAAAAGGATCAAGTAAGTATTCATATGTTAGTGGTTCAATACTTACTGCCTACAAGATTGGCTAAAGATGAATCCAGATCATCTGACACTAATTTGTTAGGTGGTACTTTGGCAACTGGAAGACTCTGGTTTTGAGAGGCCACTGTTGGTTTTAGGAGACCACCAAGTTCATCAAAGCCTTGGAATGATAAGCAAAAGAAGCGATTGGAATCACAACTCTTGTGAATGTCATGACATTCAATTACACAGACAGCAAGTTCAACACAGGGGCTAAAATACAAAATCTAAGATAGTGATGCTACACTGTACAAGAAGGATAAAAACCTATTATGCCTCTTGATAAAGGAGACATTTACTCTAGAAAAGAGATTTCACTTTATTAGTGTAACATGTGACAGGAATTTTACATTGAATGGATTCACAATGACTGCAATCAAAAAATGTATAACAAAACAAGGGATAAATACCTAAAATATTTCAATTCTATAAAAACGCATGCATTTGCTTTTAGTGGATCACTGGTTTGCTCAAAAAAACCCCAATCTTATGTCAAGAGTTCAATGTCAAACGACCAGAAAGTGTTTACTTTCCAGATGCTCAAAAGAACAGAAAGAGTACTAACTGTGACTACAATCCAAATTAACTGTGTATGTTTTAATAATTTATTATTTTCTGAAATAATCTTAACATTGAAAGAGCAACATGTAAACAAAGAAGGACCAAAAATATTTTGCATAGATATATACCTCTTCTAATCACATGCTAAAAATACAGACTTAACCTCAGTTGACAGCATATAAAAAAAGACGGCTGTCCATTGTGCGAAGTTTTAATGCACAAAATATTCAAGTGAAAGAAACCAACGTAATCATTTCAGCAGGGTGCACATAGAAATAGCGTGTAAGGACAAGAAACACTGGATGAAGAATGCTGCTATTGCACTTTTAAAGTCAGCTCACTTTTCTTCAGCTAGAACACTGTCACAGCAGTATGAGTAAATACAGATTAAGAGATTTATACCTCAAGAATAAAAAAAGTTAAAGGACATACGTCATCTGTTTTATTAAGTGTCTTACCACCAGAATCTAGGACAACATTAGAAGATTTGTTTCCAAACACAGACTCAAAGTCAACATTAAGGCCAGCTGATGGCTGTGATTGAGCAACAGGAGATGGAGTGAACCCTGGGAGGGGGGGAAGAAAAACTGAATGTTTTTATAAAGCATTTCCCATGAATCCACCTTCTTTATGCAAGACAAATCAAATAAATACGTAGATTATTTAAGTACTGCAGAGAGAGTAGGAATTCCTCAGAGATCCAGATTGCACCCTGATACCAAGAAGCATGTAAGAGAAAGAGATGGAAGCAATTAATTTAAGTTTATTTGGAGTTACTCCAAAAAACAGTTTTGTCTCAAAAACTGGACAGACAGGCCATAAGAGACACTCCTCCACCCCCAGGTGCTAAATCTCTAGACTATTCACATCTTCCTTATTCTTTTACCAAATGCTTACAATAAAATTACTGAGTAAATTATGTTGCTTCTCCAGGAAAAGAAGCTGTCTGGACACAGAACCTGTTTCAAGATGACCTGTCGGAGGCTATTTCACTCCATGTTTCATTGAGCAGCTCCCTTGGATACATCTGGGGAAAGATCTAAACCAAGGTGCTTGACTAGTAACTAGTAATAACTCTGTTATTAGTTCTAATAATTTTTATAGCACTTGGGTTATTTTTGGACACATTTTGCAGGCAGCCAGGTTTTGCAGGTAAGTTTCTAGTAATTATGGGAAGATACATTGAGTTAGAGCCAAATTTCAACTCCTCCTCCTGTCAGAACTTACTTTGTCTCATATGTATCTGCAAAGCAGTGTTCTCCAAATAGACAATTCTTTTCAGTGCTGGGAAAACATGCGTCGCATATGATGTTCAGCAGTATTGATAATTTAGTAATATGGCAATGAATACTGATTTGCTTCTAAAATGATGTTCATATATGATCATGGACAAAAGCATGCATGTACATCATCTTGATATTCAGGCAATTACAGAAGCAATTATTACTTTATATGAAAAGCACCCAAAAAAAATGCAATGCCATCTTGAAAACTAGCTCTTCTCATTTCTAACAGAAATTTTGGTGATACCGAAATTAGAGAAAGTAATCAGAAGTACTCCAGCAGTAAAATGTTGCTGTGAGTGGAAATAACTAACAAGAAATATTTCTTGGGGTTTTTTTTAGCTTGCTGTGACAGGAGCTCATTTCAATGTTCCTGTTTTCCTGAAATCACATTTTACCTAAGAATCCAATAAGTATAGGACACTGTCCTTGGACAAAAACTTCATAGAAATTTGGACTCCCTGTTCCTTCTTATTTGTCTTAAAGCAACATACAACTCATAACTGAAAAGCATCCATCTCTAGGAATTTAAACAATGTACTTTTCATTAAAAACTAATCAAAGAAAACAGCATACAGGAAAACATAGGAAGCAGAAACATGGGAAAAGATAGGGAGCAAGTAAACAAGAAAACAAAATGAGTATCTTTGTGACAAGTATACCATCAAGTTGAAACAAGCCATTTCAAAGACTCTGAACTGTGCATAGGAATTCCTTTGATGGGACATCCTGCAACTCTTAAAACTGTGCCTGTACCAATAGAAAACTTGACCTATCGTAGCTCATACTTTTCTTTAGAAAATGGCCTTAACTGAAACAAGCCGAGTTTCCTGCTCTCATATTTTAAGAGGTTTCAAGTTGTACCAAGCTAACAAGATGAGACAAGCCAGAAAACAAAACAATACACAGGACTTCCTTGAATCAGCATCTGAAAAAGATCAAATCCTACTCCCAGTATCAAGCACCAGCCCAGGGCATTTTGTCCAACATGGGTGTTTTGAAAGGTGAAAAGGTCAGTTTTAAGAGTTCCTTAGAGGGAATAAACCAACAAGACTTGACATAAACTAATCATCCTGCTTTTTGGGTATGGAACAAAGGGAACAGAGTTGCACATAGTATTTAACCTTCCATTAAATATCTCTAGCTAATTTCTATTCAGAGACACTCAACCAAAATGTGACTTCATGGTGTTTAAGAACTAACTCTTCCACAAACCATTTATTGAAAGTATTCCTAAATCTTGCATAGCAGCAATGTCAGCACTCCCTGTTCAATTGTGATTAGAAAGATTATCACCAGTCACAGTCCACAGCCTATCTAGCAACTCTCAGGATGGTATTCCAAATCCAGCATCAGTAGTGGGATTCTATACAGACATTACAAAGCTAACCACTGCAAATGGTTAGCCAGTGAGTTCATACAGGAGCTACCTCTTTCTCATGTTCTGGCGCAGAGCTTTGTACTAGTTTAGTGCACTGTTTAAGAGCAATGTATCAACAAAAATGCCATAAGCAGTAAGAACATCCCAATCCCTTTATTTTAAAAGCTATGAGGCAGAGTAAGATGAGAAGATACTTAGAACATGCAAGTCTTTTGTGTGTATGGTATGTAGCAACATGTAAACTATACTAGATCCTGAAATGGGGAGATACTCGTTTCTTGTTTAGACTGTACAAGCCTTAGTTTAGCACAAACAGGAAAAAAAAAATTTACCATTTGTGACAACACACCTAGCACAAGCACATGAATAGAAGTTGGAGCCGCTGTAACACACATCTGTAGCCAATAACATACCTACTAGTTCTAGGCACACAACACATTCTAATTTTGTGTTTTGTGGTAAGGCTGCATCCCATTACCTACCTCCAAATAGACCAGCTACAGGCGGCTCAGTGCGGAAATGAGAAGCATTAGGGTAAGCTTGAGGACCGCAAAAAGAATCTGATAAGGTGTATCACACAAAGAGAAAGCCAGGAAAGGAGAAGAGGAAGAGTTACAGAAAGAGAACCAAGATACACTGTTTATCTGCTATTCAAAAAAAATTTGATTTCAGGTCAGTTTATAAATCCACATACACTCTAATAACACAGAACCAATGGAATGAAATCAATACACAGACATACAGTAAGAAACAAGTTTACATCATCTATAACACAAAAGGGAAAAGCACAGTTTCAAAGTTACAGCTATGTTAGGATAAATACTATTTTATTTTTCTTTCCCCCCAAGCAAATGCCATGTTTTACACCCTTGGAAGGAATGTAAAAGCTTCAAGGCATTTTTCTTATACCTGAAGTATAAGGATACAGCCCAATAGTAGATTCGTATGTGGGTGCCACAAAGGGATTTAGTTTAGTAAATGGATTGTAATGATCTAGAGAACCAGAAAGAGTTATTTTAAATCCACATTCATATTATAGTAGCACCTTGTTTGTGCTACAGCTAAAACTGTGTTTACATTCCGCATACCAGTCTGTCAGGAGGTCACACTTTGGATCTAGACAGATCTTCAGAGAATGAGACACTGGATGGGAATGAAATGTATTAATGTCATCCATCTCCAGAGACTTCATAGCTGTTGTGTGATGAATACTACACAATCTAGCGACTGGCACAAAAACCCACCAAGCTCCTTGTCCACAGCCCTGCACTCCTGCAACTTTTTGTATGGTTGCAGAACAAATTATACAGAAGAAACCAATTTCATCAAATAATAAGCCTACTTAAAAAAAAAAAAAGCTGCATGTCAAGTGATCATTCCACATTCAGATATGCCACACAAATTTCATTGGAAGCACAGGAAAGATCAACTAGAAGCACAAGCCAGATTATTACACACTAGTACTAGCTTGAAGTATTTGTATGCTACTGCCACAGCCAAGTAATCCTCCCTGGGAATCAGGAAGAGAAGTTCACAAGAGCTCTTGTGCTTGATCTTGGTTGCTTTCTCTCTCCACTAACCAAAGATACACTAGGAAACTGGTTACGTTAAAGGTGAGAAAGTGTAGGTAGTATGAATAGAGATCCCTTTGTTTTCCCTCTGTTAACAAGTATCAGAGATATCTCTATTACAAGAGTCTGGATTCTTCTGCAAAACCAAAGCCCTGTTGGTGCAGCATGATTCTCTTAAGTCTAGCTTTGCTTTGGAACAGAACCGACACGTGATTAATTGATTTTTAGTCTATGAAAGCTGAGTTCTTCATATTGAAAAGTAATCAAAGTACCATGCAGCTGTGCCAACAGAAATGTTAGAAGGATTTCTAATACGACAGCCATGCTGAATCACCTCCAAAAGTTCAACAATTTTAAACAGGTGAGTCACTAGTTTACTGTCTAGAAGGTAAACAGTTCGAGTAGACCATGCACCAGAATGTGAATAGCTTTACCAGTTTTGTTAATACCAACACAACAGGGGGAAAAAATACCATTAAAAGAAAAAAATAATAGATTAAGCCTCCTGTGTTTAAAGAAAAAACAAACAAAAAACCCTATAAAAATCACATTTCAACCTGAGGAACAAACTAACAGCATTTTCTTTTCATTCTCAGGCATACATAGTATTTTACCTTAAAATTCCTAAGCATAAGAGACTGCAAGATTGCACTCAACTGCTTTAACTAAAACTTAAGTTCCTTTGCACCAGGCAGAATCCCATCTGTGTATCCAAGCAAGGATTTTAACACCATTTTGATGTCACAATTACTATAACAATTGCTAGCATAGCACAAAATCAGCCCCAAATGATCAACTTTTAGTTTCTGAATGGCCCCACAAATATATATTAGAAACTGAAAGAGTGTTATTTTTTAGTATTTTTTTAGGAAATAGGAAATGAGTTTAAAATTGTACTTTACCAACAAACATTTCATGTGTGGGTGTCCTACTGGTGAAAGTAGATACATCAGAAGACACAGACAGATGAGCAGCATCGTTAGTTTTTGTAAGGAAAGGATTTAGGTTTGGAATGGCATCATCAACACTATCAACAGTAGCAGAAAAAGGATCTGTACAATTCCAGAGAGCAAGAGAAAGAAGAAAAGGGAGATGGGTTTAGTTACACACTGCTTCCTAGGTATAGAAGAGAAAGACTTAAGCAGGTTCCAGGATGTATGGTTTTCTCCCATCACCTCTAAACTTAGGATGACCTAGCTAATTGTTTAATTTTCAAACTGTCCAGAATTATCTGTTCTCTGCTCAAGGAAAATACTACAGATATCAGCTATACATTTACTTTAAAAAAAAAAAATTAGTATCATCTTGATTTTATGTCTTTCTTTCTGAGTGTGTTTCATACTAAAAATTAGTGTTACTCCTCTAAGCACAATGACTTTTTACTTCACTCAGTCATGTCCTGACACTTGCAACAAATTCTCTGGAGCAGAGATGACCTCTTAGCATAAGAGACACCAGGTGCTAAGTGAGGATTGGATGCAACACTATCCTGAGAATAGCTTTAAAAACCCAAACAAACAAAACCAGAGCTGTACTCTTCCTTCTTCAAACTATGCATATAGATTTTTCTTGTTTCTGGGCATCATGAAGTTTTCAAGAGCTATTAATACACCAAGGTAGCATAAAGGACTAAAGCACTTTCCTTACTACCTGGGGCATCAAAAGCAACAAGCTTGTTGTGGATATGCCATTGGCTGCAAGCAAGCAAAAGCCTGGTCTGCTTAGAGGGACAACAGCCAGCGAGCAATGATGAGGAAAACATTCCTTATTAAAAAAATGTTGGACTGCACTGGGAATGAAGGAAACATGGATCTATGCAAGTCAATTCCTGAGGCATATGGGAGAGTTTCAAGGTTTCCCAAAGATGGGCACAATTGCCAAGCTAAAATACTCCTGTAGTCCGGGATCCAAGAGATAAAACAGGATAGAAAAAGCAGTCACAATACTTGTTACCAGAAGGAACCATGGTTTAGCTGTCTGGCTTCAAAGCACACAAATCCTTGATGGAAAACTCAAGAACTCGCCAGTGAGAGCAGCAAGAGTTTCATCTAACCATATTTGTTTTACCACAGTACCTAGAACAGCAACTTACTCTTCTAGGCAAAACCACTACAGAGAAACGTCTGAATAATAGTTATAGATTTGTTGAGTACTTCAGTTTCTGGCCTTTTTTCTTTTGTTTGTTTTATAAACCTGGTTATATTACAGATTTATCCACAACTTCTGTAACCACTACTGTGATGTGTTCAGCAGCTTCAAAGGGTTATTTTCTCGTCCTGAATCTGACCTGATTCTTAGCTATAAATACCACGCAACTTGCTAACATGGAAATTTCAGTCACATATGGGTCCTAAAGAAGATAAAATTTTAAAACCATACAGCATTATTCTTTTCTGGCTTAATACACACTCTGTTTTCCTGCAAGCACAAGGTATCTCACCAAGGCCTGACTTCTCTCCTAAATTGCTTGGCTACACTGCAAGAATGAGTCACGTACATTAAAAAGCCTTTTTCTAAACCATTCCATCAGCAAAATGGCAGTGTCAAACACTGAATAAAGGGTAAGCAGAATAAGCTCAGAGTATTTGTAATACATAACAGTAATACAAAATTTTGTGCTGTCTTACGTGCGTTTTAGATAGTACTATTACCACCTAATGCACTTGCAGACATGCCAGTCACCTGAAACTAAGTCCCTGCTTTCCAGTACTGCTTAAGACTGTTGTCTGCTTTGAATGCTATTCTAGAAGCTGTAGAATAAACAGATATGACAATAAAACAGGCCAAATTATCTTTTAATCAGCTCCTGCTTGCTTTTTCTGTTGCTGCTTCGCATTCATCTGATCCTAGCAGTTCTCCTTATAATTGGAAAAATTCCAAACAGATAAGTCAAACCGATTATTTCCACACTGATACATTTGTTTTGCTTCTGAAGTCTAGGTACAAATTAATAGCTGGCAAATATACCAGACACAGCTGGCATGGTCTCCGAACTATCCCAATAAATAGCTCAGATAAAACAAACAAACAAAAACAAATGAACAAAAAACTCGAAAGCAGCTAAAAAGAACAAGAAGTTTTTAACCATATTTGTTTGAAACTACTGTCTACTGGAATTATTTTATACATGCACTCAACAGGGAAATTACTACATACTACTTTCTGTTCCCAAGGTCGTGTGTGGAGTTTCATGTGTTTTGACTAGTAAGACACTGCAGTATTACTTTAGGTTATTAAGATTTTTTTCAGAAACTTAACCTGTTCCCAGATTCTCCGCTCATCTGCCTCATTCTAATTCTAGCCAGCATGTTCAGTCTCGTCCAAGTCTCAAACTTCCCAATGCTAGTGACAAAGGTAACTGAAAACTAATTGGGTTTGGACAATTTACATCCTTGCATATACAGATTTTAAAAAAATGCTGTCTCTCTTGACAGCAAGACCTCAACATTTCTGAAGCCCAGTTTCATCCTTGAATACACATGACATCTGTTTGTGTCAGCGGAATCCCTCTGCACCTTCAGGCTACCAGTAGTCTTTAACAATTCAGGTGTATTTAAGAGTAATTTGAATTTTGCAAACTTCTACCTTTAAGTTACCCAACAGGAAGTATTTTACCTGAAAGCACAATGACAAACATTTTTCAGTGGCATCTCTAAGGGTTTGCAAAAGTGAGAACGTACAATTACAGAACAACTCTGGGAGTTTAACCTCGTTAGCTTTAACATTTTTGGAAGCACAAGACAAAAGGCAGCAACTCAAACATAATGCTTTGTAACAATTTATCCTCCCCCCCTCCCCCCCTATTTTTACACATCTAAGAGCTGCTGCATAAATATTTTTCACAGTAACTGATTTTAGTCCATTGCAACTTGTAGCTGGTTTGATACTCTTCTCAAAGTCACCATATACACCAAATACAAACATCATCATGTCAGAAAATTACCTAGGGGAGGGATGCTGTGCAGTGGTTAGAGCACAGGACTGGAAATAGTTCAGGTTCCATTCTTGGCTCTGCCACTGACTTGCCGTATGACCTCAGACAAGTCAGTTAATTGCTCAGATTTCCCCATCTGTAAAATGTGGAAAGCACCTCATGTACCTCACCTATGTGAAGTTACTGTTCATGACTGTAAAGCTGAAGAGACTTTGATTGATTTGGGTATTTTTTTTATGAAACAGTAACACAAAAATAGTGATCCCAGAATTTTAGCCTAAAATGTTAGCAGACAATTCAAAACCTTCACAGTTAATTAAATCTTAGAAGACTCTTACCAGAAGTAACACAACATGGAACAGACTTTCAGGATCAATTTTCAGGTTAATAAAGAAATGCTAGATTGTGATGTGACCTTCAAGAAGAAGATAATTTCCCCTTTTATCTCTCACCCATAAAACAAATCAGACAAGCTGCAATAAAAAATATTTTCCAAAAAGCAAGCAAGATGAGCCAAAACATTTCTCTCCTTCTCTAAACTCTAAGCCTATTAAACATTGAAATTTCTGTGCACAACTTGATATACTCCTCACTGCATCTTCTCAAAAGATACTCTGCTCAGCAAAACTAAAAGAACACAAACTACTTATTTTTGAAGCTCCCACATATTAGTATTGCCTCCATCACTCAAAACTGTGTGTTATTTCCCTACAAGTGTGAGAAGGTACACAAAACACAAAGGACACTACAAAAAGTAAATAGGAAAGTAGAATAAATATACTCATTATTACAAATATATTAGATCACTGGAAAGATGTTCAGGAAAAGCTATGGCTCATAAGAAACAGTGAAGTAAAATTTCAGAACAGTATTATTCTGAAGTCTACAAAACTTTCTGAAGCAGTAACTTGCATTTTTTCACATAATAAGAGAAAGCATTTTCACAAGCATTTGATTCATAACAAATAATCTGGAAATAGCCACATAGTTCAGGAGTTGACTATTTTATTAAGTGTCATTTCTATAGAAAAGTAAAAAGAAACACTTTAAGAGATTTTTATTAAATCCTCAACCAGTATAACCGATAGTGCAAGCAGGCAATATGTTACCTATAATCGCAGTATTCTGGAACACTGAAAAGCAGCAAAGAGAAAAATGGCTTTGAGTAAACAACTCAATGCTCTAACACAAACTAATCTAGAAGTAACGTTCATGGCTTCCTAGAACACTCCTGCTTACCTCCTTGTTTTAAGGGCTTCCCTGTATCAATAAAATAATCTAACATCTCATTCAGTCCATCCTAGCAACTGGGAATAACAGCTATTCGCGTGTTTTCAAGTAAATTTCAGAGGGAAGAGTTCCTTATATATTTTATTTCTTCACTTAAAGAGATCCAACCACTGCTTTTTGCTAATTTGCCTTTGTAGTCCAATGAAATACAGCAGAGAATTGTTTTCAATAACTAACTCTGGCCTTTCTTGCCTTCTATACATAGTTGTCATGGCTGTCTCCTTTCAGGCCTCATCTAAGTTCTGCTCTATTATCACCTACAAATTTCACTTAATATTAGACAAAATTTAAAATGCATATTAAAAACCAATCTGTATTTCAGTACCTGTGTATGCAACACAGGCTATCTGGCAGACATCTTCACAGAACTGACTTCTCACAGATAAGTTTCTGTCGCTTGCTATGTGACTCTTGAAGACGGCAGTCATGAGGCTGACAGAGCTGGTCAACAATTCAAGCTGCTTTGCTACTAAGAACTCTCATACTAAAATTCTTTGCAATCACCGCACGCTGCTTCATTATTTTAATCCATACCCAGGCTTGACTTTTTCCACTTGTCTTGGTTTGAGTGAGAACAGAACTAATTCTGTTCAGTAATTTTACTTTTCAGCTCAGTTCTTCTAACTAACTGCACTTT
>WUAM01000431.1:38014126-38031614 GCA_024336885.1 Actenoides hombroni
TTCCTTTTCTAATCGCTAAGTCTCTCTCCCTTATTCCTTTTCTCTTCCCCTTTGGGGAGGGAGGGGGGTTAACAGAGCGCCTGTTATAGGTCTAAGGGGCTGCCCTGACTCTAAACTGTGACACCACTCCCTTCATCCACTTGTAGCTTGTCTTTGTGTCTTTAAGGGAGAGAAAGCTCATGGACTGGGGAAACACAAGAACATGGTCATAGCAATTAGAACCTTAATCTGATTCAGAATTCTTACCTCCCCAGGTACTTCCTACTTGTGGAGCAGCAGATATAGGATGTACAGACGGATGAAAAGTTGGCTGCAAATCAAGCAGATCGTTGGGCAGCTTTGAAGTGCTACAAAGATAAATTAATACAACTGTTTGAACTACATCAGTTTTCAGTATAAAGCAAATACTGGTGACTATCAACAGTAAGGAAAGCTTTGTTACAAATTGCTTGATACAAAAAGGATAGAAATAAGCCAAAAATCAGATTGATTGGTGAATGTCACATTTTCAGTTCTATAGAGAAGTGTTAATTTAGCAAGCTAAATTCTATGTTATACCAAGTGACTTTTGTCAAAGCTGTCCAAGTCAGAAAGCCAACCAGTCTTATCATCTTCACAGTTCAACACCAGGGCTAGAGCATGTTATGTTCAGCAATCTTCAGCAACTTTTAAAATAACCTCATGAAGGCCTTACAGTATGACAAAAGCAGACTGACAGAATGAACTTTAATGGGCTGCAACAGCAAAATGTTACATCTAAATTCCACAACTCATATCTTTGCACTATCAGCCATTGCTGAGAAAATGGCTTACACGTATGAGCTATTAAAGAACTTTGGGGAAAGCAAAATGTAAGAAGTCCTGAAGCTCTTGATCACACTTCATTTAAATGCACATTTTAGACTATTCAAAACCAAATTGAGACCTAAGAACATCACATGGAAATGAAGAGCGACGTCTTAAATACAACAGCTGCAATAATTTCAAGAGTCAAACAGGAACAGTGAAATTCCCTCTCTGGCAGAGAGTTCACTTCATACCTTAAATTAGTCTTGAGGAAAAAAAAGATGAAAAAAAAACGTAAAAAAGATTACTATGTTCATCCAGAACTTCTTAGCATATGAAATGAACCAAAATTTGCACATATGGCTGCTACTATGGACAGAAGCTAAGCCACTGCAGCATCCAAGCACCTTTCAAAATGAGACTGTCACCAGTTTAAAGGCTAGTAGCAATAACATCCTAGACCTCTGTATATTTTCTTGCTGACTCAATCACTTGTATCATTCAGCTTTTACTATTTCAACTGTGATTGAAATCACATTTTGCCACTATTGCTCCTATTTAAAAGCAGCATAATCTCACACAGCCCTGTAATGTGAGCAGCAGAAGCAAGACAATTTTCAAGGTAAACCTGTCATTGTCATTAACTTGAGCAAGTGAGTAATCAGACATATTGCATCTAATAGCAAGCAACTGAACTTATGACCTAACATATTGCCTTCATGGCAGCCCTGATGGAAAAATCTGTTTGCTCACAGCAGTCATACTGGCAGCAACTGAAACAAGACAAACTAGCTGCCATTTTTTTTTCCCCTCCTCTAAGAAAATGCTTGTCTTCACTATGTAGCATTTCTGGAAGTTTAAAGCAGATTTGCCAGATGTTTTTATGTTTCAGACCTCTTAGGAACCAAAATCAGAGATTCAAGTTACTAGTTCAAAGCCCATTTCAAATATTTCGGCCTCCAAAAAGCAATTTAAAAGAAAATCTTTATTCAAGGAAGTCTTTCAGTTACTAACTCTGAGAGACTCTCTAGTTCCTCATATACAACTCAGCTATTTTCCACATATTAGGTGGCAAGTAATTTCCTACAATAGATTTCTAATGGGGAAAAAAAGCTGTCAAAGTGCTGACTGCTTTAAAAGAATAGTAGATTCTTTCGTGAGCTTTAACAGAACCTAGCAATCCTTTGGTTTTAGGATCACACTCAAAGCAAAGAAAATGCCTTCTGTACTGATAAAGGTGCTGTACATTCTGCTACTGCTTGCCTTGACAGGTATTTTACAGAATGAAGGTCACACACTTATATCAAGAGCTCCTGCTACATTAATCAAGATTAACGTGCAGCGAGTACTCTCACTATCTTTGCAAGTCCTTGCAGACAAGAGGTGTTCCAGATACAACTCAAGACTGCAAAACCTGCCTCTCTTATCCAACTCTTTTTCAGACTTCGCTTTTTTTTTTTTTCCTGAAAATCTACCAGGAACATTTGCGAACCACATTACTTTTCAAGATCTAGAAGTGTAACATTAAATTCAGTACTATCTTTATAACCTCTCAAACAGAATTTTTATTTTACTTTTCCCAAATTAACTTGTAACTTCTTGGGGACAAAACATTTGTGTGTTTTACAACTCAAATCGTCTGGCTCACTAACTAAAAACAGCTACAAGAGCTGTCAGCATTTGGTTTGTGTCAGAAACTATTTTGCAAGCAGACAATGAAAAAATGCTTTTTATGTTATTTATGGCAATAGGTAATTTTCCCATCAACTTTACCCTAAATATTTTTCTATCACATCACATCACTAATGTACTCTACACTCCGGAAACCTTTGGCAATGGACACTTCACAGCAGGAATTTAGAGCAAATGCTAACAGCAGCGCACCTCACAATGAAGCAACACCAATAAGCATACCTGTTTGAAGAGCTAGGGGTAGAAAACATATCAATGGCTGGTGTAGTCATTATGCTTCCTGCTGCAGTTGACACAGGAGAAGCTGCAGTTGTTAAAGAGGTATGAGGTTTCTTTGCAAGTTCTTTTAGACGTTGCTCCTGTTGGAAAAGGAGGCTGGCATAAGAAATCCATAAACAACATTTGTGTGTATGACTTTGGAGGTAAGTAAAGCAGAACTAAAGAATTATTTTTATTTATTTCACATACTAGTGTCAGAAACTTGTAATTATATCAGTGGTGCTACAAATCCTTTACAAACCATTTCAGCAAAACCTCCACAAGTTGCAGAGTGCATGTACATAAGATTCTACTGCCAGTGCTTTGCCAACAGTACACGTACAATAGAGGCAGCACTATATTAATAACGCCAGTTTTGCCCTTTGCTCCTTTAAGCATCCTAATAAACTATCAACAAGAACATAGAAAAAGTATTTTCAATTAAGAAGTCTGCATGCCTACCTTTAAAGCTTTTAAGAGAGCTTGTTCTTCCTCTAGCGCAGCCTGTTTTTCCCTTTCATCAACTTTTGTGAGGGACAGGCCAGTGCTTGCAAGGGAAGAGACTGCATTGGAAAGGGTGGTAGCCCTGAAGTAATTGGACAGGAGGAAAGCTGTCTGTTAATAGGTGACATGTGATACGAATGTCTAAAGAACACTTTGCTTGTATCCACCCAGTCTTCTTCTGAACTCTTTATAACATTGGTTAATATCTTACAGTGTACAACACAAAGTGGTTAGATTAAATAAGATACAACATATGAACTGCAAAACAAAAACACCTAGAAATCATGCTATCTACATTTATACACTGGATTTTGGGTTTTCCTACTTAAATACTTCCCCTCCAAACTGCATCACAGAATTCGTGTTTGAAGCCTTTGCTCTTTTCCTGTTTGCTTAAGATGGCATTATTTGTAGACACACGGGAATCTCTGAAAATCTGGGCTTGAATTCAAATTATTGGTAATTTAACAAGTTTAGTTAAGAAACTATCAATGCAACTAGCATATTCCAAAAGAGAAGTTTGCAATTTATAGTAATTTTTAAGAGTGTGCGAAAAGATTTTAACAAATACTTAACTTTTAAGCAAACTAAAGGAATCTTACAGAAGCAAGCAAACATTCTGAAAAATAGCTAAGAAAATAGTGCTAAGCCCTAATATTATCACTACCATTAAAAAAACCAAACCAAAAATGAATACATAAAATATTACTGCCTTATTTTTTTGAATATGCAATAAAGAAATGCTATTTAATTTTACAAGTCTGCCCCCCAATATTAAGGTTTTTAAAATTTTAACAATAAAGTTAGTTGGCTAGAGGACTTCTCCTTATTGTCCTTTGTGTTTTAGCAAGCTCTCAAAATCCTGGAATGCCTTTTACTATATCCGTTATGTCTTTAAGCATCAGTTACTTTAAAATTCCATTTGTAATGTAAGAACTTCTGGAAGCACTTCCTTGCTTTCGACAAAAAAGGGATGAAAGTAGAGATGTAAGAGCCTAAGGACATTAATAAATAAATGTTGCATACCATACAAATGTCTAATTATTAACATAAAATTAACATTTGTAGGCAGGAAATGAAAAAAATAATTAAGAAGTTCAAGAGTAAAAATTAGAAGTGTAACTACTACCGAAGGGATTCTATGGTAAGTGCTTGCAGCTCCTTAGATTCTAGTTCTATTGACGTGGAAGAACCTCTTTAAGTACTCAGCGAAAAATACAATGATTTAGTATTGTATCATTGCTAATATCATGTCTTCAACGCAGCCTACCCAAACCTTATAAATAATGAAGTTGAAAATAATGGATTACATGTCTCAGTCAACAATTGTTTAAAAGGATAAGGGCATAAGCACCTGCTTGCAGCTGTGGAATCTTTTATTTTCTTCCCTTCTAGAGAAGCTAAATGTTGTTCCAAAGCATCAAGAAGGCTACTTGGTGCCTGCAAAAAGAGACATTTAGGAACAGGTTTGAAGAATCTAAGGCGAAGCAGATCAGTACTTGAGAGACTTTTCAGAGAACGCAACTCTATGGCAACTGGTAAAACAGCTCGGAATATTTATACCACATCTTGGCATCACGTACATATTTAATTATTTAAAATACCAGGTGATGTACTCTCCTCACTACATTATTCTGTCATAATGACTCACCAGTAAGTACTGAAATATGTCAAGAGATGTTAATTTTAACAGCTAGGAAACAGCAAGCAGACAATCGGAAGCAGTCGGTACTTCAAGAAACACTACGAAGGAAATTGTACCTAAAGTCATTTCTATGTGCACATCTGCAAGCCTTCACAATGATTTAAATGGGCACAGAGCCAAAAGCAAGCTTGCCAAAATCCAGAGCTTCAAAGTATCATGTACAATATTTGTTACGTGAACTCAGATATAAATTGTCTTCAAGCATGACAGAAATCAGGTGGTCTTAAAATTCAATTAGAGTATGACAGAAATTATCTACAATATTTTACAAAAAATAGGATCACTGCATATGAAAGCCAGACTGACAGAAGTTGGATTTAATCACAAACTTGGAAATATCTTGGTGACAACGGACGCAAGAAAGCAGAAGTAAATATCATAATGCCAACTTTTTCTGATTACACAATCCCAAACCAGACATCTAGCAGCAAGCACGTAATCGGTTTATCTACCTGCGAGAGATCTGGTATGTCTCCTCTGTCAATTCCAACTTGCTGTAATAAAACAAATGAGCTTTAGAACCTGTTTGCTTTTGTTAAAGGCAGAGATGCTCAAAAAGCAAACAACATTAAGATGAAGACACACAAAAAGTAAAAACCTATCCACACACATTTTAATTCTCCACTATCTGTTGTCTATAATGGTTGGTTTGAAATTCTTCTGTTAAATGTATACAGATTTGAAGTAGGCATGTTAGATATTTTAACAAACACAACCTTAGAAATACAACAAAGTAAGAATCCAGTGTTTCAGAATTAAGGCTACAAAAGTTTGCCTATCACACAATTTATGTGGTAAATTCTCAAATCTACTGATAAAGAGCATGTATTTGCTAAAACAAAGCACCTTCAAAGTTTTGTACAGAAGCCGTTTTCTAAAATGCAGATCAAATGTAAGAGGTTCAGCAGCAGGTTATATGTTGTTACAATATCAACTTCAGTTGACAAGTAAGTAGAACAAGAACAAAGAGCACATCTCAGCCGAAGAATTCCACAGTACTAGGACATCAACTTAGCAATGCTTCAGAAAAAGGAATGCAACAGACTGAATAAATAAAAAAAACCAAGAAAACAACCAAACCAAAATGAAATATTTTGGCAAGGTAACTGCTTTTTCCCCTCCATAAACACACTTATAACCAAGACATCTTTAAAAAAAAAAAAAAAAAAAGAAAAAAAGAAAAATCACATGTTCATCTGCTTGTCTCAAGTTCTTATTTGTGAAACAGTTATTTTATCTAAAACTTAAGGCAGAATTGTGGGTTTCAAACTAGAATACAGATAGATTCATAGAAAGCAGCAGATCACCATGAAGCTACTTTATGTAAAGCAAGGCTCTTTCTTCAAATAAAGGTCACAATTACTATGTAACTGAGGAAATTTTGAAGTGCATATTTACACACTCTCCTTATGTAAAATATAAATCAGTATTTTGTAGTCAGGTTTTTCAGTAAAGTCCCCAAATGACCTAATAACCAGGGTAGAGACTGACAAAATGACCCCTGATGGAACTCTAGGCTGGAAAGAAGTAGTATCTGCCTTGTGAGAAAATAAGCTGTTCTAAATAAAGGGCAAGGTTTGGCTGGCTATGAAGTTTACCTCCGCAACTTTAAGGAACTCCGAGATCCGTGTCATTCTAGTGAGGAACTTCTTATATATATCAAGGCCTTCTTTGCACTGGTTCTTTTTCATATCAAAGTATTTTTCTACAAACAGTAAGAATACTTGCATCAAATAAGAAATCAAGCATTCTCCAAAGGATATGCAGAGTAAAGGCTATAAAATAAGACAAACACAAAATGCCTGCAGATCTGCTTTATTATGTGAACTGCAGAAGTCATTATGCCCAATTTGCACCAAATGACAGAAGCTCTGTCCAACATCAGTTGACGATCACATGCATGCCATTACACCTTACCTTGCAGGTACTAGATCTCACAAAAGCATAACCACCCTGAAGAGGACAATCAAGTTTAAGAATAGGTCACCCAAAGGATTGTAAACTCACCCTCTTAGTGGAGTGGGGGGGAAGCAGCAATTTTATAATCCCAGTCAAACATCTACTCTATTCCACTGGCTAGATTTTGTTATAAGTCTAGATAAGTCTATACGTTTTGTTTGTCTACAAGTCTAGATTTTGTTATTTTTCTGCTAGACTGCTACCACCATATTATGGTGTGATCTACAGTGAGGTGCAACTGATTACATAACAGCAGGGCAGAAAGTAAGAGGGTTCCACCCTGCTTCTTGAAACAATGGTTTCAAGGCCTGCTTCTACATTAAGCCTTGCTCAAGACATGAGTCAGAGCACCTGCATGCTAATTCTTCTTACCGAGAGAAAAGAAGCAGACAGAGGCTTCAGACTGGAAGTGTGACTGTCCTTTACTGACTAATTGTGGATTTTGCTTTCCATTTTGCAAACATTGGGTAATATCAGCAATCAGGTAGCTTGTTCCAATCACAAAATACAACCAAACCAAGCAAATCAACAGATGACTTTTAACTTATTTTTTTAAATTTAGGCTCCCCCGCATCTCCATTGTGTGTATGTGAAAGCACCTGAACTCTGAATTTGTAATTCCCCTTGAAATACACACAAAAAAGGAAAAAAAAACAACAAACACCCACCCAAAACAAAAAAAAACCCAACACAAACCCAAAAAAGCAACAACCAAAAAAACCCACACACACCAAAAAAAAACCAAACACCCAACCCAAAACCAAACCAGACAAAAAAACCCCAAACATGTACCACAAAAGCCCAAAAGCACTAAGCAAAGCAGTTAAATTAAAAAAAAAAAGTGAAGAAAACCTTTAATGGACTTTACTTTCAGAAATTTACCCATCCCTGTACACAGTGCAATGGAAAATGTAACTGGACAAAAAAACCCCTTGGAAATAAATCTGACTAGGAAATAACAGTAATATTTTGATGATTTACAGTAAGACTATTTCAATTTCTCAAAAAAAAAAAACCCAACAAACCAACCCATCTCTTTCCAATTGTTTACTGAGTTCCCTCCCCAAAGCTGAACATTGTAGAAAGCAGTTATATTTACCCAAGAGGTTAATAATCCCTTCATTATATGCCGCAAACAGTCTAATGGCATCTTTGAAGAGGAGCATGAAGGCAGCATTAATTACACCATTTGTAAGTTCATTGCTATTGACCTAGGAAGATCAGAAATAAAGGTAACTGAATTGATCCCCTATTGGAAAGCTTCTAGTTGAACTCCAGTACCCTATCCTAAGGCATGCTTTCAAATCACTTCACTGGCTATTAGTGGAAAGAAGCAGCACAGCAAGTAAACACAGGATCTCTCATCACAGAATTAAATCAAAACACTGTGGCAGACATTTTTGTTAACTAATGTTAATGTTAACCAATAAAATTAGAAGACAGAGAGCACAATCAACTTTTAAATAACAAACAATTCTTACATAATGTACACAACAACACTAATTTGGCGCAGAGTATTCTAGCCAATGAGCATCATTTTTTTTTTCCATGCTTTCTTGGGGGTACACCCAATGAACAATTTCTGCTCTTTAAGCTGTGCAGGTAACATGGAAACAAGTTCAGGACCTTTAATCTTTACCTATTTTACAAGCTTGTGTAAGTTTGTACAACAGAGTCAGTAGTGTGTCAGACATGTATATGGTGCTAAACTTACATTGAAGTCAAGAAGTGCATCCATTTGATTCTGTATAATTGGTACGGTTTTTAGGAGTTTTTCCGTGCTCATCGTTCTCATCACTCCGTCAGCCCTGTAGCACAACACAAAAGAACATTCTTCACCTGAATTTTGAAGGCAATTGTTAGTGAGAAACATAACATAGAAAATAAAATAGGTCATCAGACAAAACATTTAAAGCATTGCCATTCAAAGCAGGCATTTTGGAGTTTAGGAATGCTGTCTAGCCAATACAACTGTAATAAAGGCAGTATACAGAAGCAACAAGCTTTTATTTATCCAAAATATGAATCCATGATGAATTTTTATTCAGAGGAAATTAAACCGATACTGATCGGAAACACAGCAGAGCTATGATGCCGCAGATAATAAAAAAATGCTCTGAAAGTTATTTCTGAAGCAAATGTTTACCTACATCACCCGATTTTTATGTCAGGTCAATTTGGATGATTTTATTTTCAAGTACAAGCAGTAAGAAAGAATAAGCAAATGTGGTGATGTGTTTTTCAGAAAGATTTAGAGAGACTACATGACACTGCCTTTCAATGGCTGACTACTAATATTTGGTTGTTTATTAATTACCCAGACTAAATAGACTAAGATCAAAAATATCCAAGAAAAGGAACAATGAAGGAAGGGATTAAATCACCTCACTGACAAGACACAACTGCTTTCTGTAAGACAAATCAGACAGCCTTGCAGCTCATCAGCATGCACACAGCAAACCAAACGTTTCCTGCAAGTGCAAATCTCAAAGTGCATCTGCACAGAAAAGGCTGTGGCTGTTCTCCAGACAGGAAGGCAATGGGGAGCACACTGCTTCCAGCTTTCTTCTACTCTTACTCCCACTGTATCATCCCCCCTAAGAGCAAACAGCAACTGCAATAAACCTAATGTGGCAGGGCATGGGTGCAGAGCCCCTGAGAAAACCCGAGGTGTGGAAAAGGTAAATTGCTGTCATGAAAACAGTTGATCCTGCTGGCTCACACAAGGACCTCCAGGGACATGTTGTGGGCTAATTCACCTCATTAGGCCTAAAAGGCCCAATTATAAATCACTCTAGTGTACCTGCAGCCACCTGACCACACACACATTCTATACGTGGAAAAGGCCAAGAATTTTGTGCTGTGGGGACTCCAACCATCTCTACAAGCAGAAAAAGGAGCCCAAGAGTTTCCCTTTTGCTTTACCATCACATTTCAAAACGAAATGGACTGTGCAGTATTAGCAAGGAGACATATGGGATCTAGATGGTGTTCTCAGACCAATTCCAAATGCCTTCGTAAGACCAACGCAAGATATCATTGGACTGCCCACTACTGCACTTAACTCATTTAACAGTTCTAATTCTTAACCCACAAAAGCCTCAACTTAAGTTTTTACAATCAACATAAATTATCCTGTGTATGGATGATAATGAATGCTCAAATATAGAACTACAATTATGTTTTATAAATTTTAAAAAGTGCTGCATACAAAGAGGATGAACAAAGATGAAATTTTCAACCATGACCAGTACATACTGTCCAGCCTTCCTGATCGAAGGCATCCAAATTAATTCCATCATTTTACATGTAAATAGGTATGTAGTCTAAAACAATCAATTTCTCTTAAGGGAGGAGTTTACTGTCCAGGGAAACTTATATTCCGAGATTGTCTCCAGAAATTAAATCTACTACAATGTACTACTAAAAGCATGAATTGCACTCCCTTTACAAAGGCAGTAAACTTCACCCAGATGTTTTGGGACAAGAGCAGACAAACACCAGGAAGGACTGTAAGGTGTCACAGAACACCTGCCATTTAACCACTCCAGAAGTAGAAGCTCAAGTAAATAGAACAGCCCCATATACTACACGTGAGGCCAAGTAACTTTTGATGTGTTGTGGAAGATTTGTCCAAACTTCTATTTTGATATATACTTTGATACATACCATTTTTCATTTATTTATATTAAGCTGTTAATGTTTGAAGTAGTAAAATTACAACTGAAGTAAAATATGTTTGCAGCAGTACATAACTGGGCAGTCAAGCCTTTGTGTGTCATAAGAGATACTCAACTGAGAAAAGCAGACATTCCTGTCTGTACTAAGCTGGCGCTGAAACTGGTACTTTTCCACTTGAATTACTGGACTTGACAAAATCTCAAGCAAAACAAAATACCGTCCTTACCCTCTTTTTACTTTTGTGAAGTCAAAAGCCACTTGTCTATAGGAAACTGCTTTTTCATTCAGATACCTACTATACCGTCTGATAAACGTTGACATGTCATAACCTAAAAAAACAAGTTTCATAAGCTTATTACTTATCTCATCAATTAAAGATCAAAGAACATTACTCTAAAGAAAGTGCAAGATATTAATACAAGACAGCTTCATCACATTTTTGCCTGATTTTGTATAGTTAATCTGTGTTACAAAGAACCATGTATGTCATCGTATTCACCATGTAAACCAAACTGACAATACTGCAATTATCTAGAAGACCTGAACTACATAGAAGTTTACACTTCACTTCCTAAGGAAATCAATTCCAAAAGCAAAACAAAAAGTATTTTTTATGTAGGTTCTCTCATACTATGGTAGAAATTACTACCAAAAAAATCTACATGATGCATTCACAAATATGTTCATGTCAACTCCACAACACATTCTCTCATTTACAGATGGAGGAAAGGAAAAAGGTAGACATGACAGATGTTCTCCTATGTTAAGACAGTGGCAATAGGAATTATTTTGGTAACTGTCAGTCTAAGGATACAGACCAAGAAAAATATCTATCCATAATGTATGCTGAGACCATGCAAGTTAAGACACAATGAAATGAGCCATTTGATAGACCCTTTGATTATCAGTGAGAAAGTTTCTATGCCCAAACAACCTCTGTGTGCCTGTTTTAGTCCACTTGCAAAACACAGAAGCAGATAAAAAATGAATTAAATAAAAAGAAGGAAACCACCTCAGTAGAAGAAAAAAAACAACCAAACAACAAAACCCCAAAACAAAACAAAAAATCAAATCCCAAACAAACAAAATCAGATACATGTATGATAAGAACTGAACTGCATTTTAACAGTTTGTAAGGGTATTTCAGTTGAAAAACCTGAACCAGAGAGAAATTTGCCCACAGAATTAGTCTCAAAGATGGATAGACTAGTCCTTGAACAATTTTGCAAAAAGTTGTGGGCTTCCTTGTTTTTGTTTTTGACACCATTCTTGTCTCACTGACATGCTCTGATGTACATAATTTGGTGTACATTTTTGAAGTTTTAAACTACTAATCAAAATACACCACTCCAAATGGAAATAGGAGGAATACAAAGTCGGATCTGTTCAGCTAAGAAAGGAAAAGCATTTATAAGTAAGCCTTTCCTAAAAGATGCAACAAATTCCTCAAGGAGACAACTTCTGCCATGCCACAACAGCATTTTAAATTAGGAAATGCAGTCCCAGGTAAAACAGACAGAAAAATTACTTCTTAAATGATACGGTCATTAGAGCTACCAAGCTGTATTTACTGTCCCCCCAGCACATTACTAATTTTTAATGAAAAGGACTCCTTACCTTGCAATCCACTTTTGTCTAGGAAATTGCTCAAGTTAAACAATGTGTTTCTGGACGCCAGATACTGGATAAAACGCTAGATGAAAGGAAAAATTTGAATGTTTTTATTATATTACCAATGAGCTGGAAGTGAGGTAATAATACTAGAAACTTGGTTTTTCAGATTATGAAATTCAGCTTTTATGCTTTAAGACTGATTTCCAATCTGAAAACTTACAAAAACTCAGCTAAAGTTTCAAATGAAGCTAGTTATTTTTCAAGTAAAAATCTGTGAACAAAGCAAAGTCATGTAGATGCTGCATGAAGGCTTCTGACTGAAAGACCAGAATATGAAACCGGAAGCTTCTGAAAAAAAACCCCAAAAATATATTCTCATTTTACATGCTCTCAGTTGGCTCAATTTCATAACAGTTGAGATTTCGTTTTACCAATGAGCCAAGGCATCTTTGCACAGCATATAATTTTAAGAGTACTTTGCTTAAATATGAAAATAAGGTGATATAAAGGTTAGTTTGCTTATAAATCAAATGCTAAATAAGCGTAAGAATCCATATTAAAATGCAGTATCATAGGTAGTACATCTCGTAAGTTAAATATAATTCTGAATTACATTTCACTAAAATTAATGATGCTTTTTTCATCTTGTAAGGACACATTTCAGATCACTGGCATCACATCATAATCAGTAGGAAAAAATTTGTCTTATGATGCATTATATAGAGAGTTGCTACAAAAATAAACCAATCATTCACTTGTAGTAACATTTTGACAGAGGAAAGATAGTTCTGATTAGTATAAATGTACCACTGAATTATTTTCATTAGCATAAATACATAGGTTACACGGAAAAAGACTGGAGAAGGGCGAAACTACTTGGTAGTTACTATAAATAAATTAAGCAAAAGCTGGAGGATCAAACAGTTTTCAGGTTTTGGTGGGGTTTTTTGTGGTTTTATTTTGTTGTGTGTTTCTCTTTTTTGTTTTTTGTTTGTTTTCTTTGTTTTTTGTTGTTTTTTGATTTATTTTTTACAAAGGAAGTTAGATTCTCCATAAAATTCTAGACTTTTTCATAAGCGCTGGATTTCCATTCTTCAAGTACTATTTCTAGCAGTGAAAAATTTGATTTTTGAGCAGCAAACTCACCCTCACTACTTCTGCAACACATTCGGCAAGCAAAATTTGTTTTGTTGTTTTACTCTTAAAATGGAAGGGATGTCAGACAGTGGTCCCATGAAATACCTTTCATTACCATGAAATGTACTGGTATCAGTTTTAAATTTATGTGACCCAAAGTGCAAGCACAGCAAAAGCGTACAGACTGGTTTCGAAACTGTCAATCACTGCAGTGATAATGCTTAAAGTCAACATGAGAAGTTTGCCCTCTTGTGGCTTACAAAATACAGATTTTCACCTAACCCAGAAAGACTCTGCAGCCGACCTGCAAGAGAAACCAGTGGCTTTTTTTTTTTTCCTTTTTAAAAAACTTAAACCCCTTCACAACACAGCCAGTCAGCCAGAGCAAGCAGTTACACAACCTATACGAACTCTAAATGCAACCTAAAATGAAATTTTTTTTGTCCTCTCTACAAAATTCTACTTGTAATTTTGTAAAGTTATCCCTCTTAATTCCAAAATTCTTATATCCTACATTACACTGACTGTCTGCAGTAAAAAGGAATTTTTAGAAACACTTAGAAAGCCTTAAAAAGTATAGCTTTGTGTTCGTTTTTTTCGTTTGGGTTTTTTTTGTTTGTTTGTTTTTGTTTGTTTGGGTTTTTTTAATGCAGAAAATTCAGGCTGCTGCTACGTTTGACATTTTGAAAAATAAGAGCCACAGGAATTCAAGTGGTGGAACAAAACAAGCTTATTCCTTTTTGTGTAAATTGGGATTTTGTTCACAAAACAGCTCACAGGTACACACTTGGCTTCACTGCAAAAGGTTAGGGGGTGATGGTGACCCCTTCAGAAGTGAGTTATCTGGGAGAAGAGACCAACTGCATTAGCTAGAACATGAGCTAAAACCACTTTTGTTTTCAGCTTTCAGAATCCCATTCAAGTTAATTTATTTTTTTTATTGTTTTGCTGTAAGAATAATATCATAGAAATAAGGTACCTCCTGCTTTCAGGACACTTACTTTTGATTCTAGAATTAGAAACTTTGAAGTAGAAATCAACTACATAGACAAACATAATGAGACCTGTGTTCATATAGAGTTAGACAAAAAAAAAGTAAAAATAAAGATTTTCTTACAAAGATAATTTGTAGAAGCATTTAGTTGACATTTATAGGAAGAAAATGCTGTAACTGTTCTCAGACATATCATTTTGGTATTACCTCATTTCCATACACCATTAGATGATGGGTTGTGATGAGAGATTTGAAGACCACTACCCAGCTACTGTTGGTCGTTCTTTCAAACAAACTGTCTGCCAGCTGTGGGATGTTCACATTCATCTCATTTGTGCACTGGATTAAATCTGCAATTCAGAAGTATTTGTTATGAGTTCTGCGAAGGAAGACCAATAATATATGAAAAAAAAAATCAGCGCACTAATTTTATATAGTAATATTTTCTATGAAAACTGAGGGGCTTTTCTGTAAAATAATTCTTGAAAAGCACCATGGCACTGATCTACCAGAACCTTGTAATATAAATTCCACTCTGCTCACTGCCAATATTTCACGTCCTCAATTGCTTTTGCAGTTGCCTGAGAAGGTCCTGGAATAGAAGTACCATAATGACTTACACTACCCCTAACTAACAACTCCTAGCTTTCAAATGTCTAAAGCATTAAATACCAAAATAATTCTTACATGCTACCATTTAATCAAGTTTTACTGTAAGATTATGACTACAATTAACTGTAACCTCAGATTTCTGGTCTCTTAATGGACCAGTAAACTCTTTTAGACATTGGTACAATGTGAATAATAAAGGATTTAAATACTGCTTAATCTTGATACAATACAATCAACACCTTTAGAGGGCAGAGGAAATGTTATGTGAAAAAAGGAGCCTCTAGCTGCAATTCCACAAACTGACCGATGAGTTCGGTTAAAACAAAGTGGATTGTTAAATGTAAAGATGGTTAGGAGCACAGCAAAACCCCACGTTGGCTAGCTATCTAAAGCTATCAATTTTTTCTTCAACATGCATTTTCAGGAGGCAAGATCTGGCAACTCTTCTAATAGTTGTTAAAAAAAACAAGTTACCCAATATATCTATCTTCTAGATTTGCTACTGTCACAACTGTATAACCACAAGGAGTCATACCTACAATACAGCCAGTATAATAGTTAAAAATACAGTAATTTATTTTCAAATGCTGATGAAGGAAGCAATGACTCAAGATTATGATGCTATAGTGACATATACAATGGCAGCAACTATATTAACATCCAAATGTGATATAACACAACTTGCTAGCATCTAATATGAAGCTTAACTTAATACAACATAGTACTGATGGCATTTTACTACTATTACCACCACAAAAATAAGACAGTAATTTTCACTCAAACCACCAGCCCTGCCAAAGGCCATACTTCAGTAAGGATCAAGACCTGAATAAGCCTTATCTATACCTGCCTGTCTATGGCCTATTAAAACTAACTGCAAACATTCGTCTACTCTGAAGGGAAACATTTAACCTTTGAAGATGGTTTTCTATCTCGCTATGAACAACCATTCATCACAAAGGACTCCTGAAAGACAAGGCCCTCCTTCATCCAGAGAAGCAGGTAAGTATGGCTACCACAAACATAGAACTAGTACAGTCAGAACTGAAAAGCTTGTAAAGGAAACAATCAGGAAATGATTTCCAAATTCAAAATGTAATGAGATTGAGAGATTAGACATTCCTTTATCTACAAGTAAAACTGTGATGACTACAGGCATTTATGACCTCATTTTTAAGTCATGGTTATCTATTATTGGATGATGTTTTGAGGCTGTTAAGACAATGCTAGGATATTACTCAGCAAGAGACATGCTCTGAACTGGATCATTAAAACCAAGCCCTGCAGTTTCTTGATCTTCAGGTCTTCCCACCTAAGTAATAACACAAGCCATTTTGTGAAAGGCAGTCTGGCAGAAATGCACATTAAACACAAAGGTATATGCATCACAGGATGTCAAGTCACATTTTGGCATAAAAGGTGCAAATGCATATTAGAAAGTGAGAACTTCTACTCGTCTACTACTTAAATGCCAAGTAGTCAACAGTAACCAAGGAAGAGGTATCACATGAAAACCCACAGTCTAAAAATTACTAAAAAGATTATATCCATTCAGGATGATATTTTGTGCTGGAATAAACATTTTATAAAATGCCATTGACTTTCAAATCATGTTTTGGTATCTCTTGCAGTGTGTAAAAGAAAA
Organism: Actenoides hombroni; assembly: GCA_024336885.1. Classification (NCBI taxonomy): domain Eukaryota; kingdom Metazoa; phylum Chordata; class Aves; order Coraciiformes; family Alcedinidae; genus Actenoides; species Actenoides hombroni. The sequence goes on from WUAM01000431.1 coordinate 38,030,714, forward strand.
CAGGCTCTGTAACCCAGAGCAAGTCATCCCTTGCAGAACTGATAGGTGTCTATGTGAAAAGCATACGAATGAACTTGGGGGGTGGGGGGAGAGAGGGCAGGCATGTTACGAAGGAGAACTAGTAGCCAGCTGGGAGAGAACATACACAGGAACAGAAGAACACAGGCAAATTTAGCCTTGAATGGAAGTAAATTTGCAAATTCAAACAAAGTAAAAAGTCACTGTGTTATCAGTTACTACAAACGAGGCTTAGCAAAACATGAAGTTTCTTTATTTCAAAATGCAAATTGAACAACACAGATGCTTAATAATCTGCTATGTATTGATAGCCCGAAGTGCACACTTCGTATACATTACATCTGTCAAAAGCTTCTTTGAAAGCATTCTCATGGACAACGCTAATCAGGTAAAGAAATATTTGTTGAGTTAAATCCACACTAGATCAGCAATTTTTGTGCTAACCATAGCATAAGAAGCATAGCACAGACACAGCAGAAGTGAATACAGTACCCTGCATCCCACACTGCTGCACTGCCAGCTCAGGAAGACTGTCACATACAGCTTTCTTTCTTATTTATCCTACTCCCACAGACACACTTCATTAAAGGAGAGGAACAAATATATAATTATTCTCACATCCTACACTTTACACAACTCGTCTCACACCCGCCTATGAAAATACTAGCTACGTATTTTGAAATCTAAGTGCCCAAAGCAACATATCTCAAGAGTGCCAGTTACTGGGTATAGTATGAGCAACACCACAGGCGGCTACATATCCAAAGGGCACAGCACTAAGAGGAATACCTTTAGCCTTAGAAAAGAGAGAAAGGGGGGGGGGGGGGGGGGGAAAAAAAAAAAAAAATAAAAACAAAAGAAAAAAACACGGCCCGCGAGTGGG
>WUAM01000431.1:38031624-38044712 GCA_024336885.1 Actenoides hombroni
CAGTAAAGGTAAGTAAGGAGAGACGGAGGGAGGGGTGGGGGGGGGGTGCGGGCGAAGAAAAAAAGAATATCAGGAAAACAAGAAACAATAACGCTCGGTGACAGTGTGGTGACTGTTTCATCTCTGAACTTATATAAGAGAAGGAGGAGGATTAAATACTTTCCTTTCTGTAGTATTGATGAGGGTAAGTCACTCATTCTGCTGATCTTCTGTATTATCACCCACAACAGGTCGCAGCTGAAAAATTGTCTCCTGGGAAGTACAAATCACCTTCCCAACTCTAAAAGCTGCTACAATTTCCATAGCATAAAGCAGCATATAGATACTAACTAACAAACATTGATCACTGTTTCAAAGATGGCAATAATTAGCAACAAAAATTTTAGGTTAGGATTGCAGCTGTCTGGGAGGGTTGCATCAGGGAAGCTTAGACAGTAGTGAATGGAAAGTCACATACATGGATACAGCTGGGGACGGCCCAGAGGAAAGGCCATCAGCATGGCCAGGGCTTAGAGCATGATACACAAGAAGCAGTTGAAGGAGGTGGGTTTATTCCATCTGCAGAACAGAAGGCTAAAGGCAGGGAGGGGGAACATAAATGCTATCTTCATGGTCAGATGTTTCTTAGAAGTTCACAGCAAAAGGATGAGGCAGCAGACATGCTGCAACAAGGGAAATTCTTATCAGATGAAGAAATTTAAAATATTCACAATGAAAGTGGTCAGGCATTAGAGCCCGTAAGCAACAAGATCTTTTAAAGTTTGACATGTTTTAAGCAGGGGGTTGATTAGAGGACCTTTTGAGGTCCCTTCCAACCTAAAGTAATCTGCAATTTTATAAAGTGTCTATAGAAAGAGAATGAGAAAAATGGAGACAGGCAAAACGAGAAGTGACTTAAACGGTAGTTTAAATCCAAACAAGTAGTCCACCCAGAGTATAGTTCTAAAGATTCAAAACCTTACACCTATTAAAATGCTTGGTAAGACTTATGTTTTGAAGAGCTCTACTTACCTACCTATACTAAGTCATACACCAAATTTCAGTAGAGATGCCAAAACTAGACGTCTGAGAAAACAGTTTGTTTTTACATAGAAGAAACTAAGCCATATATTTATTTTTTTTAATAACAGTTAAAATATTTACCACTAAATGACTTGCATGTAGTTCAGTTCTGTTTTGATTTATGTATTTATTTTTTTTTTCCCCGAACAAAGCAAAGATTTTGCATGGAATCATAACAAAGGTCTGGTCTACAGACACTTGAGTAACATCGAAGATCTGTAACTGAACCTGTATTGCCTAATCTTGCTGAAATACTACCATGTGTGCATATCACTCGGGTAAGAAAAAGAATGTATTTGCACCCACAGCCAAAATTTTCTACTCTGGTGAAACCTCACCGCAAGTACTCCATCCAGCTCTGGAGTCCTCAGCACAGGAAAAACATCGACCTGCTGGAACGGGGCCAGAGGAGGCCACAAAAGTGATCTGAGGGCTGGAACCCCTCTGCTGTGAGGCCAGGCTGAGAGAGGTGGGCATGTTCAGCCTGGAGAAGAGAAGGCTCTGGGAAGACCTTCTTGCAGCCTTTCAGTACTTCAAGGGAGCCTATAAGAAAGATGGGGACAGACCTTTCAGCAGGGCCTGTTGCAACTGGACATGGGGTGATGATTTTAAACTAAAAGAAGGTGGATTCAAACTAGATGTGAGGAAGAAATTTTTTTATGATAAGCGTGGTAAAACACTGGCTCAGGTTGCCCAGAGAGATGGTCGATGCCCCACCCCTGGAAACATTCCAGGTCAGGTTGGACAGAGCTCTGAGCAATCTGATCTAGTTGAAGATGTCCCTACTCACAGCATGGTGATTGGACTAGATGACCTTTAAAGGTCCCTTCCAACCCAAAGCATTCTATGATTATGTGATACAGTCTTTACAACTGTTCAGCCTTCTTACAGGAAAGAACCAAATTATTCATTGCTTTACACAGTCTACAGTTACTAGGCAAGAGAAGTATAAAGGCAAAAAAGTACTGTAAAAGTACTTCAAGACTGAATATTCATACCCAAGAAATAAGAACTGATCCTCTACACAAAGCAGCTACCACAAGGCTAAGATGTTGAAGTACAGCATCTACTCCACACTAGGAATGCAGATGAATTAGCATTGGTTGGCTAATCCACATCTTGTGAGTCTTGACCCACAGCAAGCACAAGGCAGTCAGGTTAGATAGTAACACATCAAAAGCTATAAATTATCCTGGAGAACATCTGTGATACCAGCATGTGCCTGTGGCCTAACTCCTTGTGCAGAACCTGATTCTGCACTAAGCAGCTTCCCAAGACAAAGCTATGAAAAACCAGTTTACTTCCGCACAAAAAAACCTATCAGATAAGTCAAACATGTTTTAACAAAATGCTTTCCAGAATCTTACCTATATTCATCTGAAGCAAGATCTTAATTTGGCTTGAAAATAGGCTTTACTAACTCAGACTGTATCATTTGCAGTAAGCTGAATAGGAAACTGAACAAAAGCCAGAATTACATACCTCATGTACTGAGTATTTCTAATGGCTTAGCTATACCTCTCATTTTGAACTGCTCTATCTAGAAGTATGAACTTGAAAATATTTACAAGAACCAGCTCTTCCAGGCCAGAAATTGTGCTCCACACCTCTAGTTACTTCAAAATAGGTCAAGCAACTGTGACCGATTCTCATCTTGCTAACTATTGCTTTTTCATCTATTATACCAGAGATGCTATCTAGAATGACTGCATCACTGGTTATATTCTCCAACACGTTGACAGTTGTGTGTTTGGCTTTTTCTTTTTATAAATTTGTTTGATGTTTTGGTTTTGTTTGGGTTTTTTGTTTATGTTTTTTATAATGTGAGGTACACTATCCATCCAGTAAGCAGGCAACTGAAACATAGTTCCTTCAACATTAGTAGGCACACTGTGTGCCAAGAGTTAAACACATTGCATTCTTCAGTTAAACAAAAAAAAACCAAAACAAAAAACTCAACCAACCAAACAAAAAAATAACAAACAATAAAACCCACACATCAAAACCAGAAAGGAACAGTAAGGTAAATGACGTCCCAAGTAGTTAATTCTTTATTTACACATTCCCTCAGATACAGATAATTCATATTAAATCAGTCCCTTGTATAGTAAGTTTTGGTCGAACACCAAAAAGCTTGAAAATTATGAACTACTCTGCTCATTAAGTCACCTGCCCATTTTCAACATCTAATTGAATCTGAATTATGTTTGCTAGAACAATTGAAAACGTAAGATGATTCTGATGCAAAACTCAGCAGCTGAGCTTGCCCAGGAATAACGGCTAAAAAAACCTAACAGAAAACCACACAACCCCACACTTATGTGGAAATTACTTGGGAATAGAAATTATTCTAGACTACATACTGCCCTCAAGTTGGGAAGCTATAGCAACATGAACAACCTATGGAACAGCATCTCCAAGTAACAGCTGCAACGAAGGAGCTCACTACCCCAGTGCTGGTGAAAAAAATAAGTGAAAATATGGTAATAAATATTTCTTCCAGATTGTCCTGTTTTAGACAAAATTTAGCCAAAAAACCATCTTCAGAATAAGAGCACTTTACTCTTCATTCACACATTTGTCAATGTTGCAGTTTTATGATGTTGATTGGAAAATGATTAGAAAACAAGAACTGCAATCCTGGGAAGCAGCTCATATACAATATTCAAATTAACTACAACTAGAAAATAAAATACAAGTTGCAGGTCCTGCCAGAAACTCAGAGAGATCACACTGTAAGAATTAAACCAATTTATTTTTAAACAGATATTAAAAAACAGAGCTCAAAAAGAAGAGCTTCACAAGTCAAGCAGATCAGTTCACTACTGCTCCTGTTCAATGGATCTGTTTTTCACACTGCAGCTATCCCATGTGTGAGCAGCTTTGCTTGGATGGCATGGATCCTCTTGATCCCTGCTAAAGGTACTACTGTTATAAAACCTCAGTGTCCCCCAAAACAGCTTCTTACAGGAGTCAGGCCTGATTTGGCATCCACCTGTGGTCACAAAAATTGGTACCAGAAGTGCAGCATCACAACTTAGTGCAAGATTCAATATGAAAATGGCTGTCTGAGCCATTGCCTGAGCAACAAAAGGGGCAAAATTTCCTTTAATGTATATTTTAGCTTCAGAAACTAACAAACACTAGAAGTATATGGCATGATTAAAGACAGGCATGTATACCTTCTCCATATTAAACAAATATTTGATTTCTCCCAAGCCAACATAAAATCAACATACAAGAGATAATACATATGATTAATCAAGTAAACCACATGTTAAGTCTGAGCTTGTGCATATTCTGAATACTTAGCTCCAGGTCCACCAGAAGTCTCTAATTTATTCTGTGATCTTCCACAAACACACATTTACACAGCCCCATAACAAGTCCTATATATGAATAGTTCATAGAATCATAGAATGGTTTGGATTGGAAGGGTCCTTAAAGATCATCTAGTTACAATCCCCCTGCCATGGGCAGGGACACCTCCCAGTAGACCAGGTGGCTCAAAACCCCATCCAACTTGGCCTTAAACACTTCCAGGGATGGAGCATCCACAGCTTCCCTGGGGAACCTGTTCCATTGTCTCACCTTTCTCAGAGTGAAGAACTTTCTTCTGATTTCTAATCTAAATCTTTCTTCCATTTGGAAGCCATTACCCCTCACCCTATCACTACAAGCCCTAGTAAACCGTCTCTCTCCAGCTTTCTTGTAGGCCCCCTTCAGATACTGGAAGGGCTCACTAAGGTCTCTCTGGATCCTTCTCCAGGCTGAACAACCCCAAGTATGGTTTTGGTTATTTCCTCACAAGACTATGAAGCAAATAGCCAGTTTCTGTGTATCATTACCTTTGGTCAGGTGTGCATGTTATGTACCTGTACCTCTGCCCTACCACAAGGTATTGTCAACGCTTAAAGGTCATTCTGAATAGACTACACACTTTTCCAATAGCATATGCTGCTTTAAATCAATGCCCAGACAACAAAATGATGATGAAAGGAATACAGACTTAATCACACACAAATTAAAACTTTCCTGACAAATTCTTAATGCTCTAATCTTCCAGAATAGTCAAAAATACTCTAAAAAATACAAGCTACCAGAAGTTCAGCATGCCAGAGGTGAAGTTACCCAAGAAACTCTATGTCAGGAAGCTTCATTTGCCTTAACACTTCAACTTTTCTTAACAGAATGAAAACCAATAATTCTTTTTTAGAATATATATTGATGGCTACAAAGTATAAGACAAGTATGTATGAGATCAAGTTTACCTAATCGGTAAATTTATAACTGAAGCCAAAGCACACAGCAAACCATTTCTTTTTTAAATATGAAAGGAAATACAAAACATTTCTTGAATGAGTTGAGTATTTATTCTTAAGAAATTATGTCCACATAGAGGAGTTCAGTAGAACACAATCCATTTAGCACACCGACCAGTTTTCAAACTGAAGAGATAACATGTTAGTGACTGACATTCCACTTGCATGAAGGAACACTTGTGGCTAATCATTAATGGCAGAACATGGATAATGTCTACACTTAAAATAATTCAACTCAAGAGTGTGCATTTTACGATCAATCTTTTCCCCTTTTACCTATGGCCATGCAAAAAAAGATTTTAGTAAAGTGCTTGAGATTTAAAAGTTATTGATAAAGGATTATTGTTTTTTCCTCTAGGGGGGCAGTTTCTCAAAAAACCAGAACATTACAAAGCTGGAACACTTTCATTTTATTACACTTTCAAAAATCATGCACAATGGGGAGAATCTTGGTGTCTCCACTTAACCCAACAAGAAGATTATTAAAAACTCAGATGTCTACTCTGCTAAGACTCAACCTCAATTTCCTTCTCTACCTGTCTACATTTCAATTCATATAACTCCCAAGTTACATCACTTTCCACTATGTTACGGTTTCATTTTCTTATGTTAATACTTCTCGCTCTAGATAAATATTTGGTCACTGGAACACAACAATACATGTGTAGTGTTCCCTCATTTGATAAACAATCTCACCAGAAATGGAAATACGGAATATAAACACCTGTTACAGAGTTCCACAGGTAAGCCATTACCAAGGGATGCATAAGAGTGTCAGCAGAAAAAGGACTGTTTCCCACATGGCAACACACAGTGTAGCAACAGCTAACATTGTCAACAGTTAAGAATTCGGTGAAAAAATTCCAAGATCAGAAGTCAGCAAATTTGCACCAAACAGGTGAAGGATCTCTAGTGATGGGGTTTATGCTGATAGGAAATTTCACACTGCACAAAAATTCAGTCCTTCGATTTCATGTTAGGAGTACAATTACAGTAAGCATTACTGGTGATGTAAAGATTAATATACTATTTCCAAAGAAGTTTTATGGGTTTGGGATTAACTTCCCCCCACTCCCTGGAAAAGCTAACACGATTTGTGTACCCACAATTATTTTAAATAGTCCCATTGCATGGTCTGGCAAGGCACACATGCCTGCCACACATCTTTCTTTTTACAGGAGGACGCAGAAAAGTATTACGCAAAAGGGAAAATAGGTGGTATTGAGGAAAACACAAACAGAATCTCCAGACCTCAAATGAAGCAGAACTGAATTTAGGCACACACTGCAGCTGCTGCAGAGATTCCAATGATCAGTTTTTATTCTCTCATTTTCTGAAATGTTTACAGAAACCACCTGGGTTAAAAAGAAAGTTTAACATGAAATATTAGAGCTACCTTTCTATATTAGATACTTTTTCTAGTTGCACTGTTTTCTTCAAATTTCTGTAACAGATCCTCTTGCTACCTTGAATAGAAGGCAAGTCAAGATAGCCCCTTATTTTCAATTATCTAATATAACATACCAAGGAGAAGAGTTTTTCAACTGGCTGCTGACAACATGTATTTTGGATTACAGCGGTTATTTTTCCCCCACTCACCTTAACAAGCTGATTATGAAAGTAACAAGCACTTAATATATTTCTTACTCTAATCTTATCCAGTTTCAAGTAAATATCTTTCAAATAAACCCAGAACTAGAAGTTAATTCACAAATACATACGAGTTTTAGTTCAAAATTTTATGAACGCTAGCAAAACCCCTGAAAGCACTTATAGAACATTAACATTTACTCTTCTTCAGTATTTAAACATTACAGGATTAGTTGTGCCATGAAAACATTTTGAACACTTATAAAAAACAGAAGAAATTAAAAATACTAAAATAAAAACAAAATACAGAGGTCACCTTTAAAATGTAATATTGAAATCTACTTCTAGAGATTAACAGTGAACCCTGACACATTCAAATCCGATTCTATACATTCCAACCAACATTTTAAACCCAGATAACGATGTACGCATACAGTACATTTCTAAATAATTTCTAACCTCTTCAATCACCAATGATCTTATTTAAATATGGAAAATAGGATTAGAAAGTTCCTGGGTGTAAACACAAAATTTTCATTAGAGAACCAAACAATCTGTCTAAAAATGATAATCAAAGTAATTTTGCACACTTGAATTCATGTTCAAAACTGTTAATTTTATAAAATTGATTTCTTCCTCAAAAAGATACATTCAAAAACTGCAAATGAAGCCTATGCCAAAACAAAGAAACCCCAAATGGCATACTTAACTCTCTTTTTCAGCTTAATCACTTATGCTGAAATACAGTCTGAGCCAGTAAATGACATTTAATCTGATGGAAGAGTATTATATAACCAGCATGTATTTGAAAACTGAGTGATACTTAAATGTTTTTCCACAATTACCAGAAAATACCTACATTTGCAGTTTAAAACATAATATGGCATAAACAGCATTTGTTCTAAGTTTAGTTTTGCTTCTCTTCTCAATAAACCCATTTATACCAAACTACTTTACTAGGAGGAGTTTTCTACAGCAGACTTCCTGGTGGCTTCACTCAAGTCACCTCAAGAGGGGAAAGCCAGACCACACATTTCTTATAATTAACAATAAAAACTCCAGTTGAAAATTCTTCCTCTGCATATAACATTCTAAAAGCTAGATACCCTAAATCAGGAAAAAAAATACAGAAGAATTAAAAAAATCTGAGAAGGCTCGCTCTGTTCAGGGCTTTCCATGTTTAAAAAGGAATGTGATTTAAACTTATTTATATTAGATAAGCAAGATAAAAAAAGGCAGAAAGCAGGTTTAATATAATGTAGAATAACTTGTTCTACAGCCAACAATTTATGTTTTAATTTCATCAAGTTTCATCTTGTCTTTTTCTTCTAATTCAAAAAAGACTACCATGTTCTCTCTCCTACCTAAAACTGCAATTTCTGATGGCAATTCTTCAAAACTACTTCAAATCTCTATCAGTAACCCTGTGAACTCAGCACTACTGCCTCAGATATCTCTGTCTAGATTTACTCTTACGGCAACTCTTTGACCAACCTTTACTTCTCACATTTGAAAACTGTAAAAGAATTAAGATCCTTTCTGTGAAAAACAAGAGTAAAAGGGGGTTCAGATAGACAATCACTTCAACAAAGACTTCAAGTAACATTAAGATAGTCTACCAAAAACTTGAAAGAAAAAAGCACTAATATATCAAACAGTATAAGATGTTCAAAATAAGGAAAGCACAACTCAAAAGCCAGTAAGTGAGTCATGCTGACAAGATTTTTTTTTTTTCATTTTTCATCTTAATTCACACATACAGGTAGGTGCCAAGTTACCATTTTGATCCACCATTCATAATGATCATTCAAAGTTCTCCACAGTCAAAAATGACAAGTCTGGCTAAGCTACTGTTACATAATCTATTTCTCAAGATGTAGCAGAAAATCACTTCCTAAATAATTTTTTGCATTTCAACTTGCTCAGTACTGCCATTACACTTCAAAGGCTAACATTAAAATACTGTTAAATTATGTCTCAACAGCTCCAGCCATATATTGTAAATAAAATACTCTATTTTCAACTATATTAATCTCATTAATCCAGAAACAGTTAAAGCCACAATTACAGTAGCGTAAGTGTACCATGACAGCACACAAACAAGTTAGAGCAACTTAGAAATTGAACATACCAACACCATGATCCTTCCTCTTATCAGTTCATCTAATCAGATACATTTCTTCTTGGAAAAAAAAAAAAGACAATTTAAAGCTGTTCTATTCATCCTGAAAGCATCATCACATTACAGTTTCAGACAAGACAAGTTGCTGATATTCCGTTAAGCTCGTTTTAAGAAAATAACCTGAACTGCCAAATCATCATAGCAGAAGAAATAGAATAAGTTATACAGACTTAAGATCACCAGGTTATAATGTGTTGTGCAGAACCTCTGGAGGTCATCTACTCTAATGCCACATCTGAAATGAATCTATAAAAGCCAACTATGTTTGCTAAGCTCCACTCAGCTACTGCAAGGTCTTGACTAAACCTATGGGAGGTTGCAATTTGGATCCCTCTTGAGGAACAAGTTTCTCAAATACATTTGATTGCGGAAAGGATTCTTCCTCTTCGTATAAGGAAAAGGCAAGCAAGCTCACAAAGCCCCTCATAACTTAGGCTCAGCCCATCACATCTCATTTGTTATCAAATCACAAATTATAAAGCCTGGAAAGGACCTCAGTTAACGTGTAGTTCCCCTACTTCATCTCAGACAAAATCAGCCATAGGATATGCTTTCATGACAGCTCACACATAAAAGACTGATACCACTACCTGCTAACAGCCACACACTTCCATTGCTTATCTTACGCCAGCAGTGGTTTACTTCTCTCCAAACCACATTGATTTCTCAGAAAAGTAAAAAAACCCTAACTTAAGTGGTGGTGGGTGGGATGATAGAGGATGACACACAGAGTGACACAACCCTGCATAGTTTTTCCATTGTCCTATGAGAGGAGGAAAAGGAAAAAAGGCTCACAGAAGACCACAAATGGCAGAAGAGATGATGACGTGTAAAAGTAAGAAGAATAAGAGGAAAAAGTCCTCCCACTCGCAGCAATGAGCTATTATATTACTCAACCATCCAACTACAATCACCCACTGTTTTTCAAATATGTCTGCCTCAACCTTCAGTGGTCACTTATCGCCATAATTCCAAGTTTGCTTAGACCTATATGATATATCAAAAGCCCAATTTTCTGGTGAAGATTAAAAAAGGAACTGCATCTTGTCCTCCTCTATGGAGTCAGAATATCCACCCTCTGCATAAAAAACATCAAGACATTGGGAAAAAACCCACTACTCTGTTATCTACTTTCTCAAAAAAACATTTGTCTTCAATGTTTCTTAACTTACCAGTCTTCATTCACCTGATCTGCTCTGGATTCTCTAGTTTCACTATTTTATTTTTTTTTTATTTTTTTAAAATATAGTGCTCCAAGGTAGATATTAAAGCTTTCCAGTACAATATTGTCTCATGGCACATTCTTCTACAGGCATTCAGAAGGACAACCACCTTTCCTGCAGCCTCAGACTGGGGTTTTATAAAGGAAAATAAATGAGCCAAAGCCCCTTGTAGTGCTCCTACGCTTTCAGTTAATCCTTTTATACTCAACTTTGACACCTTCCTTATCCATTTAGAACTTTGCACTTGCAAGCATTCGTGGAGTACTACTCCAATTTATCAGTGTTAACTTTGTTTTTTAATCTTGGTCTGAAGAGCAGCTGCAAACATTATCAATGCAATGCTATTCTCTCAACACTGTGTTCCAACATACCAGTTATTATTAAAAAACATCATTAGAAACAGATACGGATGTATTCTCCACCTTAAACATCCTCCAATTTTGGGGAAAAGCAGTGTAATCAGCCTGTATTGAAGCAGTTCTCCCATGCACTGGAGTTAAGAAAAAACACACCAAAACCTATGCTTGTTACCTGCACCCAGCAAGATCAGTTATTGTAGTAGGAGAAAACTATATTTGTTAAAATCTCAGAAATATTAATGCATATTAAGTATCTAAAAGATACTAGTTATCTTTCTAAAGATTGATTTTCCAGGTCCTCTCCCTACAATTCCTTTTTTCCTACTGTTCTTTTGTATTCACATTTTCTTAGAGACATATGCCAAGAGTTTAAGAGATTATTTAAGCTAGAATCAGAAATTTCATTCTAGGGGAGGTCCTGCCAATTTGAATTCAACTAACATAAGTACATAAGTAAATATTCCTTCGCACAGCTTAAAACAAAAGAAACCAACTAATAAAACCCAAAGAAAGAAACAAACAAAAACACCAAAGTAACCAAACAAAATGCAAAGCATTCCTTTCCTTTTGTAAAGAATAACTGGACTGAATACCTATTCACAATTATCTCCTGTGAAGCTTAAGAAAAAAGGTGTGTTAATGTTTGAGCCATCTCAGAGTCATTTTCTCCCCTTTTAGATAGACATGCTTTAAAGTTAATTATTATGAAATTAAAGGTTACAGACCTCTGGAGTGGATGTGGAATACTGGCAAAAAAATTCTTCAAACAAATAATCAATTCCACATCTTTGTGTCAAAACAGTTCTATTGCAGAATGAACTTTATCTCCACTAGGGATTTTTGCTGGTATTGGGTTGGGTTTTTTTTCAGTCACAGTTTTCTTAGTATGCCATTTTAAAGGGTGGGTTATAAATCCTTTTCAGTACAAAAATACACACTTCTATTATAAATTAAACATGCAGAGACTGTTTTTAAGCACACATGTATAGTGATGTTTATATATGGTCAAGCCATGCTCAGTGAATACAAGTTAAAACAACCAAAGAGAAGTTCACAGCTGTTCTGGACACAAAACAAGAACAGTGATTCCCAGTTGATGTTCACAGCAGTGGAGGTTTCTGCCAGCTCTGCCTACACCAAATAATCGATGGCTCTCTAGAAATGTCTTTTATGAGTATGGGAAAGCCTGACTTTGAATCCTTTCATACTTGGAAGTGATAACATTGCCCTCCTTCTATAGACCATGGTAGAAGTTTGAAAGATCTCTCAAAAAAACCATCCCCCCCCACATGCAACACTACTATTTAACTGAAATATGTATCTAGTTTAAGAAATTTAAACTTGGGGAGGACACCTATCACAATATATATATTCCAGACTAAAGACAAAAAAACCTCTATCAAACACTGCTGTTGAACTTCTCTTCCTGCACACCATATATAAACTGGTTGCAATTTTCAAAAAGTTTGTGGACTTGTAACTGTCTGTATTTCATAGAAAGAAGAGATAGATGTGTAAGATTACTCATCCAGGTTAAGATTTCTCTCCCTTTAATTTAACTAACACTTCTTATCTCAGATCTTCAAAGTATTTTTTTTTCTGCTAAAACATTAGTCTTGCAAAGTTTCAAGTTTTATCAACGTTACATTACTCTTATGAAAAGACCTTAAATTATTCCTCTAAAGGCAACAAATGAACTACTGCTTCTGCACCCTAAGGCTGAGAAACATGCAAGACACACTACAAGTACTGAACGCTTTTGCTCTATATTCAACTCTACAGTACCTTTTAAAAGCATTTTATCATTAAGTCTAGTCCAAAATAAGCATTATCTCCCACACATACACTAACACATTATTCCCACTGAAAAGTATCCACATATTTAGACCCTTGATGCTATCTTTATAAACATGCTTAATAGCGAGCCTATGAATCATATTCTAAAGGTGATTCTTGATTAAAAGATAAAAAATACCTGTATCAGCCAAGTAACATGACAATTCTTGCACATGCAGTACACTCAATCTCAGTATTTAACCCATTGGCCTACTTAAACCAGGGAGAAAAATATTCTTCTTCACTCATCATCTGCTAGTTTCAAATCATTCATGAGTAAAATTGTGAGTAGTTACTTGTTCAAGATTAAGCCAGTATTTGCAGAGCACATAACTGCAAACACTTGAGGATGCATCCACTTCTTTAGGTTCTGAGGAGCTCGTAAGCAAGTACGGCCCTTAAGAGTTCTGTATGAGCAGTGCTATTTGAGAACACATTAGGACAGGTGGCCAGGCAGGCTATGATTTTGAATGAAAGCCATTTGATTCAATATTGAAATAAATATTTAAGCTTA
>WUAM01000431.1:38049006-38060479 GCA_024336885.1 Actenoides hombroni
AGAGCGGGACACAGGATGAACTGTTTACGAAGGACCACGAACGGAGCACGCGACAGAGGGGGGGAGGGGGGGGGGGGTGGGGGGGGGGGGGGGTGAATCACCTCTCCCCCATCAAAACACAGACATCTTCACAAAACTGTTTCAGCTGATACTCATACACTGTAAGCATCGAGCTCTCCCATGAAGGGAGGCAGTCAAGTAAAGAAACTAAAATCTTCCATGTTATTAATAGAAATGTTAGAAATGCCTGCCCAATTTAGCTTTTATTTCCTTCTTCAATTTAGACTAACACGTCCCATGAGATATTTGGAGCTCCCTGAACAAATAAAACTCATCCTGACTCATTCCAACCAAAGTTTCAATGCACATTTGAATAGCACCCTTTTACAGCGGCACAACAGCTAAAGGATCAAAATCATCCTTCACAGCCCATGTCAAAGCTGCTCGGAGTAAAAGTTCTAAAATATACTGTGATACAGGTTTGTATGGAGCAGGAATAGTCTTCACTGAACACAGAGAGCAAATATTACGTCATATCTTGCAGTATTATACTTTAAGCTTTACCACTTTTTAGCAGATAAAGCAAAGGACCTTGAAAAGGGGAACCCACCCTCTTAAAAGAATGCTGTTACATCCGAGTTTCATAAATACAGGTCAGCACTTCCCTGCATTACCCAGTTTTAGACATCATTTGTGAGCACTTTACTAGTGACCACGTGATTATCAAGCTTCACAAGGTTTTAGAGCAAACATGGAACTTCAAACCCTTAAGTTTGAAACTGGACCAGTAAGGGAAGTTGTACATAAAGAACTTCAAGCTGTACATAAAGAAATTCCACAGGGATACATGTAGAGTCCTACACCTGGGGAGGAACAACACCAGGTACAAGTTAGGGGTAGATCCGCTGGAAAGCAGCCCCATGGAGAAGCACCTTGGCATCCTGGCGGACAATAAGTTATTCAAGGAACAGCAGTGTGCTCTTGTGGCCAAGGACAATGGTATCCTGGGGTACATAAAGAAGAGTGTGACCAGCAGGTCGAGGGAAGTTCTCCTCCCCCTCTACTCTGCACTAGTGAGACCACATCTGGAGTATGGTGTTCAGTTCTGGTCTCCCCACCTCAAGAGGGGCAGGGAAATACTAAAGAGAGTCCAGCAGGGAGCTACAAAGATGACAAAGGGACTGGAACATCTCACCTATGAGGAAAGGCTGAGAGCCCTGGGGCTGTTTAGCCTGGAAAAGAGAAGATTGCAAGGGGACTTTATTAATGTTTACAAATATCTGAAGGGTAAGTGTCAAGCAGAAGGGGCCAGTCTCTTTTCAGTGGTGTCCTGTGATAGGACAAGAGGTAATGGTAGGAAGGTGCAACACAGAAAGTTCTGCCTCAACATAAGGAAAAACTTCTTCCCTGTGAGACTGACAGAGCACTGGAACAGGCTGCCCAGAGAAGCTGTAGAGTCTCCTTCTCTAAAGTCTTTCAAGACCCATCTGGATCTGTTCCTGTGTGGCCTTCCCTAGGTGTGCCTGCTCTGGGGCAGGGAGGTTGGACTTGATCTCCAGAGGTCCCTTCCAACCCCTACCATTCTGTGATTCTAACTCCTCCATGTCCTACAGCTTTCAGATAGGAAATTCTGTTTTCTATGCAGAAAAAAACCAACCAAACCAACAAAAACACGTCCCTATCACAAACAGACTCTAAGATAAACTAAAGCCAAGAGCAGAAATAAATATCATCTGCCTTCTGCTCCTCAGTAAAATAAAGATGACTTCAGACAGATTCTATCTTTAAAACAAAATTGTTTCATAAAGAAAAGCTCTAACAATGCAAAATATAGTTATGACATTTGCTTCAAAGTAAGATTTGTTCACTGCTTAAAACCTCAGAGAGCTAAAAAGAATATGGAGCTGTAGTAAAACTAGGTGTTACAACATGTTGTCAGTCGTACTACATACCACAAGGCTGACCACATTCCTGCCTATGAAGCCTCCTCATTAACAGTTTAAAACAAGGACAAAAGTATCTCCTTTAATGTACCGTATTTTACTTACAGATAATTAAATCTGAAGAAAGTCTCTTCGTAACGTAACTGTGTGAAAAAAAACAACCAAACAAACACACACCATACAAAATAAAAAAACCCCGACAAAGCAACAACACCACCACAACACACAAACAAACAAAAAAAACCCAAACCCAAACAAAACTAACCAACCAAAAAAGCCACCAACGAGGAAAATCAGCTCCTGGAAATGTAAGAGCTTCACATTCGTAACAATGTAATTCCAAACATCAGAGGTTGAACTCACTTTGTTGTTCCCTTTCATTTGAACACTAACACAACAGCTTCTCTGGATTTTCATCCACTTGCATACCAAATTCAGTACTGAAACAAGCTTCACATATTATGTATTTTTAATGCCAAGTAATCTGCTAGGAAATTTATTTAATTTAAGTTTTGGGTTTAATTACATTTGATAGGCTTAACAATGCTTGTGCTGTGGCAAAGTTTTCCAACTGAACAGATCTGGAAGAAAGCTTGAGCTAGCTTCCTATTAACTATCAAGAACTTATAAAAAAAAAAGTGTCTCCCGACCATCATTTTCCCCTAAAGCCCAACACAGTGTTCTAGTCCCTGTGTTTCAAACGATTTACAGCGAGGAGTTGTGCATCTTGAGTTTTTGCATTTGACAGCTAATCAAATGAAGCAACTTACTATGCATTTCATATTATTATAAATAACTACAGCCCAGGAATGCAGAAGTGTTCATATTTGCTTTCCATTGACATTTCTTTCATTCCTATGATTAAAATCCACTTCACGTATATTTCTGATACTTTGAATTTTATTCTGCAGTGCTGCACTGTGACACTCATGACTGAAATGCAAGCATGCCAGGGAGAAATAACTCCTATTGCATTTATGACAGGTTACTAGTATGATACATAAAATGATACTAAAATATAATAAATCCAAATTCAATAATTAAAATAGCTAATTAGAGCATGTCTATACTAACGAAAGCAAAGTGACATGGACTGTCACTCTGAGAATGAATTCAAAACTAAAATCTACCAAAGGATTCCAGCATATTTCTAAAGAGTAAAAAAAATTGTCTTGTCAAAAGGAAAAAAGAACACAAGGATATTGTTCAGAAAGGAATTGTTCTCCTGTTTAACTGCAACTATGATTTGAATAGTATTAGCTGTAGCAGAAGAACAGGATGAAGGCATTTCATGAGTGAGACTCAGTGAAGCTAGCTTTACATCAATACAGAAATGAAAAATTGCTTGTGAACTACAGGTGGATGTAGCTCCTATACATCATCAAGTAAGAGTCCTAACAGACTTATTTTTAAGTGAAAGTTATTTTAAATCTCTTCCTAACACTGAATTATGAACATCAGAAGTTTCTGGCAACTCAAACAAGGAACTGACAATTAAATCTGATCAAATTGCACCACCATTCTTGGTATGAGGGCTTAACCATCACAATAATTTAAACAACTTTCAATATTTCACATAATAAATAAGGTCAGATCAAGAATACACAGAGTTGTGGATAAGAAAAATTAAGTTTGCAGTGGGTTGCAATGATGGCTGCAACTATTATGGCAATACTGGGTGGGGAGGGAGTGGAAGAGGATAAATCAAATTCAAGTGTGGCCCAGATCCCAATCAAATATCGACCCATTTGTCAGCAAGAGCGAAGGATATCAGCCAAATAAACCAAGTGCAACTGCTAACAAATGTAGGTGAAATGCTAATCTGATTTCTGAACACAGGGGGAGAAGGGGGGAAAAGAGGGACATGACACTACCTTACAGAAAATACACCCAAAAGCCCACATGTGAGCAGCAAGAGACACGTACAGAAACACTGCCATATCACACTGCAGCTCATCGTCCAACCCAGAGGAATCCAAACATCAACAGTAAAGCAAGTTGCAAGCAGCCTGTAAGAACGCCAAGGAACCTGAAGCCACCTACTTCTACTTTTTGATAGCTAAGGCTTTCAACCCTCTGATCTGGCAGACAGAGCAACAAATCATGGAGTTGCTCTGCGTGTGTTTACTGCCAGATTAAAGGCATAGAAAAATAAATTTTTTATTTAATTGAAAAAAATTACAAATGTTTACTTCTGTTTGTAACCCGAGCTTAGTTTAAAACTTTGTTTGTTATTCATTCAGGGTCTTGAAATCCAGTTTGCTATTGTAACTTTAGAAACTTCTGCCATGCAGCTGAATACCAGTGGGATGTTTCTGTTTCGCTGGGGATTTTTGAGCAAGACTAACCGAGGAATGATACGGATTTCATTATCAACTTTCTCAATAGGATAAGAAAAAATAATCAGTTTTTACAAGCTATTAACATTGAAAAACTTTTTTTATACACAACATTTTACTAGGAAACAATGTTATTAAGGATTCATAATTTGTGCTTTAAATAGTATTAAATTTTAAAAATCAACAATGGTTACAAACAATAGAGATACTCTGTTGATGTTCATAGTACATGGTTGACAACTGGAATAGCTGAGTTACATGCTACTGCAAGTACAGTATTTAGACTAAATATGTGAAATACCAGAGTGCAGTTCCAACCTGTGGAAACTTATCACTGCCTACATAAATAAAAAGAATCACTGCTGCTAGAACAGCACCACTGCGAGAACGTATGGATGCTGTGACTGCAGGACTGCTTGCTTGGGAGGAAGCAATAAAGAATATTAAGCAAAGATTTCAAAAGTGTCTCTTCAAGAGAAAGGGAAGAAGAGGTTGAAGTAGAGAGCTCTTCCTCTGTAAATCAACATAGGTTTGAAGGAAACTACATAGGAGATCTAAGAATTAGCGTAAAACCCACCTTTGGCATTTTTTATTTTATAAATCATCCACAAATTAAAATAAAACCACAGGATTTCCCTTTATGTCACTACTCTTCACTCCAGTAAATTTTCTAATGCTTCATGCTAAGAAATGACACTCCCAAGTTAAATTTTGGTGTAGATCTTATTTTACACCCTCTGTTTTGAAGTAAAACTTATAAAAGCCTAATTTACTCATGTTTAACATTGCAAATGATCCAGATAAGTATTACTTTAACAAAGCTCCTTTAGCAAAACAGCGAAGGAGATGTTTAGTCACAATTGGAAAATGTTAAAGTCTTTATGAAGCGCTTAACTTCATTAAGTTATTTTCACACAGCTAAATACAGCTTAGCTCCCTAATTTCTCAAGTCTCAATACCAGATTTCTCACTTATTACTCATAACTTGGATTTGCCACTGGTAGACCTGAGAGTACCACATGTTCACACTGAATTCACTAACGTTATTTTGAGGTCTAGAAGCCACCAGCAAATTGATAAATCTCTGATGTAAAGCTAGGGGTGAAATATGAAATACAACAGTATTTCTGCTTCCTTTGAATTTAGAAGGATAGAGGGTTAATGAAAGTTCAAACCCTGCCTGCTCACAATCACATTTCACAATTGAGAAAACTACTAGAAGAGCCAGCAAAACATCAAACCAAACAATTTACATCAACATCAGCTTCTTTACTTTCCACTTGGTTGAAGCTTTTTGGCCAGTTATTTCTTGTTTACCTCTAATCCGGTGCAGATGCAATCAGTAATAAAACCTCTCTCCTACCTAAGCCTTTGTAAGATAACATTCAGCTCAAAAATACAACTACTTCTAGCACTAAGACTTCAACCAGCAGGCAATCTAAATGGTTAAACTCACATACTGATGGACAAAAACACCAGTTCTTTGACACAAAGCAAAGTTTTCATTGCTGCAGCAGAAGGGTTTGCTCTAAAATACACAGAAGTAAGAACACATACATTTAAAGCAATAATCTCAAGTGTATTATGAACTATTTGGAAATACTTAATAACTACCCCGCTACAGGACTTCAAGATTTTATAAACAAGTCCTTTGCAATACTTACCTTATTTCTTCTAACATGCCTGAGGGAACAGCTTTTGCAGTTTGCAGAAAATGAAAAGTGCACATATCCAACCAGTAGTAACAGGGCTGTTTTTAAAAAAGCAATTGATATTTCACTTTAAAGATACTGAGAAACTGAAATTTAAGAAGGTTGTTTAAAAAAAAAAAGCTTTCAAATACGAGAGGTGTCCCTGCTTCAGAAAACGTGTTGCATTTTCCAGGGAGAGCAAGATGTCAGTAACATTGTATAAGTGAACTTTCCCAGCACTCTACCATCATCAGTAGTTTACTGAACATGTACTTTACATAAGGCAATATACACAAAGAAAAAAAAAGGGAAGCTTTAAATTCCATGTTGGATAAGTCACCTCTTTTGTATTATTATGCAAACTAGTGTGGCTTTATGAGCCAAGTTACTAGGAACAGCTTAAAACTTTCACATCTACAAATCAAAACCTGATTTCAGGATTAGGAACTAAAGACTGAAATGAAGTAGATCAGTAGGTCACAGGCTTAACTGCAAAGGAATGCCTCTTCCAAGCATCACTTTTGGAGAATATAAGAGCTGACTGCACCATTAAAAAATAAATAAATAAAACCCCACAACTAGAGCTATAGCCCAAATTTACATGACACCTGAATAACCACAGCTGAAGAAAAACAACTGCAGTATGAAGATTCACAGTAAGTTGATTGCAGGTGTCCTACAGCTCTCCTCCTCAGTTCCTGCCTCTTACTTCATACGAGGTAGAATACTGCTTCAGGCTAAGTAAAATAAAACAACAGCTGCAGAACTAAATGGCTATTCTTTCTGCAAATGAGCAGCTGTGGTAGAAAATTGGCCCTCTGGCAGTCTAGAGGAGTAGGATACTTCTTGTAGTCTACTAAAAGGCACACAAGCAAATATATCAAAGGAATTTTAGTAAAAAGTTTGGAAAAGTTGGCTAAGGAAGAAATTATAAAAAT
Source organism: Actenoides hombroni (assembly GCA_024336885.1). Lineage (NCBI taxonomy): Eukaryota > Metazoa > Chordata > Aves > Coraciiformes > Alcedinidae > Actenoides > Actenoides hombroni. The sequence continues at coordinate 38,055,918 of WUAM01000431.1, forward strand.
CATGGAAGAGTTCAGAGCAAAATGAATACTTCAAAAGAAAGTTGTAATAATGCAAATATCTGCATTTGAAATAATTACAGTTACACAGAACATTTCTAAGCAAACATAACAGTGGACTGCCTCCAGAAATTTAAGTCAACTATAAAATGGGACGCAAAGCCATAAGAGACTTCAGGTAACTCTGCCAAAACCAGAAAGAAACCAGGAATTTGGTGAAGTAAGACAGCACCATAAAAAGAATGTGGGTATCTATTTCTACTGGAGAACACAGTAGTAGCCACAAACACCAGGAGTTAACTGACTACATCACTGAAATAACCCAGTTATGCTTTAGTACACAAAGGCAGGCAAGCACCTAAACCACTGTTTTTCCCAACTTTCCTACAAATCTCTTGTAAGAAACAGGGAAAAGCAATGATCCTTGTCTCTCGGTTCTACAAGATGCCCTCTGCATACCATCTCGTTTAGAAACAGAAGCTGTTCCCAGAACAGGCAAAAACAGTGTCTTTAGATGGACTTTTATTTGTACTAGTGGTAGCCTCTAGACAAAACCCAAACAGCAGAGACTAGGAACTCGAAAATGAGTTCCCAACAAGCTGAGTTGACTTTCACTTATGCAGCTTCTCACAAACATCCACTCAACACAGGGCAGGGTTCTGGTTAACCATCTTTCTTAGAATTACACATTTTTCTTCACAAAAAGAAGTAAAGGAAGTTACACTCTGGCATAGTTATAGAGAGATTTCCTGTTAAGAAGGGATAATTACAGTACTGCAACTTCCTTCCAAGCCATTCATCCACATTCTCCTTTAAAGAGCACTACTCCATTAGCTACAAGCAGGTAGGGTTACTATGCCATACTCATTCAAGAACCCAGCCCTAAATATGTTTCACATCAAAGCTGTTTTAACTACACTCCACAACCCGCACACATACACAAACATTTTTATGTTACCGAGATATCACTGCTACAGCGGTTTCACTGAACTGTCCTAGTGAAACCTCCTACTTGGCATTAACTACGTATCTTGTGGTTTTCCTAATATTATCCATCACAAATGCATATGCAAACACACCCCCACCCCCCACACCCCCATTAGAATCCTGTAAAGAAATAAAAAAGAATAGAAGAGAGTGAAACCTGGCAACAAGTTCTCCAGCACTATTTACATTCAAACAACCTAAAGCACTTGTTCTAAGCATCACTATACAGCACTGAAAACAGCAACAAAAAGCTACACAGGAAGGAAAAGATTGTATAAATCTCACTGTACAAGTTAAACCCACAAACCAGTTTTGATCCAGCACAGCTCTGAAAGGTGTGAAAACTAGGACAAAGTCCTAGTGAAACTAGGTTTTCTGTAGAAGAAATTTCATGAACTATGCTTTGAGACTTTCAAGACTATTAAACCTGTCGATTACTGCAAAGCAAACAATCCATCATTACAGAAGCAGCACCTAGATTACAAAACAGAATCCTAATCCCAGCTGTAAGACTGGACCTTCAAAAAACAGAAGGAAAAAAACCCAAACAACATACCCTAAGTACAAGTATATGACCATGAGATGATTGTTGCTATCTATTGTAAGCCATGTCCACTTGTAAATTAGAATTCTCTCTCCCTCACACCAAACAAGCAATGAAGCTTTGTAATGGAAAGTACATTCTCTGGATTATATTTTTATCATTATGGGCTAAAACTGCATTTTTACATTCTTCGGTTATTAAGGTAACAGTCACTGAGGGAAATACAGAGGGGAACATACAAAACTAGGATGGGGAGCACTGTAGTTTTGGAACTCCGTAGACAATCAAGAGCAGGATAAACAATGAAAAATAATGTGCACAGGTACCTATACTGGATTTCTCCCCCATCTGAATGACTTAATGTGGGGCTGAACTACTTAAATGTGTTCATGATGGCTCAAGCTTATTACAGAAAGTATTTCAGAAACAGGACAGTCAGAGATTGAGATCTGTACAAGCAACACAAATACCACACTAACAAGAATGTATTGTCATAGTCACAGAAAATGCTACTAAACCAAGACTTCATTTCAGGACAGTATTAGAAAACTCAGCTTATCAACGCCTTTAGGACACCGCCTTTAACAAAGTCAGTCTGAACTGTCATTATCACAATGAACACTAATTACAAAAATATTTAAGAAGCATGCTGCCTATGAAGACTGGTATGTTAATTGTCATTCACAGTAGGATGTCAGTTTATAGGACTTATCTAGTAGTTAAACTGTTGTAAAAGGAAGATATGTGCAAATTCAGAGGTGGGGCTTGAGTCACAGCTTGTGCAGAAAGCATTCATTTTTAACAACATAAACCCATAAACAGAATGAACAGAGAATATTTTCAAAATATGAAACCACATGTCATTTCCTGATGCCAGGAACACAGACTCCTAACAAACATTTTCGGGGCAGCATACAAAACTTACCTACCCATGATCTATTTTAACAACTAAAAAAAAAGTGCTAGTCGCAAAAACAATTAAAAAAAAAAATCAAACCCCATGTTTGTTTATTCAGAGAATTCTGATAAAGAGGCAGGAACTGGGACTTTTGATAGTCTAGAGCAGACAAGGGAAATACAGAAATGTTTTTCTCATCCAGCAACTTCCAGATAGCTTTCTAAGGAAGTTCAAGCACCCTTCTACAGCATCATCCTATAGGCCTCAATTAGGATGCCCCTAGCAACTGTATTCAGAACACCACTCCTGTATACCCACACCAGTCTGAAGAGCTGCTGTCTAATCAGTTTGATATTCTTTTTTCATAAAGCCTATACCATTAAGCAATTCAGCTGCTAAATGCCTTATTACCGAAACTGTAGTTTTAGCACTATTTCAGACTAAAACTGACAAAGTTTTTTTCCAGAAAGCCTCCCTTCTGTTGTGGGAAATCCAGTAACACCACAACTTCATATATAAGCCATACATCAAGGTGCTTTCACTACCTGAGACAAGTTAACAACCAAAGATTTCCTCAGCCTTCTGACACCTTGGGCTGACTAAAACTAACAAAGCCACTCTGTTACTGCTCAGTCTTCAGACAAGAGATGAAAAGGAAGGGGGAATACCAGAAAGAAACTGAGGCAGCTGTTCTAGGGCTACCCTAAAAAAGCTGATCACATCCCTCTCAGGTACTTGCAGAACAAGAATTTCTTAAACCTTGAAGTCAAACACGTTTTGGTGGAAAGAAGAAATAACTACAGTACAATCAATCCTAGTACTATCATCTGGTCTTCTCATTTGGATATAGAGCAACTCAGAAGGCACAAATTCAAGACTCATGAAGACTCAACCTTCTCCTCACAAATGTGGGTGGGAGGAAAGGATAAAGCACACAAGCAGAAGGCACAGCCAAACATCTCTCTCCAGTATCCTTCACTATGTACTTGGAGAAGTGAAAGGGGGGAGGCAGGGGAGGTGGAAGAAGAAGGATCCTTGAAGAACCTAAAATAAATAGATGGGAGATAATCAGGTACTGAAGCCAAGAATATCCTTAGTCCCATGACCTTACAGCTCAGTGGGAGACACACAAATATGAACTCCAGTGCTCATCGTTCTTTTGATAATCACCTGGATGGAACAGAGTTGATAGAAAACCTTTTAAGCCTTCCCACCTTGGATCAATTATTAATAGAAGCTGGAAGTGGCCAGTTGCTGTATAGGATATTAACTCAGGTATGAAAAGTCTATAGAACCCCTCTTTGGCCCATCTCAAGTGAAGGAGACAGACTAGAAAGATAAGAGCACCCTGACTGAGAGATATTAGCCACTCAAGCATTTACTTCATATATTCTCCTATGTATTAGAGTTAGATAATAAGATTTTTTTATTATTATTATTATTTTTTAGACTATCCTGGAAATAATTAAGATAACCTCCTGCACCTCCTCTACGGAACGGGAGAGCGCTGGCCCTAGCAAAACACAAACGAGATCAATTATCAAGGAAATTACAGTCCATTCCTCTTCTTGGCTTCCGTGGTTCTCTCCTTCTCCAAGGAAGAGGCACGGGGTAAGTCCTATCTTTCACAAGCTCACATTCTCTAGGGCCCTGTGCATAGGGAAGGGCTAATAAGGCCCCTTCTGGAGAGCAGATACACTGAACAGCCTCTCCCAAGCTCTCCATCGCCACGTCCCCGATCTTACGTTCACCCCCACCCCCCACGAGAATGCCCTATGCTGAAACACACAGAGCTCCTCCGCCTGACAAGGCTTTACGTCCCTGGGAGGCCAGTGGGAAAAGATGCAGACCTACAGCGGGTACTACGCTTCACCGGACCCCGGGACAGGGGGGGAGCACAGCGGGACGCGCGGGGAAAGCCCTTCGGCCGCCAACCCCTCCCCGGTACTCACAGTCCAGGTGCTTCTTCTTGGGCCCCATGACCTCGTGGGTCGTGGCCTTGCAGACGGTTTTCGAGACCGCCGAGCCGGTCACGCTGTGCTGCGCCGCCGTGATGCGGTCGGTGAGGCTTTGGCCGGACATGGCGGGCTGCTGGCGGCGCTGGACCCAAGAGCGACTCCGCTCTCTCCTCGGGGG
>WUAM01000431.1:38060669-38080463 GCA_024336885.1 Actenoides hombroni
TCCCCCAGCCGCCGTCCCCTCCCCCTGCGCGCCTTCCTCTCGGCCGGGGACAGGGGACACGGAGTGGGCGCCGCAGGAAAATGGCGGCGGCGGACCTCCTCCTCGGACCTTTCCGGGCCGCCCGCAGCACGTGACGCGCACCCTCCCGTCGGCGCCCCGCCCACGCGACAGGCCCCGCCCCTCCTCGCCGGCGCGCCCCGCGCGCACCTCCTGGCCGCAACAAGGGCGGGGGGAGGGTGGGGGAGCCGCGGCAGTCACGTGGCGCCCGCGCGCGCGCCACTAGGCGGCTCGCGGTGGTTCGGGTCCCGTGGCAGCTCCATCCCCTCAGCACCCGCGGCCTCGGGGGGACCGAGGGAAGGGAGGGCAGGGGGAGCCGACGGCAGAACTGGGCCATGTAAGGGAGGGGTTGTGTCCCTTTCCCCCCGCCCCGGGCGGGCAGAAGGGTGATGGGCCCGTCTTCGGGTATCAATAGGGCGGGTTAAAGCGCCGCCGTGTCTCCGCCCCGAAGGAAGTTCTCGTGTTCCTCGGCTGGGAAAGTTTTGTGGGAGCTCCTTCGGTGTCACCTCAGACAATGAGAGTTTAAAGGAAAGATACCTGTTCGCTGGCAATGAGGGGTTTGGAGCTGTGTGGTTGACTGTGATCGTGCCTCTCCTCTGAGTTATTTTTATTTGAAGGCTTGCCAAAAGTTTCTCGCATGTACATCATGGCAAATGGTAAAAATAGGTGGTTTTCAGGTCTTTCATGATTGGCCTTTCACTGTTTTGCTACTTGGCTCATGTTTCTCAGGGCTCTCGGGCTCCATCAGTGGCTCTGTCTTTGGCTTGTCACGATTTTGTATGAAGTTACTTAATGTTGCTGTTTGTAAAAATTAGGGACTATTCCTTAGTGTGCCTTCTGTACCTGTGTGACCCAGGCAGCAGAAAGCAACGAGGAACAGCTACTGAAGGTGTTACCTCCTACTGTACATTGCCAAAGTGCAGTCACAGCCTCCCAACTATCTGCAACTTCCGTTGCTTGTTGTAACAGGGCTCTTTTCCTCCTTCCCAAAGACACAGCAAAGGATGATACAGTGAAACCACAGGATTCCAGCAGACAAATGTTCCTCCTCTCCCTAAAGAGCCTCCTGAAAGAGTTGTCTTGGAACTGTCCCTTATCCATAGAGCCACCGAAATATTTATTAGGCAACTTGAACAGGAGCAGTATACAAATGATAGTCAGCTCTGTCTGCTCGACAGGATATATAAGTAGGATTATCTGTTTATAATGCGTAAGGAAAATCAGTGTCAGAGGAAGGACATCTGGCAAAAGCTGAACCCAAATAATGCCATTGCTCTGTGTGTGGAAGGAGCATATGCACATGTAGAACTTGCTTCCTGCATACTGCCAGCCTCTTTGAAGACGCTGTTGTGTTTGTATTCCTTCACTCCTGAACTGCTTCTGAAGTCCCAAATATCCATGCTGCGGAAATCAATCACTGGTGTATACAGCAGTGAACTCTGAGATCAGACAGCTTTAGCACAAAGGTTCGCACCATGAAAACACCAAGACTGCTATAGGCTACTGATACAGCAACACAGATTGCTGGGAGTACATAATCTTTTTGTGTAGTTTCCAAACAAATTGTAAATCAGAGGTATAAATAATTTTGATGCTGCTGGTTTGTTGTTTGTTTTTTTTATGTTAACTTCAGCCTGGACCAGGATTTCAACACCCGGCTTCAAGTTGCTATTTGGAGAATTGCCATGGAATCGACCTGAAGTAATTTAGGCTCCATCAGTTCTTCGCTGATTATGCCTGTTGCTTCCTCCAGGAACAGTGAAACTATCCAAACAGAGGAAGCTTGCAACTCTACCAGATTTGGGCAAAATATCTCATTCCTATGGGGACAAAAAGTGACCTCAATCTTAGAGGTCCAAAACCAAAAATAAATTTAGCCTTTTTACAGCTCTTCATACACACAGAAACCTCACAGTTTTACCCCAGAGTAAAAAATTCCGCTCATTGTTTTTGTTCATAAGCAGAAAGGGGAAAGAGAAGTAATGGGAAAACATTTTTGTAATTGTTTGTTGCTTTTTAATTGCTTGGGAGCCACTTGATAGCATTACAGTGAGAAGCTTGAAGCACTGTGATAGATAATATCTAAGCACCTCCCAAAGATTTGGAAATTGAAATCAAAATATTATTTCTTTTCCAACCTGAAGAAAACAAGTTTGATTAGTTTATTACTCGTTTGTTTTTGTTTGTGTGCCTGGGTGTGCTTGAGAATGAGAGGGGAAAGGAGTACATATCTGAAGAGAAACTAATGCAAATATAGGAGTCTTGTATTTAGTGAAGTGGAAAACCTAAACAACATTCCTTTCTTTTGTGAAAGTTATTCCAGAGTCTGTATCCAGCTCCTGTGAAAATGCTGTATCTTGTATTCACAAGCTCTCAAAAATGTCAGTGTTTCACTGGCATCCAGCTATCCTGGAAGGACAGACAAGCTGACACGGCTGTTTCTCCCCATGTGCATTGTATCATGCTGAAAACCTTGTCTTGGCCCAGCCTCTTTAATTTATTATGTATATCACTTTCTTGCAACAGCGTAATTTCTACTCTTGTCTGGTTTCTGCCACACAATCCGACTGGGTGCCTTGGTGTTCACAGTACTGCTGCTGTCCATGCCCTTCTTCCACACTTCAAACTATTGCAAATGATTAGGAAATCTGTGGGTTGGGGGACACTACTAATTGCATGTAGCTTCAGATTTGAAACCGGTATTTGGGATGAATTTCAGGTGTATTAGAAATCAGCCCTTCTGGTGCACAACGCCGGTGAGGCACAAACCTCAGCATGTGCTAACAAACTGTAGCAGGCTCATTACCAAGGATTTGAGAGCATATCTGGAAACAGCAACAAAAAAACCCAGCAACCATAATCTGGGAAGTGAAGGGGGCTGATGAAGAAAAGTTGCAGAGAGGCAAAAAATTTGAAATAGGGCTGAGCTGATGGAACAGAGATGGAACTGCTGAAGGGAATGGTAAGAGGGGCAGAGATGGGGCAAAGACATAATGGGGAGGAAAACCAGAGGCAGCAAAACCACCTGAATAAGGTTGAGAAACACTCTTTCAATGTTCTATACATGATTTGGAAATATATTACAATCCAGATGTTTCCCATGACTCATTTCAAGGCTCACCATATCTTCATTTGCTGTTAAGGTATTTTCCCCAGCTTCTAAGGAAAGGTGAATTTAATGTTAGCTGGAGGAATTTAGCATCAGTTTGAGTTAGAGACATAAGATATGGACTGTAGGAAACAGAAAACGTCATCCTTTTGGCTTCCTAAATGTAGATAGCTATGGCATATGCTCATGCCCATGGGCTCTTAGGACTATATGGTTTATTTCTCATGCATCTCTGGTAACACAGAGCTCCAGCTGCATGGCTAGAACCAGGCCACTCACTGAATGTAAACAGCAATCTAAGTTTCTTGATGCACTTCTAAGTAGCTAAATTTTGCCCATCCTAGTAGAACTCTGCCCATTTTACTGCACTGTAGTAACTTCCAAACCATTTTCCAGAGTTTGGCAAAGACATCCCCAATGTTGCTTTTGTATGAGAGACATTTAGAGTCATACTCCAGCTTGACTATAATATGAATTCAATATAATTTGCATCACCGTAGCAACTTCATCAAATAATTTTATGGACAATAACGAATTTTCTTTTATAACACCTCTAAGAAGATAAGCATAAATAAATTTGGACTTAATAAAAGTTATGGTCAAGGTAACACTTGGTACAGTGAAATAAAGTAGCCCAGGCACATGGTTCTTGTTACTCGTTCATGCTGCCAATGCAAGCAGGCAGCCAGGAGAGGTGTGCAGAGAGGCCAGACTGCATGTAGGGGGGAGGAGGTGGCATGACCATAAGGGCTGCTGGAATATCGCAAAACAGCCACAACACGCAGTGGAGCCAGGATACTTTTTTGATTGATTCCCTTTTCCACTACTCCAGATGTGCTTTTTACACCTCTAACATTCCTCTTGCCCACACATAACATGACGACCTACCAGATTTTACTTTTGCTTTTCTTGTGTCCAACTTTTATGAAATTATGTTTCTGATCCTTCAAGTTCTCAGCTCCTTCCTTTCTTAATGATCGTTGCCTCATGCTCCATTCATTCCTGCTTCAAATACATTGCCCTCTTCCACCTAAATAACCACCTTGACACAGTCCTGAATGTTCCTGCTGAAATCACCTATTGCTCTAGCATTCTTCTCACAGCACCTGCTTTTCTTCTAGCTCCTCACTGTCCTCACATGTAGTCCAATCCTGACTTTGCAGATCAAGCCAACTTTCTCAAGCCCAAGTTGAATCAGAGATCTCTTTTTAATTCTCTTCCCTCTTTCTGGAAATGGTGACATCTTTGATGTTTATTTTGTTTCTCTCACATTTTCTCTTTTGTACCTCTTTATGTAAGATCTATATCCAAGATCCTTCCTCATACATACAATCCTGAGCTCTGCAGCTTGTCTCACCTTCTCATGCAGCTCCAGTTAACTAGTAGTTGATGTCCCTTGCTCTTCTGTTCCCCAAAAGGAAGGTGACTTTGTGAAGGAAGAAAGCAGTTGCCCGAGAGCTAACATAATTTTGACATGAGAACAGCAGATAGGGAAGGATAAAAGTGCATCAGTACCATTTCATGAGAGGGGGACAAGCAGAACTAATTTTACTGCATTCACTTAGGAGCAGGATATCTGGGTAGGAACTCTCATGCCATATGAGAAGATCTAAGTACAGGTAAAAAACAAATATCCTCCTGAATTCTGTTGTGTGTTACAAGACCTTCCTGTCCTTGCCCTGACATGAAACTTGCACATTTTAAAACTGATTGTGTCAAATGCCTTCAAAACCAGGATTGCTACCTGACCGACAAATGTGTGTAACAAATGTTTTTCTGAGTGTGAGATAGAAAGGAAACAACCTCCCCTACATTTTGTTCACACTTCCCAGTGGATGTGTCAAACGCTGACACCTCTGAAGAGCAAGAGATATTCTATCCCCTGTGTCTGCCCTGCATTGCCCATCAGCGAGCAGTCCTAATGCGCTCCTGCTGCTCTTTCCTAATGACTTTTTGTTACACATCCTTCCTCATCCTCCTCTTAACTGTAACTCACCCAGATGCTCTAAGCAGAAAGACAAACCTCCTAACGCAGCCTTACCAGCATGATAAGTGACCAATATACTTCCCCAAAATTTCTAGAGACCATTCTTGAAAAACAAGTGTCCTGGTCCCAGCTAGTGACCCTGTCTCCATCTCTTCCCTCTAGTTTCACCTCAAAAACTGAGGGCCTTGCTGCCAAATACTTCTCCCCATCATTCCAGGCTGGCAGTGTTTGGGAGACTTGGCAGGAGATAGCATTTGATAAGAATCCTTCTCTGGGCACTTCTGAGAGGGCACCGTCATTCAGTTCACTCCCCTGCCAGTTCACAAGCACCAAGCCAGCAGGGCAAGTGCAGGAGGAACTGCATTCCTTTTGGGCTCCAGTAACTCAGAAGCAGCTTCTGTCATTTCCTTCAGTCACCTTTGAGCCAGAAGCAAGTGTAACACACTTCAGTCCCAAAGGAATGTTTTTAAGGAAAGTTATAGGCAAATGAAAATGCAGGGTATGAATGGAACAGCCACTTCAGCCTGCTGCCAAGCTATAATTGGTACTTACGCTCACACTCTTGCACACACATACGTGCAGCAGAGCTTAATAGATTCCCTCATTAATGTCGAGGCTCATGTGCTCATGCTGTATGTCTGGGAAAGCTTAACACCCACATGAATTTTGATGTGGAGCTGAAACAAAAATGTTGATGCTGGCAATGCCAACTATAGAGAGTAAATAGCTGGGTCCAGTCCTGCCAATACTGATTTGAATGGGGCTCCTCACCCAGAAAAAAACCTATGTGTGAAAAGTATTCTCACGATTGAGTCTGTGCAGCAAAAGTAAATCCCTGTTCCCTTCCTCAAATAAATAAATCCATGTATGCCAGTGAGTTGGTTTCAAGTCTTGTATAGGTAGGTCCCACTCCATGGTCTTTCTGTGAGATCTGAATCTTGCCTGCTGGAGTGAGTCAGGCTATCAGTGTTTGGCGCTACGCTTCAGGGGTCAGTGACTGCATTTACACATGGGCAGACTTCATGCTGATTAAATCCAACTGCTGCTCTGAAAAGGACATTAACTAAATGCCTCCCAACATTGTGATGGTGTATAAGATATTCTGAATCTTAAAATCAATAGAGGATTTGTCCTAATTCATTCCAGTACACACAAGTGCATAACTGAAAGTGCCTTCCTGTCAGAGAAATGGAGGAAGTGCATAAAAAGAGAAGTGAACTGGATATTTAAAATGGCTTTGTTTTTCAGGATCTGAGAAGCAAAGAATTGCAAGTGATACCAGAGTGACTGTTCTCACCTTCCCTGTCATCCTGTGTTTCCTAGTTTTCTTTCTTAGAGCTCCAAAAGCAATACATGCGGAGTACCAGTGGTGCAGGCTTGTTTCCATAATGCTCTTCAGCCACACCCTGTCTAGAAGTGATCGGCTTGTATGTTCTTCTTGTTTCCTCCACCAAAGCCAGGAACACATGCAGGCCAGATGTGAATGGCAGGGACACAGCACTCTCTTCACAACCATATGTCAGGCACCCAGCTTTCTGCCAGCTCATTGTCGTCAGGGAGATCCCACAGTGGGCAGCCAAACGCAGCAGAATGAATACTCACAGGCCTCAGGTTGTGCCTTCTCTCCAGCTCCTCACCACTCGCAGACAGGTTTGAGGTGCCAGAGAGAGGATGAAGTGATACGCTGGGAACAAGCAAATTGCCAGTACTACAGCAGTGGAGGGGGAGAGGGGCTATGATAAGGCTAAAATTCCCTTGCTAGCCCCCTGGTAAGTCCATATCAGTTTAAAGCTACAAGTGAATCTGGCAACATCTGTGACTTCAGATCGGAAGATGCCTACTGTGTTGGAAGTTGTGTGATGTGGACCTTTCCACTGGCAACTGGCTGCCGGCCAAGAAATTCACTTTCCATGGATCACAAAATCACCAGAACTTTTACTGGTCATTTTTATCTGAATGCAGGAGCAGAGAGTGGTAGAGGATCTGTATCTCATTTCGAAGGTGTCCACCTACCCAGTTCTTTTTGGGCCATTTCTTCTTCGTCCTTTTGCTAATCAATTAAGCCCTCCCTTCCCTTTTCATACAGTGTCCCTTTTCACTGGAAAGCCAGACATGTTGGCAGTGCTTGCTGCTAGAGGAATAAAGAAGGAATAATGATCCAAAAGAAAGGATTATAGTCTATCAAAATGCACTGGGATATTCTCAGGTCAAACACTAACCCTGCCATGTGTTGGTATTCACTTTCAGCATCCTGCAAGAGCCTGTTCATTGCTAAAGACTTTGTGCATTAGAACAGCAAATGCAACCTAGGAAGTACTACAAAAGCAAAATGCTAATGAACATTCTATGCACCTGTGTTTTTTAGCCCTCAACCTAAAACCCAGTGAAAGATAAAGAGCAAAAATGAATATCAGATGCATTAAACTGATTCAGATTACGTAACCCACTTGGAAGAAATGGGAGAAGATAAGTAGTTTGTGCAACAGCTTGTTGACCTGAAAGATCAGATGCCTAAAAGAATATTTAACTCAGAACAGCTGTAAAGAAAACAGTAGTGTAGGCAGGTAAAACCACAGATCAAATATGTTGCAGCCCATATTTCATCACACGCAGTATGCTTTCAGATGCCAAATTCTGTTCCTATTGAATCTATGGCAAAATGCCCACCGACTTCAAACAGAATAGGTTTTGTCCCTCTAAGCTAAGAGTATGGCCAGCAATACCAATGCAGTACAGAAATTAATTGTGTAGGTGAGGAGGAGGGAGTTGTTACTGCAAATATAGTGCCTGTCGGATCAGAACGCTTTTATTTTCAGATTAACAAAACCCTTTTACTCTTAGGACTTTATCTCAGTAATTTTTTTTTAAGGTCCACAATATTGTAAAGTCTGTTGGCTTAATGCTAATAAGCATTATTTAGTAAGTATTTTTTTTTAAATGGCTAAACAAAGTGTTCAGACACATTAGAAACATTCTTTTCAAAACAGAACTTTTTTTGTATCATAACAAGTTTTGCTCAGTACAGGTCTTTGGTAAACCCTTGGTATTTCTACTCTCCTTCTGTTCCATGTCATTCTGTTTACTGAAGTTTATCCAAATCTATATTCTTAAGCTTTATCCTGCAAGTAGGTTTGAAAAATCTTTGTAATTATTCGATTTATGCTTAGAAGTTAAGCATTATGACATGTATCTGAGCATGGATCTGTGCATGGATAAGAAGATGAATAGCAGAAAACAAACTACTCAACTTTTTGCACAATTAACTGATTTTACATCAAAATAAGTAAAATTGCCAGCAGTGTATCTGTAGTATTTTAAAATCAGATAAAAATAGGATTGCTGTATTCTTTAATTAGCATAGCTGAAAGTTGGCCAAATCGGCTTTGGACACAGCAGGAGACGTACAGTTTGTCCTGATTTTGTGGGGAAGGAAAAAATGTAATACTTGGCATGTGAACTAACTACGCTAACTGAAAATGTTATTAAAACATATTCAAGTAAATCATATACAGTGGTTTACCAGAGATTAGTCCGCATATTTTAACAGAAGAGAGGAGCACAGTTTTAAAGTTGTGGACTACTGAAAGAAACAAGATCTAGAGAAAGTCATTATCAGTGACAGGAAAATTTTGAGGAAATTACTTGCTCAGTGAAATCAGTAATCTCCTTTTTCCAAACCCTGGCATTCTTACTGACACAGAATAACATCATCCCCTAGAAATAGTCTTGTTGATTTGGGAATCCAGTATTTTATCACAAATGAAATCCCAAAGTGTTTTGATTTGAGTGAACATTTTCAAATGTTAATATGTTAAAAGGGACACCACTTTTTAATTTCTGTGTGCCCAGTTGCATAAGATGGGCTTTGATGAGGCTAGAGGTATAATATTAACATGGGATAAATTGTTCATTAAACAGGAACAAACATCAATGGAGTAAACATCTTATTAATGCTTACAACATCTAGTCTAGATGTAGTCCTTGCCTGAGCATGATGGAACTGTGGTGTCTTACTAAGCAGATACTTTTTTGTGCAAATTTAAAGGCAGAATTCTCTCATTCTCAAACACAGATCCTTAAGCAAAGATACCCTCAGGAGTCATGAAAAACTTATGAAAAGTGCAATAAGAAAGCCTCTGATGAAATCAGATGGGGGCTTCAAACCAGTCCTGTTACAAAAAGATAAAACTGATTCTTCCTGAAGCAGTGATGGCTGAATCCAGAGAAATTCCTTGAGGAAGGGCATTGCTACCGTTCCCTGAAAAGTTTTACTGATTTAAATTGCAATTTGAATTCCTGCCTGTAAGTTTATGAAAGATATTCAGTAAATTAGTGCATGTGGCAGCTGCTCTCAGCATTCACTTCCTCAAAGGCAGCTCAGCTCAGTTTAGGAGCAATGCTGGTCCCCTATACTAGAGAAAATATACAGCTACCTGCAGCTATTTGGTAGCTATACAGCTACCAAATTTATATTTATTGGGCTTTTCTGTCTGTGGAAATGCTTCTTTTTTTCTTTTTCTTTTTTTGCCCCCCAAGAACTTAATTATGAAGATTGCCTTATTCCCACACGTGGCATTTCACAGCTTTAGAAGAAACAGTTTACCTGAAGAACTTTTCCAAACTGAATCACAGAACATATCTCTTGGTGTTTCTCTAATCCAGATAATTGTATTTCCTAGAAAGGACAGCTCATTGTTTCATAGGACTGACTTTCCCCTGCACAGATCATTTGCCTGTTAGAAAACTATCCTTCAGAAACCACAGTAGGACATAAGCATTCTTAGGCAATACTTCCCAAATTTGGGGGTTTGACCCTTTCTGAGGTTGTAGCAGTCCCAAGGGAGATTGTGATTATAGCCAGAATTAAGTCATTTAGATAGTTCCAGGGCTGTGAGCCAGACTGAAAGGAAACGTGCAATCAGAAGAGGAATTACTCAAAAGCTAACTGGACCACATCTTACTCTTGTACCAGCTTCTGTCTCTTGAGACTTTGATGATTATGCACATCAGACTCTATAAGATGTATCTGATAGTCACAGTGGATGAAGATTATTATAGCCTATTCATTTTACAGACCATAAGTACCAAGGCAGGAGGCACAAAGACAATAAAGACCTCAAAGACTAGAGGGTGAGGCAGAAATCTTGCCTTTCTTCAAGTCACAGCTACTGATTCAATTTGCAGCACACTCCACAGAGCTCTGACCTCTTTAGGTGAGAGACATTTGTTGAACATCCTTTCTCAAAGATCCTCAGATCTCTTTTCTACCCCAACCCCATGTACCATTGGTGGGAGGAGGTTGGACGGCTCAGTCACCCCACAAGCTTTCTGTTACTTCTCCCTGATATGTACTCTCAAGGAAAGCAGAATACATCCAGGTCCTTTGGTAAACAAAGGGATGCATAGGAGCATTTGTCTCCTTAGAGACTTGCTAAATATCTCATGGAGAGATGAAGCATAGCTGAAAACAAAGGCCTAATTCCAGTACTCTTGCAAAAACTTCTGGGCAGCACTATCTCTTAAAAAAAACAGACTGGAGGAATGTAAACATGTGTTTGGCTAGTAAAGGAGTTGTTATATAAACGTTAATTATGAAGAGGATTTCCCATGAGTACAGGGCTTTTGACACAACTTTGATCCCATGAAAGACACAAGACTCAGGAGTCACATGCTCTGTCTTAGAACAGTGCTGACACTTCTCTGAGCCCTAAGAAGCTGCTGTAGCACAAGAACAGAAGAAGCTTTGATGATTGAAACTGAAGCTTTCACAGCATCATGCTGAAGCAATCCTCCGTTTAATGGAAAAGATCCATTGATCAGAACACAGAATCACAGAATCAATCATAGAATCATAGAATGGTTTGGGTTGAAAGGGACCTTCAAGATCATCTAGTTCTAACCCCACTTTCCATGGTTAGGGACACCTCAAAGCCCCATCCAACCTGGTCTTGGACACTTCCAGGGATGGGGAATCCACAACTTCTCTGGGCAACCTGTCCCAGTGCCTCACCACCCTCATAGTGAAGAACTTCTTCCTGATTTCTAATATGAATCTACCCTTTTTCAGTTTAAAGCCACTACCCCTTGTCCTATCACTATATGCTCTTGTAAATAGTCCCTCTCCGAGTTTTCTTGTAGGCCCCTTTTAGGTACTGGAAGGCCGCTATAAGGTCTCCCTGGAGCCTTCTTTTCTCCAGGCTGAACAACCCCAACTCTCTCAGCCTGTCTTCATAGGAGAAGTGTTCCAGCCCTCTGATCATTTTCATGGCCCTCATCTGAACCTGCTCCAACAGGTCCAAGTCCTTCTTATGTTGGGGACCCCAGAACTGGACAGAGCACTGCAGGTGGGCTGTCAGCAGAGTAGAGTAGAGGGGCAGAATCACCTCCCTGGATCTGGCCATGTTTCTTTTGATGGAGCCCAGGATACAGTTTGGTCTTCTGGGCTGTAAACCCACATTGCTGGCTCATATTCATTTTTTCACCAACCAACACCCCTAAGTGCTTCTCTGCAGGGCTGCTGTCATCACTTAGTCTGTATTTGTGCTTGGGTTTGCCCCGACCCCTGTGCAGGACTTTGCACCTGGCCTTACTGAACTTCATGAAGTTCTCACAGGCCCATTGCTCAAGCCTGTCAAGGTCCTTCTGGATGGCATTTCTTCCCTCCAGTGTATTCACCGCATCACTCAGCTTGGTGTTGTCAGCAAACTGGCTGAGGGTGCACTCGACCCCACATCCACATTGCTGACAAAGATGTTAAATAGAGCCGGTCCCAGTACTGATTCCTGAGGAATACCACTCGTCACTGTTCTCTATTCAGACATCAAGCTGTTGACTGCAACTCTTTGAGTGCAATCCTTCATCCAATTCCTCATCCACCAAGTGGTCCATCTGTCAAATCCATGTCTCTCCAATTTAGAGACAAGGATGTCATGTGAGACAGTGTCAAATGCTTTGCACAAGTCCAGGTTGATGACATCAGTTGCTCTTCCCTTATACACCAACACTGTAACCCCATAACACATGAGTATCTAGCTATAATCCATGGGTGGTCTGTGCATGCCAAAATACAGGACAATATTTTCTAATGAGCCTCCCAAATTCTCTCTTGTTCCCCTTAATCTAGATGAAACCAGTATCTCATCTGCTTAACCAGATACTATCTTCTCTCCAGGTTTAAATACATTCCTTTGGTCTCCCCTCAGCTCCTGCATCTTCCCAGAGGATTTCATTTTTCTTTGCATGGCCAAATCAATTCAGGCTACACCTACAGAGCACACTATAGCAGCTTACTGAGCAGGTAAGTGTGGTAATGAGAAGGATTTCTGAGCTAGAATACCTATGGTGTGTACTGCAGCCCAGCTAGTTTGTTCATTATATGGAGTAAATGTACCCTCAGTTCTTCTCTGTCTCCTTCCTGACATTTCTTCCATCTTGTGCTTTCATCCTATGCCCTTCTCTTCCTTCCCTCTCCTCCTTTACCTTCTTCCCAAAACTGTTTGCCCTTTGGTCTTCTTTGTACTCCTAATCCTGATCTACATTCTGCTTCTTTCCTCTCAGGACTCACTTTTTAAAGTAGGATGTACTGAAAACTGCTTTTTCCTTAATGAATAGCAAACAAAATAGCAAATAAAAAAAGAATTAAATAAAAGCCATACATTTGGCATAGCATGGGCTATGGAGTTGTTACATGTTTTAGCTGTTACAGGTGTGAGATTCTTCTCTTCGCTTTCAGAGTTTTAAGCTGTTAAGGTCTGACTTTCATGCTTTTTTCTTCCACAGCCAGGAGGGATTCAAGTTAAACTGAACTTTCCAAAGGGATTCTCACATGGGTAACATGACTGCAGGCTCCCACGTAAAGATCACAAGAACAGGGGATAACCTTAAGCTTTTTTTTTGCTGTGAATAGTGCCATTTAGTGAAGGGAATGACTCACCATGTCCAAAGTGAAGCCTGTCCTCAGACCATTGGGTGAAGGCACCAGAGAACTACCTTAATAATCAGCTTATTGGCATTGCTGGTGGCTTAAGCAGACACTGTGACACTTCTCTCTCACTCCCACTACAGCTGTCCCTTCCTCATGTGCTGCCTTTGTACGTACAGGATTTGTGCTCATGGGTGATGAATCTGACCAGGGAACTCATATGACAAAAAAACATTGCTGGACATTTTTTTGCAGAGTTACTTTTTCAGTTGGATCAGAGTTCTCTGATCCAATTTGTGATGTGACTCCAAAGTGTGTCAGCACAGAGTAAAGGCTATGAGAGGTGGGAGTGAGCAGGAGTTCAGTTATATGAAAACTGTGCAAGTGATCTTTGGCAGTCCCGTGACTGAATATTGAACTATGTTTTGGGGCTGAAACCTTGTCTGCCTTGCCTGTTAAACTCTTATTGCATGTGGTGCTCTATAAATAATGTCTTTTGAAACTATTGCGAGGCTATTTTAAAAGAGAAATACAGTTGCTGAATTTCCACTGTGATTTATCTTCCAGTCCTCCTCCCTTCCCAGTCCCCTGCAGCTGATCATCTCATTTATGTATTTAACAAATGCAGAACAGAATACTCCACTGCTTTTTTCCCCATTCTTTAATAAAATAGTGAGAATTCAGCCTTTCAAACTGACTAAGCAGGACAACAGCACAGGAAAAAGGCAGAGATCTTCATTTGAGGCTTTAGAAGGTTTCAGTTTGCAGGAAAGGGTTGAAGCATTTAAAAACCAGAATTCTTAAGCGACCTTTTAATTGAAGGAGTGTTTTATATCTCAGAGATTCTGCCCGTGTCCAAGGGGCTGTATAAGATTTCTGTACTGGCATCAGAGAGAGTTTGCAGTCACAAGGTAAATGTACATTTTGACTTAGTTAAGATACTAATGTTGAAAATGGTATTTTTATTCCAAGCAATAAAATGTGTGTTACAATTCTGAAGGTGACAGTGGCAGTATATTTATTAGCAGTAAAAATCCGCCTCTGGAGGAGGAAATAATGATTTGCTGATAATATTTATTCTTAAAAAAACTCAATGGTGTCAGAGGGCCAGCTTTTCCAAGAAGATGATTCTGTAAGTGCCATTGGTACACACAGAGCAGGTGATAAATTACGCATCCTTGATCTATGGCTTCTAGTCACGTTACCTTTTCTTCTTGTGATGTAATAATAAGGTCCAAAAGGGAGTCAAAGCCTCAGCTGTATTTAATATTGACTCACAAGCTTTTGTCACAGGCGAGCATGATTTCCCGATGTCTTTGACACTCAGGAAAGAAAGATGACAGAGAGATCTATAAATCTCGAAGTCCTGTGTTAGAGCGAAGGAGAGAAAATTATGACAACGTAGCATTTACTTGGTCAAAGTACTACAGTTGTAATAACAGCCCCAGTACCCTTGTAAAGCTAAGGAGTAAACACTATTATCTCCATACAGAAGCTTGCCAAAGGTGATATGCCCTGGAATTTATTTTAAGTAAGATTGAACTCTTCAGTTCCTCTCCAGAAACTAATAAAAAGTTGCAAAGCAAGGCTGTAGCACAAGTAAGAATAGATCCTGGGACTTGCTGGGTTTAAAGCCCATGCCACCTCACAGCCATAAAAATTTCCTGTACAAGAGGTAGCTGGAAGCTATATTAAAAGGGATTTATTGTGTTTTTGCTGCAGAGTGGACCAATTGTCTGGAATTTGGCTCCTGCAAATTGTCATTCATTTGGCGTGCCCCTGAAAAGAAGTAATCCTTTTTTCTACTTCTGATGATAAACTGCAAGTTAAAGCAAGCAGGTTTTTTTTCTTGAATGCCAACCAGCTATTATTATACAATTTGTTATCAGATCAAAGCAAACATGACCTTAGCCCTTGGACAGTGCATCATAGTGCCATACCTTTCAAATGGCAAGGAGGAGGAAGGAGGGGAACACATATTCTGCTTTGCTCTCCAGATGTGACTGCAGGTATTTTAAAAAGTAATTATGGAACCGGTTAAGCTCCTTGGCTTTCAGACTGATTGGGTGTTTCGCCTCCTCAGTCTATTTCTGGGTGCTGTAAATATTGCTGTTCATGTATCAGGAAAGCAACTGAGCCACAGCCTTGATGGCTAATGACTCAAAAATGGGAGGACAGATGGAAGCCATACCTATTCCTGAAGTCAGCTGCTCAGCAAATTAGTGCAAATCTATGCAGCCTTTATACCTTAGCAATAGTCCTCACTGCACAGAGGTGATTTGACATGTCAGGGATCCTGTTGTGGCAGGTATCCTTCCCTCAACCTGCCTCTTTCTGTGCATTATGAGAAGCAGACAGACCAGAGCCCAAACTTGCCACCTGTAGGAAGCCTTTGCCAAGAACAGAGGATACTTCGCCAAGCTGTTAGCTCTGCTGTGGACATTTATAATTCTTTGCATTTTGCACTAAGCCCCAGCTTCTGGAATAAGTGGTTATGTGAGGAATCTAACTTTTGTTTATTTCTTTGGGACATTTCTAGTGTTCGAAGTTGTAAAGAAAGGACTTGTGAATTCAGGGCTCAGAGGTTGTAAGGAAGGCAAACCCCTCTCCATGACTGCTACCTATAGGAGATACTGAGATTTTTAAGCAAATTTCATGGTAATGAAATCTGAGTCATGATGTTTTATGATCTGGGCTGCTGATAGTGCCTCTTTTAATGTCCTTTGCATAGTCCCACAGACTCATTCACATCTGGTCGTAGACCAAGCAAACAGTTTGTGCTGTGTAATAGCAGTACAACAGGTTTCCTGATACCTGCTTACACCTGAACAGTCATGTCAGGTAGGCACTGCCTGCCCCTCCACAACTAGTTATTTTCCTTCTGAGCAAAGGAAGAGCTTTAGGCCAACATGGACAGCACTTCCCACTGGTTGTGGCTTTTCCCTGCTTTCCTCAATACAATGTTTGCATCAGCATTACGAGTGAGCTCAGTATACAGTCCTGCTGTTCCTAAAATGTCTCTTTCTGTAAGGCTTCACTCAGCATCACTTGAGCTCTGAAGGTGATCCCTTTTTCACATGCTGCTCACACTTTTCATTACAACATTTCAAGCAATTACAGAATGCTTTACAGGCATTAACCAATTTATCCTGCACAACACCTCTCAGAGGTGTGCAAATGTGTTTTATTATCCTTCTTTTACTGATGGGGAAAGGAAGACATGGAGATTAAAGGCAATATTCTCTCCTTTGTTTCCACTCCTGGAAAAGAGCCAAATTTATTAAATTCCGGCTGAAGGTTGGAGAAGGAAGTCAGGATGTGGAGGTAGGTCTGGGGCAAAATCCTACCATTCATTGGAGCCTGTTAAAAGTAGCTCTGCCACAACCTTTGGAGGTCAGATCTCTGAGAGGTCCTGGGGATGACAAAAGGAGGTAAGAGGAAGTTTTGTGATGGTATAAATTTTCCATCACTCTGAGTTGAAGGTTGCAGTTTGTCACTGCAGAGACAGGAGGCAGCCAGTAAGTGACACAGAGTTTATAAGGAGCCTGTATTTACAGGGGCAGCAGAGTGGCTGTAAGAAGTGACAGGGCTTCTTGCAAAGTTCACTGAATCAAAGTGAACCTTGAGAGGAGGAGGTACCAGTAAAGGAGAGGGGAACAAACACCACGAACAGCAGGATGTGGAAGGTTTGCTGTGACACCAGCGAGCCCTCTCTGCTCTCGCTGCAGCTGAAGTGTTCCTGGCTCACAGAGGGAAAGGCCAATCCATTAGGAACGAGAAAATTACAGTGATTAAATCAAGCAGAATTTGGAATGCATTTGCAAAGATTCTAACTCCCAGTGTACAAGACATGTAATCTAAGTATAGGGGCACAAAACAGGGCCTCTGACTTACTAGGAAGACTATATTGTAGTGCGTGAATGTCATAGTGATAGATAGGTATCTTGCCCCCACCCTTCGGACAAAGCATTCCTTGTAGGAGCTGGCTAGGAATCCCTGAGAGGATTCTGAATTTTATGTAAGATGAAGCAACTTCTATACTTAAAAATCACCCAAATGAGTCTCCAAAACAGCTGGTACCTGGCAAAAAAATTCTTTGTTCTTGTACTTAAATTTATGCCACAAACTGATCTTCCTCCATCCAGCTGTCTGTCTCAATAATGACTCCAGATTCCGGAAAAGGAAGGTGATGCCTCTATCCATCATCCATTTAAGACACAGTTCACCTACCACTGTCATTCCAGGGGAGCAGAGGGAAATATGTGATTCCTCTGAACTCTGTAATTCTGTAATTTTGTTTGGGGTTTAGAAAAAGAGGTGATAGATGTTTTCTAAATGTCATGGATAAGACAGATAGCTGTTCCCTCATTAACCTACCTTTTTTTTTTTAAGTCTCCCTGTTTATTTATTGTCTCTTCTTGTTTTTTGTATTCATAGTGGACTTAGGAGCTAAGGCCTACTGGTGTATATATCACTGACAGCCCTGTGGCCAGGATCTCTGACTTCTCAGCACTAGCAAAACCATACTGGTGACAGTGCTAAGCTCTGTTGAAAACACATGCAAAGAGGATCCAGTCATCATTCATGTCTCTCAGTACCCTCACTTGCTAGATCCAGGGGAATCACTAGTCAAGATGTGCTGTCCTAAGAGTGAGATTTCTTCCTCGATTTGTGTTTTCTTGTTTACTGGTCTTAGTCTGGTATCTAGTCTTCCAGTTTATATTCAGTCTGGTATCTAGTCTCCCAGTTTATATTCTGATCTAATCCCTCTGATCACTATGGACATCAAATAGAAAATTCCCAATCAAGATGTGGTTGGTTTTTTGGGTTTTTTTATTATAAGGGTAGTGAGACATTGGAAAAGGCTGTCCAGAGAACTTGTGAATACCCTATTTCTGGAAGTGTTCATGGTAAAGTTGGATAGGGCTTTGAGCTACCCGATCTATTGGAAGGTGTCATTGGCCCTGGCAGGGAGTGGACTAGAGGTTCTTTAAAGGCTCCTTTCAACCTAAACCGTTCTAAGTTTCTATAGTTCCTTGACATGAATACTTTCGTAGAGCATCTCAAGTTGCTTCTTGACTTAGGCTTTTTATGCAAGGTGAGGCCTAGCACACATTTAGATCAAGTTTGCCAGTCTGCATTCCCTCTTTCTGCTCCCTCAGACTCTACCTGAGGCTTCACTGTTTTCCTCACCTTTTTATTTACACTTGCCCCAATTAAGACTCCACCAGATTGTGGGACCTCCTCACCTACCTTCTACTGTCCTTGACCAAACCAGCCAGTTGTGTTAACAGGATTAAGCTTGACTAATCTCTGAGACTGTAAGCTTGACTTTGTTTGTTCTGCTCCTGGACAGAATAGTACTGCTGTTGCAGCAGCTTACCAGAGTGGTGGTGCTGTTGAGAGTTCTTTGCTCTTTGTCCCCTTCCACTTCCTTATTTGCAAATGTTTAAACCTTTCCTTCTCTTCAGTCACTGTTCCCTATAGTAACTTGGCTTCTCCTTTTCTCTGCCTTCTTTCTTTCTTCATCCCTTCTTAGTTCCTGAGGGAAGGCTTTGAAGCTGTTCTAGAGTTGGGCGAATCCCTGTCCCCAAAACACAGAGACAAAAGGGACAGTGGCAAAACCATTGAATAAAGAGCCATCTCCTTTTGTTTGTGCCACATCTGGCCTCTCCCAGTTTTACCTGATGACCTCATGCTCATAACCTGGAAGAGACAGTGGAGAGTGGCTTAAAGAGCTTGTCTGTCCAGTGACATGTAGGAACTGTAGGAAGGCTTTGAGGAGCTCTCAGTCTTTGTGTGATTAGGCTGGATGTTCTGTGTAGAACAGTCCTCTTGCTGAGAGTACAACAATATGAAGTTTTTGTGCCATGTAGGAAGGGGGATAAAGACAACTATCAAATAAAAGCCAGGGGTGGGGGTGACGTGAAGATATTTTCTTCATCTCTGCGCTCCATTCTCAGCTTCATCATTCTTCTCCCTTTCACTTCTCTCCCCACTGAATCCAGACTGTCTGTCCAGTGCAGTGGGATGTTCCTCCTGACACAGATGGAATGGCAGTGATATAGTGATAGTGGAGTTTCAAACTCCTTACACAACTCGGAGTTAAGTCCAGTTGGTGGCCGGTCACCTGTGGTGTCCCCCAGTTTTGGGCTCAGTTGTGGGGCTGCCCTTGTTCAATATCTTTATCAACAATCTCGATGAGGGGATTGAGTGCACCCTCAGCAAGTTTACAGACAACATCAAATTGGGTAGGAGTGTTGATCTGCTTGAGGGCAGGAAGGCTTTGCAGAGGGATCTGGACAGGTTGAATTGATGGGCTGAAGCCAATTGTATAAGGTTTAACAAGGCCAAGAGTCAGGTCCTACCTTTCAATCACAACAACCCCAGGCAATGCTGCAGGCTTGGGGAAGAGTGTCTGGAAAGCTGCCTGGTGGAAAAGGACCTGGGGGTGCTGACTGACACCTAGCTGAACATGAGCCAGCAGTGTGCCCAGGTGGTCAAGAGGGCCAACAGCATCCTGGTCCGTATCAGGAATAGTGTGGCCAGCAGGAGAAGGGAAGTGATCATGCCCCTGTACTTGGCACTGGCAAAGCCACATCTCGAGTACTGTGTTCAGTTCTGGGCCACTCATCACCACAAGAAAGACATTGAGGTGCTGGAGAGAGTTCAGAGAAGGGTAACCAAGCTGGTGAAGGGTCTGGAGAACAAGTCCTGTGA
>WUAM01000431.1:38080930-38096623 GCA_024336885.1 Actenoides hombroni
TATATAGTCTCTGCACAAGGAGAAATTTGATGGACTTCAGGAATTTCTCTACAGCCTCCCTGGGCCACTCATTGCTCCAGTCTTTCATCATATCAGCTACCTGACACTTGATTTATCTAGCCTGGTCATATTAGAGGACTAAAAGGTCTCGACTAGGATCAAATTCAGGTGGCTTATTCAAATCCCAGATTCTGGTCTGAATCAGGCAGAACCTATCCCATTAACTCAACAGTGTTTCTGCTGGTATGAAACAATGGGTCTATATCAACAGTGTGATGGTCTGGCTTTATATCACCTTAAAATCAAAGCAGTCACCATGTCATCATCCTGTAGAAACACATTGGTGAGTTCACCCACCCACAATAGTTATTTAAAATCTGCCTTTTTTGGTTGGTTAGTTGGTTTTTTTCCTGATCTGATTTTGGTGGAAAACTCTTTTCTGACTATCTTTGAGTTTGCTATTTTATGTTGTTTGTTGTTCTGCTTCCTGGTTATTATTGATATCCTATCATTATCCAAATATTTTCTAACCACACGAATTAGTGCAGCTACAAATTCTTGGGGGTGTTTTTGTTTGTGGGTTTTTTGGTCTTTGTTTTGTTGTTTGGGTGTTTTGGTTTTGGTTTGGTTTTGTGTATGTGGGTTTGGGGTTTTTTTTTTTTGTTTGGTTTGGGGTTTGTTTGCTTGTTTGTTTGTTTCTCCCCTTTGCTTCTAAGTTAGGAATCCTTATTTATTTGTAGAGGCCAAAATTCATAAACTGTTTCATCCTTTCCCTGCACATAGGCACAGCACAGTGATTTACGATGCAACCAAAGACTTTAGATTTATTACCTCACAGCATTTATTGTTTTATTTCTCCACACAATTCTTATTTCTCCATGTGAAGGATTGATCCTGGGACAATTCATTTTATTACAGTGGTGAGATTCTAATTCAAATGTTGAGCTTTTGTTGTCTTTATCAAAGTTACTATTTTAAAAACATGCTTATCTCCAAATACCCTTCATTCACAGCTGTGAGATATCTGGGTGGGAAATACAAGGCAACTTAAAATTGCATGCCAGATCTGCTTTATTTGCAGATGTACCATGTACACAGAATGGCCACCTCTCCTTGCCAGCAGTAAAAGAGATGTGTATTAATGTCTGTGCTCAGCTTCACAATGATGA
The DNA here is from genome assembly GCA_024336885.1 of Actenoides hombroni. Lineage (NCBI taxonomy): Eukaryota > Metazoa > Chordata > Aves > Coraciiformes > Alcedinidae > Actenoides > Actenoides hombroni. The sequence continues at coordinate 38,082,100 of WUAM01000431.1, forward strand.
AAGCTTTCTTTTAAATGAAAAAAACCTCTGGATGTTTCATGCACTTATATGGTATTTTGTAGCCCTAGTACTTTAGAGCCAAAGGAAATGTACATGTCCAAGAGAGTTTGCTGGATCCACAGACAGTATTCTTGGAACTGGGCTTAACTGTAATCATCAGGGAAATCACTTTGTTGCTTTCCTTATGCTAGCATAGCCAATGTGCAATACTGTGCAAGCCTCCATCCAGAGCAGGAACTTTTCCACTTTTTCTGAAAGCAACAATTTCATATCTGATAGAGTGACAAGCAGCACCTACACAAAAAAGCATACAGACTTTTCTTCTCTTTGCACTTTGTCTCTGGGAAGTTTTGCATTCATATATATTAATCTACCAGGTCTGTTCTGGAGACTTCCAGATCTGCCTCAAGGTTTGAGAGTAATGTCACCTAGCATCAGGCATCTGTAGCATAGATGTCTACAGCCAAACTAGGCATCTGAGTTGCCTTTTGTAGTCAGTGGAGAGAAACAGGCATTCTCAGGGGCCAAGGTTAGGGACTTTTTTATTCAGAACTGGCCTGTGTTACATATTTATCCTGGATGAAAAGGATTTCACTGTAAAATCTGCTTAATAGATCTCCATTGTCTATAACGGGAGCTTGGCTGATTGGCTCCGACGTAGACATATATGTTAGTGATCTCTGAGCCCCATCCCTTCTGTCCAAAGTAAAATCTCATCCAGATTTGGCATCTTCTGTGGATTTGTAGTGGGGTTTATACTCCATCTAAGTAAGGGGGATATTTCCGCCTTCACTACCATAACCTCCTTATCACTTTCTCAGTCACTCACCATGTATTGTATCATGACCTTGCTTGCCAGTCACACTCAAGTGCTGGATATCAGTTTTGACTTCTTTGACCTCTTTTGAATTCATGTAAGTAACAGACTGTCTCAATTGTTTAGGTTCCTCTAGGATAAAGCCTTTCCAATGCATCTCACAGGCAAAAACTGTATAAACTTCAGGTTCTTGTTTGTGAGCAAGCTGCAGAAATTGTTTAGAATCAAACTACTTAAGAGTATGAAATGCATGGATAACTTTACTCAGAATATGGCTAACTCTATGCAGCTATGACATACAATCCATATATTACATGCATAGCCATATCTATACTATTTTACTGGCTTCCCTTTCTGTGTACATCAGACCTCAGCTGTATCTCTTCACCTTCAGTAAGGTCCACAGCTTTTCCTTCCTGTCTCTTCCTACTATCCATACTGAGACAGCAGCTCCTGCTTCTGCCTCACATTTTCCATGTCTTCAGGAAAAAAACAGTTCCTGTTAAATATCAGCCATGTTTGTTGTTCTCCTTCAGATTCCTCCTTCTAGCTCTCCTTGGCCCTGATGCCTAGAAAATACTTGGCAATACACGCTGTCTTGCTGACTAATGCAGTTGCATCGTTTCCTCAGTCTCCATATAGGTCTATTGTCTCTTGTCCTGGGTTTAGATTGTAACACTATTCACTCATCTATATACAGTGCTGAGCTCAACTGCTCCTGAGAGAATATAGTACAATGAGTAAATACTAACAGTCTGATAAACAAATTTTGAAAAATCAGGGGTAAATAACTTTTCACAAAAACTTTCCTGTGGAGATTTCCACTGTCCTCTTTCATAAACACTAGCACTATGCTCCCTTTATTAGAAATTCTTCAATTCTTCTGGTTTTGATTCTTTCATGCTTCTAGTTGAAAAAGTTCAGCTAGGTCCTGAAGCCAACACACTCTTGCAAGCATGCACTTTTTTGGGTAAAATTCTTCTATTTTACTTGTGTCTGTAAATTTCCACATTTTAGGGGAAAAAAAAATAAAAATCACTATCTTTCTGAATATGCCCAAGGGAGGCAGGAAACTTCCAGGCTGCAGCAGGTTTCTCCCATCTGTTACTTGGACAGAAAGGGTTACACTTCAATTGGGTATTGGTGAGACAAGGTTTATTGGTAATCTTTTTCATTAGACCAGCTGGTATAGCTTGAAAAATTAGACAACTTTCTAAAATATAAGCCCTTCCTATGTTCTAAATATGTCCAAAATGTAACATATATAAAATGGGCTAACATATCTCATGCCATAGAAACAAGAAACAGATAAAACACACCAGGAGAGGTGTAATATACAGCCAAGCCCAGAGCTACTACTACATTTGGTCTAGAAAGAACAGAGTTAATGCTACATCAATAATCTAAGGCTTATTTTTACTGAAGGATGCTATTTTACTTAAGTCTATGGAGTTTTTGAAATAGGTGTTTAAACACTTCATAGGGAATTAGAACAGAAAGAAAACATCCACTGATTTTATGGAGTGGCTAATTTTTATGGAGTGGCCCATGGCAAGGGGGTTGGAACTAGATGATCTTTAAGGTCCCTTCCAACCCTGACAATTCTATGATTCTAAGTGCCATCCTGGCCTGGAACCCACACAAAGCAGTCACAGCCGTGACTACATTCTCATGAGATAAATAGCCTACTTTGAAAAAGTCCTTCTAGATCTCATATCCTACCCTCAAACAACCCTCACGTTTGAAAGTAGGGTGTCATTTACAGAGATGCACTTTCTTAATTTTTTTTTTCTGTGTGGTGTCTCATTTCTGTCTTATCTCCAGTGAAATCCAGGTGAAGAGATAATAGATGGAAGAATTAAACTGCTACACAGCATTAATGAATAATGCAAACATCTTTGATAGGTGAGAACTATGTATTCACTGAACTTGTTTTTCCCAAATGTATGAAAACTGAGCACTGTCAGGAAGCAAAAACAGTTCATCAGGGAACTAGATCAGGTGCCTGTCACCATTAAACATCTATCTGTGCCCGCTCTAGGGTAAAAGCATCTGTCAATGCAGACTGTAGCTGAATGGAGCTCCTCAGAAATTAATCTAGAAGGCAGTAGGGGTTTATCAGGAATAGAATCTTTACAGGCTCCCTCTCAGTGCAATCAGCCAGCTTTCCCTCAGAACTCTGCCAAGCCTTTTGTAGGCACCTCAACAGCTTTGTTTTCTCTTGTGTGTCCTGTTCCTCTGTATACTTTTTTTTTCCCTCTGTTTTCTGCTTGCCGCTAAACACGCTTTATGTGTTGGGAAATGCTGTTGACCTGGCATGATGCCCAAAAGCTCCTCCAGATGGACAAAAGTGTTTTATTCTGATAAAGAAAGTGCTCCAGATGCAAGATTACTGATTCTCAAGAAAAAGGGAGGAGAATACCTAGTGGAATAGAAATAACCCTTCTTTTCTCAAGGACAAGAGATGTGCTTAATAGCTTTTCTAACTCCCTTGTATGCTTGGCAGCAGAAACTTGTGCTCTCCCCATTGTTTTGTCTGTAGAGGAGGACCTAATCTTCAGCTTGGTGTTTTATCATCCACACAAGTAACTTTTAGGAAAGGCAGTGAACTTACCTGATATTAGTCATTTAGTTGCAGCGATTGCTTCTGCTTCAAATCCATTGATCCTGACATACTGGTAATATCTGCACATGACTGTCTCTGTTACAGTTCCAGGCACTGTCACTCCTTCTCTTTAGCAGTGTCTTGATCTGATGCAGTCTCTGTGCAGCATTGTGAAATTAGCCACCTTTATGTAATACAGGACAGTTCCAAAAAGCCAACCTTTTTCAATTTATACTTGAAAATTTCAGACTTTATTTAATGGGATCCACTCAATGGGAGTTATAGGGGCCTATTCACATCAGGTAGGAATGTGGTCTGAGAGGAGCTAAAGACTGTAATATTAAGCCCTGAGTTAACCTACTATTTTTTTCCTTTTCAGTTGTAAGATTAATAGTCTCAGATTGTATTGCAACCCTTTACTACATTCTTAGCAAGACATGGAGGACAAAAATGGCCCCATCTTGAAGTAAATGTCTAAATCAGAGTAGGTGAATGGTGCTGCCTCCTCCACTGATTGCTCATGGAACCCAAGGTGATAAGCTGAGACAGAGTCACCTCTGCTATGAACACAAGGCACTGAGGGCAACGAATCCCATCTAAATTGCCTAAAAAGACCTGAAAATACTTGAGTAACCATGTTCCAGCACAGAGTGTATATGCTGATAGTTGCCATGAGACAATTACCTCTTTGTATTGCCAGTGAATATAGTTTGTCCCTATACCTCAAACAGCATGAGCATTCAAGCAGATGGGTCAAGATTCACAATGGTTCTACCTTTACAATATTTGTTTCTGTCTTCATCCCTGAAGACCTAAGGAATAAGGGTACTAGTTGTTCAACCTTAGCACATATGTTAGGATTACATCTTTATTTACATAATCACATGCTATTTTGTCCCACAGAACAGAGTACAGAATGATTTCACAGGAGGAAGGAATTAGGACAACCTTCCATCTGGCATCTGCTTAGCTTTCCAACCTATATGCATGATGTTTTGCATAGGATATACAGGAGATGTAATGATAAATTTCCTGTGAATCTTGTTCATTGTACAGTCACAGAGTGAGGGGAATGGTAAGCGAGGAGAAGACAGGGCAGAGAAATGAGTTTATTTTTTAGCATTGGTTTCCTTCACAAAGCATGCTGGGAAATTGTGGAGAATGGGAGAAAAAATGAGGTTATTAGCGAAGACTAAGGAAGTAAGTTATGGGAGTGTAGAATAAATGATAGCATGACTCAAAAACTGTGGATGCTCATTGTAGAGCTTTTAAGATTCAATGAGATGCCAATAAAACTATACTGCATGCTTATGGATGTTCATCCAGTGTTTTAATGTTGAAAAGACAGGGCAATTCATTTTGTATCTGGAAACTCCAATACTAGTCTCTAAAAAGGAGCATCAGCAGTATGTGCCTCACGTAACCTTCCACTGCTTGCTTAGGTGTAATACAGAGGCACTGTCAGCCTCGTGGTTGCTCTAGTAGCACGTCCTGGCTGGACTTAAGTTGAGCTCCAGTATCTCAGACTCTCCTCCTGAATGTTTCTGTATATTGTGCAGACAAGCACAGCATAGACCATCCTCTAGGACCTGCTGATCCATACTTGCAAATCTGTATAGTAGAGGTGTTCCTGATCTTACCTGCTATCATTTTTTTCTGGAGAAGATGCCCTGTAGAAAGCAGAAGTAGAAAAATGCATTCCCATATGAAAGTCATATTGGTAGATGATCTACCAGGTTTAAATCTGAGGTGTGATGTTTTATGTTTATTCCAACAAACTATTTTGGCCTTGCTGATAGTAAGTCTGGATAGCCTTTGAGTGTGCGTATGTGTCTAATTTTTCATAGAATCACCTTTAAGTATTGGTCAAAGTGATATATTGTGGCTATAAGTGCAATGTGCAGAGTCAGAAAGCATTGTTTGGCCTGGTTGGGAATATCCCCCAGGGCTACATCCTCCCAGCTGAGAACTGACAGTCTCTGTGCTAATCAGTAAGGTAGTACAAATTCAGTGCTACCTCTAGATCAGTCCTGTGTAAGAATGAAAGGAAACGCTCTTCAAAGGGCATCTCTGCTGCAGAGCCCTCCAAGTTCTAACCATATCAAATTGCCTTCTTCACCTACAGCTAACTTTTATTTCTTTGTGCTCCAGGGTAAGTATCTGCCAGGTACCTACAGGTCACTGCTCTTGAGTCCTGTAAGGCTACATTTAACTCTTCAGCCTGGGTCTCCTGGGCTGTATTCTTTCAGCTGCAGCCACATACCTTACTGTCTTAGGCTCCATAGGCCAGACAGTTCCTATAGACAGATGCTCTTTTCCACAGGCAGCTGTTGGTGGAAGAAGTGACCACTTCTGCCTGTGTCACTGTCCTCACCAAGGTTGCTATTCTTTCTTTCCTTCTAAAATACCAGCTCTGTGGGTTTCTCCTGGTGAAGCAGTGGGAATGCTCCCTAGCCCGTTTGAGTGAAAAACAGCCAGCTTGACTTAGAAAGTTTAAATAATTCATTTTCACAATCTAGGTCACTTTGCCAGAGATGGGTTTAGAAGTGTTTACATGAACAAGTCAGCTGACAGATATGAAGGATCATGAATCCATGAAAGAGAGGCAGTGAAGAACATTTCTTTCAGTGTCACAGATGAATCTAGAGGAAGGTATCAGGTCACAGACTAAAACTGCCTACTATTTGGGAAGAACGTGGGCAGATGACGTAGACAGCTAGTAGCGAAGCCATGCTTCAGTGCCTGGGATACTGTTTGAGCCACAATTGAAAATGGAGTAATAAACTAGAAAGACAATCAAAATATGACAGATCCTCACACATCTTCTCAAAAGGATACGTCTGTCTCACTCATACATTACAGTACTCTGAATCCATGAATAAGATAGGAAGAGGAGAGAAGAATCAGGTGACAGAGTTGGACTTGAATGAGCCTTTGAGTAAGTTCTTTACAAGGAGTAACTAAGCTGTTCAAGAGAAGTAAAATACCATCACAGGCCAGAGATGGGAGCAATCAGTACTTACTCCACCCATGTTCATCACAGCCAGGAGTTACCGCTGAGTAGCCAAACGTTCAGAGTAGAAACCACAGTACTCAGCACAGCCTTGCCAGACTGCCAAATGGCAGCAGATATCCCAGTCCTCACACCTTGGTGTCCTGCTATGGTACTTGCACTTCTGCTGTACTAACATGTTATACAGACCTGGGAATGATGGTGGGAACAGTGTCACCTACTCTGTCATAAATGCCAGATACAATGCTGTCCCCAGATCTGTTCTGGTGAGAAGGATTGAGAGCACAAATGCTCTTTCTACTTGCCATGATTCTTCCAAAGAAAAAGTATCATAAAGCAGACATCAATAAAGCACTTTCTACCCAAACTAAACTCTTGCTTACATAATATGGAAAACAACTTGTATTAGTATCTTTAAAATTGCAATCTGGGGACTACTCTCATTATATTCCTTGTTTGGATTTACTTATGAATGTTCATTACTAAGCTGGAAAAGAGGTGAGAAGTAGGGAGGCAAAACCTGCAGACTAGCCAATATTATTTAAGGATGGAGAGACCTGGAGAAAGAGCAAAGACTTTCTGAAGGGATATTTTGGAATAATGCGCTCAGCTTGGCCACTGTGTCTAATAAAGGATATAGCTGAAAGAAAAAGGTTGAAAGATGGGCAGTAAAAATCATGTAAGAATGGAAAACCATGAGTATTAAAGGAAAAATGCTGAAACTTAAGTTTAGAAATGGGAAAACGAGGGGAGATTATGATGAAGTGCATGAGATGAATGCTTAAAAGAGGCACACTGGGATTCTTCTATTCATGTGCCTTTCACAAGAAGCCATTCACTGAAACAGAATAGCGGTGAGCGTGAAAGGGAAGGAGGGAAGTATTATTTCAAACACTATACAACCTCTATTGACTTATGAGGTATTAGGGTGGGAGATCAGCCAGGTTGAAGAAAGTATTTTCTGAATTTTTCATGAGTATTTTCTATTTTCATGAAAAACGTGAACATCCCCACTTAAAGGAATAGAGATCAAACTGTGGTAATGGAAGAGACATAAACCCTAGAATTCCACAGCTGGTGTGGATGCAGCCAATCTGTAAGTGATACTTTTAGGGAGAAAGCACTAACCGCCAGTATTAGTGCACCGGGTTTTATAGGGTCTGGCCATTACCAGGGATAAGATACTTAACTAAATAGATCACAATTCAGATCCAGTATGATAATTCCTATGCAAGCACTAACACTTTGGTGGGCATCCTGATTAAAGACGATGTCAGAAAAATGTAGACATCTATACTGAATCACCTTGTTTGGCTTTGAGTGTCAACAGAATGAGATAGTGGGATCTGCTTAATCTTGCTATGGTGTTTGTAATTTTTTTGTAAAAGACCTTCAGATCCTCCTTCTCACTAAAGTAACACTTGAAGTGTCTTGTGCTATAGGTATTACATGGGAAAATGTGTGTAATGAAACCTTTGTCCTCAGATGTCTCCAAAATGGCACACTCTTGATATGAAAAAAGGCTCACAGTGAAGGCAGAATTTGCTGGGGGTTTTTCATTTTATTCTTCTATCCTTTTTGTCTTTGCAAACTCAGCACAATGTTAAACTCCTGGATAGAACTACAGCATGTAATTATGGCTGAGAAGATGAGGAAATGCTGTGTAGATAATAACTGTATGTGTATATACGTTTAAAGTTCACTATTATCTTTATAGCTGTGAAATTGTAAAGCCATGTACAATCTGGTTTTAGTACTGGACACATTTCTTCCACTTAGAGACATGGTAGATAACTCTGTTTCAATTGTTTGTGGCAGTTGTCTATATTTCAATATCTGTTTAAAAAATAAACCCAGGCCAATATGAACCCTAATAATTCCTGGGATTATATTAGGAAAAAAAAATAAAAAAGAGATAAGTGAATTATTTTCTTTACTTAAAAGCTTTTGAAATTTTTCCTTCTGGAAGATGTGTCACCAGCATTTGGTAAGGAATTCATTAATTTACAAATTGCTATGAAACAGAACTATACGAAATGAACATGCACAAGGGGAAGACAGATGATCGTCACCAGCAGCCTGACGACCAGTGCCTGCCTGGCTGCTGTGGGAATCTGTATGAGCATGAGTATCACTAAGATATAAAATCTCTTTAACTGTGAAGTGCCATTCCCTAGGTAAAACAAAACAAAGGCTAGATTAGGTGATCATCATTGTTACAAATCTTAAACCAAAACAAAGAAGTCTTTCTTTTCTTTTCCAGTATTTAAACATCTCATTGTTAAGCCAAGACTAAAATAGTGCTATTCTGCAGATGCCTGTACATTATCCTGAGGTGCAGCAGCTGAAGATTTAGCCAGGATTGCTAACTGGGACCTTCTCCCCAAACCACTGACCTCCAGTTCAGGTCTTTAACAAAATGGCTGTGTTCCAGTAGGTATGTTCAGGCACCTTGAAAAATTGCTGATCTCCAGTTTTCTTTGTGGTGTGCAGTCCAAGATGTAGGCAGGGCTTCTCCAACAGCAATTTGAAAATGCAGTCCTAATATAACCTCTTCCATGTGTCTGACTTGTATTGAAACTTGACTTCATAAATACAATGGTCAGCTTTGAGGTGGTTTTAGCTCTACAGATGAGCTGTGAGAATGGTGTTGAACTGTGGCGTTTCACTATGAGGTCAGAGAAACTCAGGGTTGTGACTCACGGTCACGGGCAGATTGAAAACAGCTGTTGGGGCTGACACCTATAATATGAACACTGATTCCAATGTCCTCCATTGTGCTGACACTGGAACTTGTCCAGTTTCTTGTTGAGTTGGTTCTGGGCACCAAAATGGTAGGAAACTAGTTCAGAGGAAAAAATAATAAAAGCGTTCTGATAATTTACTGCCTTTGGAGTCGGTCATCAAGTGTCAAATGAGCATGAGAGTAGGCACTAGGAAGAAGATGGGATCATACAGCTAGGGGTTGATCAGAGCTGTGGCAGTTAGACTGGCTTGAATTGTCACAGAATTGTCACCAGAGCTGGACAGCCCCTGTGGGTCAGAACCCCATGACTGTTGGATGAAGATCCTTTCCTGTGTTCAGATGTGCTAGCTGCTGGTCCCCAGCCTCTTCCTCCCACCAAATGATGCTATTTCCCAACAGCTGCCAGCCGTACTGACATGTTCAGTCACAGCAAGCCAGCACACATTAAAGCAACTATGCAAACCAAACTACCTGGTACCGAAGTGGGCTTGAAGACAGGTCTGCCAGCAGACAGGGAACGATAACCTCCACAGGACGAACACGGCAAGAGGTTTGATGGGCTTGGAACACAGGGTACTTGCAGCAAGTACTCCTGTGGTCATAGCTGTTTACAATATGTATGCTGGTCTCTAGCCTTAAAGAGCCTGTATGTTCTATCTTTAAAAAATAATTAAAAAACCCCCAAAACAAAACACAGAGATAGACTACTACTAGGTGGCTCGACAACAAAATTTATTCTTACAGGGAAGAAATACCAGGTCTCTTTATTTTAGTGGAGAGAGACACAGCAAGAAGAGATGGTAAGAGCTGGAGCCAGGCAAATTTTACATGAAAAATAAGGCATGGTTGTTCAACTGCAAGAGTGATTAACCAGTGGAACAGACTACCACAGGAAGCAGCAGGTTTTCCATTTCTTCAAGTCTTCAGCTCAGGACTTGATGTCTTTGTGGAAAATACTTTTAAAAAACCATGAGATTTTGGGCTCAACACTACCTAGCTCAGTAAAATTCTGTTGTGCTTATTAAACAGGCGGTCAATCTGGATGATGTAATACCCCTTCTACTCTTAAAAATCCATGAAGTGTAAATGAAACAGCTATTGAGCTCCACTACAGACCTGGTCAGGATTCCTTGTCAGTGGCAAAGTTTTGGCCATAGTATTGCAGCTCCTGATGACTTGGTGTCCAGGACATCATCCTACTCCTGCTGAACCGTCCTCTGAGGTCAGTCTGTCTCCATGATTACCTCCAATTCAACATTCTCTGTGTCCAATTGAGACTGTGTTATATAAAAGCAGAACTACAGTTTATGGGAAAAATTAGTACCAAGTGAAAGGTAAGTGGAAAGAAGCAAATTTAGTTAGATAGAACAGATGCTACATGTGAATGAAGGCTGAGTAACAAGCCTTTCATGTAGTCTAAAATCTGCAATTTTCTCAGCAAGTCATCTCAAAAGCTCTCCAAGGCATTCTTAAAAATCTGTGGTTTTTCTCTCCTGAAAATAATAAAGCAGCTCCTAAAAGAGCACTTTTCCTCTATAGGATCCAAAGTCCATTAGTGAAGAAATCGGCATTATTATTTCCTTCAGTTTTATCCATGGAAGTGAATAAAGCGTGCTATCCATAGCTAGTCAGAAACTAGTGAAAGTGATACTTCTGTCTATATCTTAGATTACAAATATACAAATATATTTATTTAATTACAAGAAAACCAATTTGTTTTCTTTAAAGTATTTTCTGTAGTTGTCTTTTGATAATAACCATGAAGGCAGTGGGCAAAGGGATTCTCTTTTTCATAGCTGGAGCTGACCCTGGTGATTTCTGCCAAATACAGTTGAACAACAGACAATATATAGTTAGAATCTGTAAACATTTCTGGTACCCTCTGTCATGTCATTTCCATCCATTTAACATCTTCTTTAGAAGTAGTTAAGATGTTAAGATTCCATCCACAGCCAGCAGCGTGGGTACTGTGCAGCCCAATGGCAAATGAATATTAGGTGGGAGAAGAGCAGACACGAAGTGCCTGCTGCTCAGCCTGGAATTCAGCATGCAGCTGTGCAGCACACAGCTGGATACCTGCCTGCCACTGGAGAATTTCCATGAAACCATGATTAGATCCAGTTAGCATGTATGTGCTCGGACTGTCTGTGTGCTTGGCTACACAATTTAAAAGCAGGCCTTCACTTTGAGGCTAAACTAAAAAATAATCATTGTTGAAGCAGGGCCAGAGGAGGCCACAAAAATGATCCAAGGGCTGGAACCCCTCTGCTGTGAGGCCAGGCTGAGAGAGGTGGGGGTATTCAGCCTGGAGAAGTGAAGGCTCCAGGGAGATCTTATTGTGGCCTTTCAGTACTTAAAGAGGGCTTGTAAGAAAGATGGGGACAACCTTTTTAGCAGGGCCTCTTATGACAGGACAAGGGGTGATGTTTTTGAACTAAAAGAGGGTAGATTCAGACTAGATATAAGGAAGAAATTTTTTATGCTGAGGGTGGTGAAACACTGGCACAGGTTGCCCAGAGGGATCATAGACGCCCCATCCCTGGAAGGTCAGGTTGGATGGGGCCCTGAGCAACTTGATCTAGATGAAGATGTCCCTGGGCACTGCAGGGAGGGTGTACTAGATGGCCTTTAAAGGTCCCTTCCAACCCAAAACATTCTATGATTCTACAAATATTCCAACACTGTTTTCATCCATGAAGGGGTCACAGAAAACAGCTCAGCATAAGCCATGGTACACAGAAAGGATCTGAAGACTCCAAAGTTTTCACAGTCAGTTTTTTTCTACCAGCCAACTTTAAGCCACTTCCCAGCAACAAGCCAGTACGCTCACTGTGGAAACATTGACTCTTATGTTTCTCAGGGATTATCAGAAATATGTAGCTACCCTGAGCTCAAATCTTGCCTTGGCAGTAAAGGTAAAGGAAACAGGCCAATGAGACTTTGCTCTGCTTCTGCTGCTATGTAATCTGTTAGACTATTTTATGCCTACTAATTCCTGTTAATTCTGTGCTTCCTTCTTGTCTGCCCTGCACCCAGAACATGCCTGTATAGTAAGGACCTCGAGAGGCCATTGGCTTCTTTTCCCTTATATAGTATCAGTAACACCTAAAATATTCCTGACTCACATTTCTCTGTCCTTAAAGTCTCCATGTACCATCCTCCACAGCAATCTATTGCTATTCATTATCTATTCCTATAGTTCACTACATGTAAATTGAATGTTCTTTACTGTAATTAAAGCCCATTGCTTCTTGTCCTATACAAAATAAATTTCTTCTTGTCAATGGCCTCTTATTTCTTCCATGTCTATTATCATATCTTTTCTCAGTTTTCTGTTGTTTAGAGCAAGAAGTTCCTTTTTTTTTTTTTTTTTTCTTTTTTCCATTGCAGGCCATGGTGTCAACTCTCTCATCATTCCTGCTGGTTCTTCTCTGGACACTGTCCAGATGAGTTATACTGTTCTTGAAGCGTAGTACCTGGAACTGAATAAACAGATGAGACCTTAGCTGCAATAGCTGAAATTATTTAAATTTTTACCTATTATAATCCCCTCAGCCTCCTTCCTGAAACCTGGTCCTTACTTGTGTGTTGTCTATCCACGCTTGTGCAGTTGAACATTTCTGCCCAGGAGTGGTATCTTGAATTTATCTCTGTTAAACAGCTAATTTCAGAACCTTTTAGAAATATGTGAAGAGCTTTTGGAATTCTAATCCTATACCCCAGTGTATTTTCAGTCCCCTCCAACCTCTTTGTCATTTCCACGTGGAATGTGCCCATTTTCCATTCCAGCAGCTAAATTACTAGTGAATAGTTTGAAAAAGGCTTAACAAGGGAGAGTCCCACTTGGCAGCGCTGCTATACTAATAAAGGGTGGTAGCCAGGAACAGTACGACACAATCGCAACAGCACTGTCCTAGTCTGGTAGAACCCAGTGCAGCTATAGACCAAGTTTGTAATCTCCAAATATTTTAAATTCTTCAAGAGGAAAAGTGGTGCAACGCCACACGGGGCTACGGTTTAATCTGTAATTTTTAAAAGCAGCATCAGCTTATGTATTCTGTTTCCTACCTTCCCTTTGGTGCTTGCTCGTACCCCTGCACAGCCTCTTCTGTCAGGCCAACACAACTATTTGTGTAGCCCAGTGGTAAACCAGGTTGGAGGAAAACTAAACCAGCAGAAAAAGAAGTCCAGCTCACGTTGAGATGCATGCCCTGAACCAGGTTACTGTGGAGCTTGGGCCCACACAAGGAAGAAGACAGGAAAGTGTGGCTGGAAGAGTAAGCTCACAATGGGTTTAAGATAAACTCAGCTCTTGCTGCTGCTCAGAGAAATGGCTCCATGCACTTCTCTGCTCCTGTCTTCTCTCTGATGATGCGTGTAGTCCTTAAAACTATTCTTTCTGGATTGGTTAGTTTTCAGTCTGGTCAGATCCCCTGATCTGGCTGACTGCATATCTAAACAGTCAGTAAGGGTGGCTCAAGACAGGCAGTGGACATAGGAGAGAGGTCCCTAAAATGCAGTCTCATGGCTGGGTTTCATCTAGCTAAAATGATGTCTTGGTCCAGAAAAGTTTCCTTTATTGCAGCTTCCACCAGCTCAGTGTGTGGCTGGCTGACTCATAAAAAGGACAAAACAAGTACCAGCAGGGCGTTCTGGGGCTGTTGCACCAGGCAGTGCCTTGGGTGCCTTTTAGCCTTCTGCATTGCTGAACGTCTTCCATCGCAACTCTGTACCTGCTTTCCACCCCCAGCTCTGTGTCCTCCCACCCGAGATGCCTCGGCAAGGTTTCCCAGAGCCTTTGGAGCAGTATCTTTCCCTTGTTTTTCTCGTGCTGTTGTTCTCATGTTGTTATTCTCATGACCTTGCACCTGCAAACCCCTGATAGTGTTCTCGGATGGTTCTCATGGGAAGCAATTGCCACCAATGTGAGAATCACCCCTTCTTCCCACTTTTTCCCATCCTTTGCTTGTAGCTTTTGGTTTACATTACAGGGGGCACAAAGCTCAACAATTATCCAGGGTGCAGCACCTGCACCTCGAGTGCAATAGCAGTTGGGTGCATCCCAATAAACATTATTTTGTTCCTATGGGAAAAGTGCTGCAGGAAGGCCCTAGAGAAGAGCCCAGGAGAGAATATATTCTGGGGATCGTCCCCTCACTTTTGTCTCAGCTGCCCACTTAGAAGAGTTCTCCCTTTCCCTTCTCTTTCTCAACCTCTTTAGTTTATTTTCACTATTAGATTTGTATTTCACTATCAGATTATGTGTTTTCATACTACCACCCCCCCACCCCCCCCCCCCACACCCCACTACCCATCGCTCGCCCTTCCCCCGCCGCTCGCACC
>WUAM01000431.1:38107076-38175362 GCA_024336885.1 Actenoides hombroni
TTTTTTTAACTTAGCTTTTAGTTGAAGTACTCAAGAGCAGGAGAGAGAGGTAGGACTTCCTCTTCTAGTGGCAGTGCTGACTTAATGCAGAGCTGTGCTGTGCCCGATGCTGCTGTGGGTGTACAGAAAAGTCTCAGAATGGTTCTAGATTCTTGGTATGGCTAAGCATAATGTTTTACACAGACAACCTCTTCCTTCAGTACTTCAGAAGTACTCATTTCACCTACGTCAAAGATGCTTTCTAGGGTACATGACCACTTTATCTTTAGACATTTTCTTAAGAGCAGTTGCCAATATTCTGAAGAAACTTCACTAGATCACAGTTCATGTCTCTCCCTCTTGGATTAGTCCTCATATGACTCATGTTCCGTTTTTAGGGAGAAATGCTATTATGTTAGTAATAGATTTAAATAATGTGAGTCTAAATAATGCCAAGTCCTAGGAGATCTTCTGCTCTTATGGAGGAGAAGGAAAAGTGAAAAGGCCGAGTGCTGCATGATTAGTTGAATTTATACAGCAGTTAATGATATCTTTATTACATTCTGTATCGTTTGCATGTTTTCAGGATGATGCCGTTAGTATTGAAAGTGGTACTAACACTGAACGCCCTGATACACCAACAAACACTCCTAATGCGCCGGGAAGAAAAAGCTGGGGAAAAGGAAAATGGAAGTCAAAGAAGTGCAAGTATTCCTTCAAATGTGTAAATAGCCTAAAGGTAGGCATGCACAAGCTTCAACATGGGAATGCTTGGTACCACTTGCTGGCAGTGATGTTAATGTTGACTACGAGACAGTGTCAGGATATTTTAAATACCTATAGAATTATGTTCCATGCTCGTTTGAAGAAAGTACCTTTCTCATCTTATGTGGAATAAATGAAGTTTTGAAGAAAAAGGTTACTGAGAAATAGGAAACAGTAGGTAGTGATGCAATTAACCCCATTTTCGTCAAGGTTTGCAAAGTTATGTGTGATGTTATAATTATGTATTTCATTGAAGCTGTAGTTGTTTGACATAAATAAATTGGATAAACAAATTCAAAGAAAACAAAACCTGTGACAGCTTGATGGAAAGCACAGAACCTGTACAGATTTTTTTCTACCTGTTGAAATGCATTTAAAAAACAAAAATGCATGCAGAAAAAACCCCAACAAACACAAAACAACAAACACGAAACAACCCAACAGTCTTGGAGTAGCTTTTTCCTCACGCTTGCCAGATGAGGTGTTTTCTGTCCTCTGGCAATTGTCATAAATAATATATAGTGCAATTTGGTTAGTTTATTTTGAGTTTTGTGATTATGTGTTTGCATCTAATCTAGGTCTTCCCACATAATGCCTGGTAGTATTAAGGGATGTCAATTATTGGTCTTTAGTCCCTGTTCCTGTGTTTTAGTGTATTATTGTCTTATCTTCTGCACTGGTAACAGAATGTGGTGGACTGAATTAGTTTTTTCTTTCGTTCTTTTACACCATCAGGATGTTGTTCTTTCATTCTGTAGCCTTGTGTGGGATATTTGTGTGACGAAAGTTGTAAATGTGCCATCTGATTTACTTTTTACAAGATCTCTAAATAAAGAAAAGATTGTTTCTGGAGCAAGACGGCAGTTTGTGAGACTTCATAGTTAGCTAAACTAGGATTTGTGTAGCTCCATAGTGGATATTTTCTGCGGAGTTGCTTTAAGAGGTCTTTGTCATTCCCCCACGCTTAACTGTTGAGCTGTGCTGATGTAGCTGTTTCTGACCTTTGGCTTCAGGCAGCCTCACTGAAATGTTGGGGTAGCTGAGTGGAAAGGGATGAGAGCTTTGGAGCGTGGAAACCCCCTAAATGGGCTTTGCCACTGGAGAAATTACGTTATGAATTTATACTGACAGAACTGTCTGGGAAACAAGTTGATTGTAATGCTAGTTTGGTTTTTTTGTTTTGTTTTTTCTTAAATATAATAATGATCTCTGGTCCTTTCATGGTGTGGGAGGCAGGGAAGTTCTTTCATTTTCACCTAGATAGGCAGCTGTTCTTGTGATTCACATGAATCGCCCCCACAGACAGTGCTTTTTGGGACTTCAAGTCATGCTTCAAACACAGGTGCAGGCCTTTTGGCACCCAAACGTTTAACAAGCTCTGAGTTTCGCTAAGCATATTTGTTTTCTATCTGCAGACAAATTATTCCAAAGGGGTTAGTACTTTTCAAGTGTCTTCTAGGAAGAGAGAACATTCCCTCACCCCGTCTTCAACCCAGTCCCCATTATAGGGTGACCCAAAAGACCACCCTATGAAGCTAAGCAGTCCCTGACTTTCACAGATTTGGATCAGGGCCTGGAAACAGATTCCTGTGCAAGTGGAATCAAGCTGTGAGGGTGTAAATGTAGCGTTTCAGCTAAGTGGGATATTTTTATTATCTTTTTTCTTTTTCCTATTTCTCTTTGAACAGAGATTAATGCTAATAATAATAAATGTCAATACGAAGACAAAATAGCAGCCAAATTTGATAACTCCTTTTTACTTCAAGTTTGAGGAGGCCTCTATTTTCTTTTTCCTGTTCTTCCACACTAATTTTGCAGATACTGTGGAGATAATGTTGTATATGGGCTTCGAAAGACACTTGTGATTCTTGGGTTATCACATTATGTATCCTATTGTTCATAGGTCTTTGAACTATGCTGTAAGGTGTGTGTACTGGAATTAATGAAGAGTCAACATGGTTTAATGATGTGGGAATTAATATTATTTAGGTTGTATAAATTATGTATTTTTCCACTTACCTACTCTTGTTTTTCCCTCTTATTTTGCTTTTCACTTTTTTTTCCTTGTGGAAGCAGAAATATGGCCATTACCATGTGCTTTGAATGTTAAATGGTTATGATTCAGCCAGAAAAACTCAAAGCTTGCTAAATATGCTCTTTAAACACTACTGTGGAAGTTACTTTGCTTGAAATATAAACATAAGGAAAACAAAAATATAACTTGGAAAAAGACAGGAAGTAAAAACCTGCTTTTTTTTTTTTTCCTTTTTGCAGTACTAAGCTACTGTAAGGTGTACTGAAAAACCTTTGCTCTCTGTGGGCTGAATGGTAATGTCATTTATAAATGAGCATATACAGCTAACAGATGCACATCCTTACATACATCCATATATGTTTTGCTTATAAATCTTTCAGCAAAGAACTGTGTGTATGCTGCTTTGATGTGCTCTTTCCTAAAACAATGCTATTGTTTGCCCTACTCTTGCTTAGGGTGTGGCTTAGTGGTTGTTAGCAGTCCAATGTTGTCTCTCACCTTCTACTCTGTCCCCTGAGCTGGAAATCAGTAACCAACCACATGCAGGATTCTAGCTTGTTGATGTGTAAAGGAGGTAGCTAGAACCACTGCCAGTAGTGGCTTGCTTCCACTTCTGGGAACTGGAAATGCATGTGGTCAGTTGGTTCCCTGCTGGCATTGTGGGTGACAGCATATTAAAATGTGTTCATGTAGTTACAGATGATTATTTTTTTGTGTTGGCATATTCACTTCACTGCCTTCAGTCTAGAAACAGGTCTGGTCTTATTTTCTGACTGAACCTGAGTTGGTGTTGAGTGAGTAAGGGCAAAACTAACCTTTGATTGATTCTTTATTTGCTTTTGTAACAATTGCAGGTCTATTTTCTCCTCTGCCTTCTTTCTCTGGTGCATGAAGAACTTGACTACTTAGGGTTCTGTGCCCTTGATACATACAAGGGTTGAGATGACATTTCACAATTCTACTTCTGGACCAGCATCTAGTTTACTCTTCCGTCTGTACAAACCAGTGGTCAGATTTGTGTGACATACTTGGCATCTCACGATAGCCATAATGTGCAGCACCTAAAAGCATAACGTTTTTAAAAACCTACTTCATTGTTTAGCACTTGGGACAAAAACTGGAGCAGACAAGTATCAAAATAGCTGTGTGCTGTCTCTGGCTAGTGAGGGTCATGGTAGTTTAAATGAGGTGAGCATAACTTCCTCAGATACTGTAATGACTTCCTGAAAGAGTCCCTGCCTCACTCCTTCATCCAGTAAACACCAGAAAAACTGCAATATATATGGTCAGGCTCTTTGAGGTTGTAGTGCTCAATGTGAGGAATACAGTGGAGATGATGTAAGTAGTCTAAAGACATTTGTCTCGCAGAGCTATTTTTTCAGGGAAATAGGTTGTCTTTGGAAAACCTTACTTAAATACTTCCGGTATGTACTCAAAAATATAGGAGTAGAGAAGCAGTACAGCCTTCTGTTGTAAAGCTCTACTTATTATGTATCACTCTATTCTGGGTCCTATGCAGAAAATCACAAGATTATCATAATTTATGCTGGAAAAATACTCCATCTTGAGGGGGGAAAACATTTTCCTCTTTACTCTTCCCATTTCACTAAATTTATCAGAAACAGTGCACATGACAGAGAACAAGGTTATTCTAGAAAAACCTGCACAAAACCTGCTAATATATCTCTGTAATAAAGCAGTAAGAATCCATGCATTTTATCTGTGTCATCTTCATGCAGTATGTCAAAAGTGCCCAGTATTCACCAGCATGAACTTTCACACAAACTTGAAATCTACTAAATATTAGTGGGATTTTTTTTTTTAAGTATGCTGTATTTGACCTCTCAGCCATTCTCTTAAGGGAGACTTAAATATACTAAAAAAAAAGCCTAGAAGGTAAAATCCATACCTTTATTGGACACTAAAAATCATGTCTTTGTGTTTGCAATTTTATGACATAGTTTTCCTCATTCTTCATCTGTAATTAAACTATAATGCTTTACAGATGCTGAATACCTGCTTTTTCCTTCTGTCCTGGGGTCAGTAATAACATTACTACTTCTCTCTTTGCTAATATCCCATATCCCTCATCACATAAAGCCACTGGTCTGTTCTTTCATGTTCTGGTGGGTAACTTATAGGTTAAACTTTGAACAATTCTTTTTAATCTGTGTTCAACTTTGAAAATTGTTGCCTCTTTTTAAAAAGTGCAGGAGGACCTTCATCTCTGAAACATTTTCTCCCTTTCTAACTCTTCTAGCTATTTTTGTTAATAACAGATATGTCCTTTCTCAGTAAGTGATACTATGTAAAATTCTTCCAGACTTCCTTACTTTTCTTTTTCTGAGTAGCGTTGGACTCCTCACCCACAGCCCCTCCTCAGATTTATTCTTTGGTTCTTGGATAGGCCAGAGCTGCCAGGGCTAACATTTCTTGTGTTGTCTCTGAAGCACTGCCATTTGAAGGCTGCTTAACAGCCGTCATGAGACACTTCCTTCCTGCCTGCACTGTCCCAGACAGTCCCCTGTGGGGAGGCACTTTAATGAACATTATTCTTACTGAAAACATCCTGTCAGGACAGGCCAAAATACTGTTATCAATTATTAGCAAGCAGCACCATATTCATTGCAATTCATAAACATATCTGCTTCTTTTTTTTGTTTGTTTTTTTCCCCCTCTATTATACTGATGTAAGCTGTATAAAAATAATACTTGGCATTTCTCTGGTAACTGTGAAGGCGATGTGAAAAGACTTTGTAGACATGACCTTTGCAGCAACATTGTGACATGCTGGAGAGAGTTTGTTGCATCTGTGATAGAGTTGCAAGACCTAACCGTGCTGTAACAGTTGAATGTGGCCCTGCACCGCTTCTATACCAGTATAATTCTTCTTTGTCCTAATAATTCTCTGTGAAGTTGTAAATCCTTGTATAGAAGCAATTGTTACAGTGTATAATGTATATAGATGTGGCCTTAGATGCAAAGGTTGCCTTGTTGAAAACTGCAAAACAAAGTAGTAGAGCTGCAAATATAACTCAGGAGTTCTTCCAGCTTCTGGCCATACCCGTGAGACTACCATTCTTCCAATTCACTTTTTGAAAGCCCAAGGAGGGGAGGGGAGAGGTGGGCAGGGTAGAATATTCCTTTAACCTTTCTTAAGACAGTGAAGTTAAAATGTGATGGTACAAAACTGTTCTTCTTGACTGTTCGCTGTCTGAAATTATAGTGGATGTGAACCCAGTAGTTTGAGGAGGAAAACATATCAATTAAACTGTTTACCACCACAACTGAATTTCACAGAAATAATATGCTTGTGTGTTCGGGATTTTTTTTTGTTTTGTTTTGTTTTTTCCTCCTCTAATCTTACTTTGCATCTACAGGAGGACCATGGTCAGCCTTTGTTTGGAGTCCAGTTTAACTGGCACAGTAAAGAAGGTGATCCTCTCGTTTTTGCCACTGTAGGCAGCAACAGAGTGAGTAATCTGTTTTTAACCATAAGCCTTTCCATGTGGTTCTGCTTGCATTTGGGTTTTTTGGTTGCTTTTTTGGATGTTTGTTTGTTTTGTGGGTTTTGTTTGTTTTGTTTGTGTTTTTCTGGCGGGGTAGTTGTTGTTTGTTTGTTTTTCTTTTCTTTCCACCCAAACCCTTTAACTGTGTTTTGTAGACACAGGATACTTCACACAGAAGGCTTTGTTTCTGAGGTATGCAGCATCTGTTATTTGGGAGAATTTTATTCCCTGGATTGTTTTATGAAGTCATGTGTTAGCTATTTGGGGATTAGCCTATACAGTAAAGAAAAAAATCCTTCAGTAATATAAACAGGGGATAAAGAGAGGTGCATAAATGTATCCTCTCACTAAAATTAGTCTTCATAGATGTTATTGTTTCCAAACAGTCATTCTCTAAAAAGGGATGAGAAGTATCTGCAATGATGCCAGGCAGCTCAGTAGCTACATTAATGGCCTGTGTGCAGTGAATTTATAGGCTTTTTTCTGAATAAGGATCTATGTCATTGCAGTCTTGAAAATAACTCCTGAAAAAACAGAAGCCTTTCATTTCCAGGTTTACTCCACCTGGCAGTTACGGAAAGTGCTGAACTAAAATTATACAAGGTATCAATGGCTCATTAAAAGACCAAGTCATGTTAGAGATGGTGTGGTGCGTTGACCCTGGCTTGACACCACGCACCCACCAAAGCTACTTTATCACTTCCCCCTCCTCAACTGGACGGGAGAGAAAATGCAACAGAAGGCTTCATGTGTCGAAATAAGGACAGGGAGATCACTTTCCAGTTACCATCCTGGGCGAAACAGACTTGACTCAAGTAAAATTAAATTAATTTATTACCAATCTAATCAGAGTAGGATAATTAGAAATAAAACCTAAATCTTAAAACACCTTCCACCAACCCCTCCCTTCTTCCTGGGCTCAACTTCTTTACCTCCTCCTTCCAAGCAGTGGAGGGGGTCAGGGAATGGGGGTTGTGGTCAGTTCATCACCCACTGTTTCTGATGCTCCTTCCTCCTTGGAGGGAGGATTCCTCACACTTTCTCTGCTCTAGCGTGGGGTCCCTTCCACAGAAGTAGTCCTCTATAAACTTCAACACAAGTCCTTCCCATGGGCTGCAGTTCTTCACAAACTGCTCCAGTGTGGGTCCTGCACAGGGTCACAAGTCCTGCCAGCAAACTTCCTCCACCATGGGCTCTTCTTTCCATGGGTCCACAGGTCCTGCCAGAAGCCTGCTGTAGTGTGAGCTTCTCATGGGGTCCCAGCCTCCTTTGAGCACATCTGTCTGCTCCAGCATTGGGTCCTTCATGAGCTCCAGGTGGATATCTGCTGCACTGTTAACCTCAGTGGGCTGCAAAGGGACAGCCTGATCACCATGGTCTTCACCATGGGCTGCAGGGGAATCTCTGCTCCAGCACCTGGAGCACCTCCTTCCCCTCCTTCACTGACCTTGGTGTCTGCAGAGTTTGTCTTGCATATTCTCGCTCATCTCTCCAGCTGCTGTTGCACATGGGCTTTTTTACCCTTCTTACATGTGTTATCTCAGGGGTGCTACCACTGTCACTGATGTGCTCAGTCTTGGGCCAGAGGAAGGTCCGTCTTGGAACTGGCTGGCATTGGCCCTATAGGACATTGAGAAGCTGCTAGAAGCTTCCCCTCTGTAGCCATCCCTTTAGCTCCCTCTCCCTCCACCCCTGCTACCAAACCTTGCCAGGCAAACCCAATACAGATGGCTGCAGTAATTAATTTCAAATAGAGTCTTACTAAGTAATTGTCTTACTAAGACAATTCAAATAATAGATGTAAATATATGGGAAGGACTGCTGACAAGCTGTGTGACTGGTGCTCTATGAAACTGCTGAGCATTCTTTTATCAAACCATTTCCACCTGTTGGAAAGAGATAATGGCACGCTATTTCTCCCCATTGGGAGGTGAGTACACAAGTGCATGTGATTTCCTTCTGAAATATCACAAGTAAGCAGCAATCTTTCCCACTTCTTTTTTTCCTCCAGGTTACTTTATATGAATGTCATTCCCAAGGTGAAATCCGTCTCTTGCAGTCCTATGTGGATGCTGATGTATCCTTTTAAGTTAAAAATCCACCTGTTTGCTTCCTGTTTGTCAAAAAATGAAGAGGCTTTGTAGGAAAAAGTTTAGGAAAGTTTTCTCTGCGATTTAATAGTTTGCTTATGTGTTACATTCTTTATGTTAGGTCCAAGTCCTGCCTCTTTCCCACATCCTAGAGTCCCTCCAACTGAAAAAATACTAAAAATGCAGACTCATGGACCATGCTGTATTAAAATATTTGAAAACTGTTTCTCCATCAGTTTAAGCTTCCCAACACTAATATTTGTGTGATGCTTCACATTCACTGCTTTGCAATGGTGTCAGTTTCCCTGTGAACTGGAAGTGTTTAAAGCCAAAGAATTATGTTTCCTGCTTTGAAATGGTAATAGTGTTGATCACTTGCAGTACACAAGTCCATCACTTGTGAACTCAATCTTGATTCATTCTCATTCCCAATCTTTGGATGTTTTGGAGAAAGAGGTTGAGGAATAATGCCAAGAGAGAGAAGGTGCTCCTTGTTTAATTTGGAACAGAAGTGAGAAACTGGCATCTATAGAAAAGGTGGTCCAGCAAAAACTCCTGGGCGCTTGCATAAAATATCAGCAAGGTTACTTAAAAATGTTTTGTTTAAAAAAAAAAAAGAAGTCCTGTTTTTTCTGTGTTCCTTGACATGAGATATTGTAGGCAGATGAAAATTTCTATACCTGTGCGTGGACGTATGATAGCAATACAAGCCATCCTCTTCTGGCTGTGGCAGGGTCCAGGGGTATTATTAGAATAATTAATCCTATCACAATGCAGTGCATAAAGGTGAGTGCTCCAAACTTTGAGGTACAGCTTGTGTTTCAGTAAGGCATGAAACTTCTGTCTTGTAAATACATGTGAACATGAAGGAAAATAACTTGGTCTCTGAATTCTATCCCAGCACTACGTGGGCCATGGAAATGCAATCAATGAACTGAAATTCCATCCAAGAGATCCAAATCTCCTTTTATCTGTAAGCAAAGGTGAGGTAAAAAAACCCCTCTTTTGTTTTTGTATGAATCGGGATTCTTTGGATTGGATTTTGGTCTTGAAAATGACCAAAACCTCCATGATTTTTTTTATGAATGGTACTGAACAAGTCTAGAGCCAATCTTGCTCTTTTATGGCTATATATCTTGTATGTATTAAATCCATGACGTACAATAAACATAACTCCACCTGTGGTGTAAAGGGATTGTGAGCAGTGCTGCTTTTAGGAAAGAACAGCCATGAGCATTGGGGTTACTCTTTCCTTTCTAACAGCGAGTTTAATTTTTTCAGTTGTTGAATCATGTTGCCATCTAGTGGGGTTGGTTGTCTTAGCATTGCCCCTGTGTTCATGGGGAAAACTCAGGTCCTCTATCACTCAGGAGCAGCTCTGACTTGATTTGGACTTTCTGTAAAAATCACGTTAGTGGAGGGATAAGCAAGTTTTTAGTATGGTATCTTATGGGCTTGTCCAGAGCATCTAAACAGTCACAACTGATCTTGACTGTTTTGTTAAGTAAGGGAATACTTGACCTGCTGCAAGAGCAAGCCTTCAGGAATACTTGAGTTGGAAACGTTCCCCTAAGGGGGATTTGACTTCAGCAGATTTGGTATTACCAATGAATATACATGAGAATAGGAGTTGGGAACCTCTCTGATTCTTGCAATTGTCAAGTTTGTGCTGTAGATCTATAATTTTGAATTTCTTGAGTTCTGTGTATTTTTAGTTTCTCTTAATAACATTTTGTCATCAGCCACAGTACTACAGGTTTTAATGTGCAATCTTTGGACCAGGTACTACCTACAAGAGGGCATGAGGCAGGAGAATATTGGAGTTTCAGAACTGCTTGACTAAGAGATGAGTAGAAAAAGCGGAAAATATTTGGGAATGTGTGGCCTTCCAGTTGGTGTTGCTGTAATTCAGTGCAGTGTACTTGTGGAAACCAAAAGGGAAATACACTAGAGGTTCCCGTTTCCAAATAGGAAATACAGTAGTGGTTCTTCATTAGAAACTGTATAAACTGTCTTTAAACAAGTGGATAAGTCCAATTGACTTTGGAGTACACATATTGTTTATAGAAACAATTTCTCCCATCCTTACAGTCTGTGGTTCGTACAGAATAATATTTTGAAGGTTAAAAAAAAACCAAAACCAACAAAACAAACAAAAACCCAACAAAACAAACAAAAACCCAACAAAACTTCTCTGACTGCTGATATAAGAATGTCTGAAAGGAGTTCTCGCATTTTTATTTCATGCATACAATTATTTTTGAGATGAGGCTGAATAATACTTGTCCAAGATCAGACTCTTCTTTTTGGATGATCTTAAGATCCAAGTATATTTCTCCTAGAATGTTTCCCTCGGGGCAGGGGGTGGGCACACTTTCTCAGATACGGAATTTCTTTTAACAGTAGTTCAGTTGTAATGGCAATTTTAGTTAATGCAGTTCCCTTGTTTCTTACAAGTCAAGAAGAATTAAGTGCCTTTTTGATGTTTACATGAACACCTGTTGTTGAAAGTAGTTAAGCTGAAATATATTATTCATATGTACATATAAAAAGCAGCATGTAATTTTATTTGTTCTTTATAGATCATGCATTGAGACTGTGGAACATCCAGACAGACACGCTGGTTGCAATATTTGGAGGAGTAGAAGGGCACAGGGATGAGGTGTTAAGTGCAGTAAGTGGAAGACTGTGGGTCAGTGATTTAGATTTACAAAGGGTAGCAAGCCTACAATATGCAACTTTTTATGTGCTTGTGCACTGTTTTGATATTATACCTACTTAAAAAAAAACCAACCCTGAAGTGCATAACTACTGTTTTAAGGGGATAGATGAGTTTAAATCTAAGGTGATTTGATTGATCTGGCCATCTCTCAATATAAAGGACAGGTGTTCACTTTCTATGTCTTTCAGTAGCTAGTTTTCTCACAGTGCAGCCTAGAAGTAGAGCTCAGTGGGGCTAGAAAGAGTTAAAAAAACAAACGAAAAATCATGATGGTCCCACTTTTGAAGTTCTTGAGGTGTTATCAAGCCAAAGCTACAAGAACAAATAAGCCTTGAGAGACATGTAGTGAATGAAAGAGGTTATTTAAGGTGAGCTATGCTGCTTTTCAGTGGCTGTGAACAGACACTGGTACCCAGCAAATATCAGGTAGAATAGTTGACTTCCAGTATGCTGCTCTTAAGAACGGTTTCCATTCCTGTTGTGTGACCTGAAAGGTGAGGGGTGCATCTCTATGAAACCTAACACTGCATTATTCTCTTGTGGTTGTAAATAGTCATCACCCATGTCGTAGCCCTGGAATCCTGCCAAAGTTGCTCCATATAATGTAACGTAGAGATTTTACTTGGAGGAGAGCATTAGCAATAGATTCATTGTCTGTCGGTGCTGTTGAATGTGCTTCTCTTTCTTGAGAGAGAGTAAATATAATTATTAAGATACTGTGCTGCTTTGCAGTGAGCAGGATTAAGTTGTTAGTATTTTTCTATTTGAAATACAGTTTTATTGCATTCTCTAGGCAGAAAACGCTGTTTTGATGGAAATGAAGGAATAAAATCTGAGTCGTTACAATAGTGCTTAGGCTGGGGGTGCTCAAAATTCTTTCGTGTACGTAGGATTATGATCTTCTTGGTGAAAAAATCATGTCCTGTGGGATGGATCACTCTCTAAAACTCTGGAGAATTAATTCCAAGAGAATGATAAATGCCATCAAAGAATCTTATGAGTACAACCCAAATAAAACCAACAGGTAAGTAGTCTTTCTCTCATCTGGCTTTGCAAAACATGAATATTCTCAACAGTGGCCCAGGTTAATGCCTATTCAAATGGGCAGTTCTTGAGGACAGTGAGTGAACTGGGGATGGTGCTGGATATCAAATCTCTCTAGAAGATGTGTCTTATTGATGTTTGCTTCAGTAGAATTTTATTGACTTCAGACTCAGTCTCAAGACTTTTATTTTTAAATGTCTTAACTATTTCTTATCTGCTTGACTAGAAAAGATCAGAATTATTATCTTTACCATTCTTAATTAAGGCTTGTTTCAAGATGTCAATGGCTTTTCTTCCTATCACCTCAACAGTTCTAGGAGGGATTCAAAGCTGTGTAATTATATGTAGCAAATAGTTTTATATTGAGTAGTTATGACTAATTATTGTATCTGTTATTTGACTTTGGGGTGGGGACAAAATTATTTATGAAGCAATAGCCTCAATTTTCATCATTTTTCTGATCTGACCTCAGATACGAGTAAACTGTCAAGTAAATGTAGCAGATGAGTACATGATAGAAAAATCCTCCTTTAGGAAGTTCCTCAACTTTTTAATCTTAAC
The DNA here is from genome assembly GCA_024336885.1 of Actenoides hombroni. Classification (NCBI taxonomy): domain Eukaryota; kingdom Metazoa; phylum Chordata; class Aves; order Coraciiformes; family Alcedinidae; genus Actenoides; species Actenoides hombroni. The sequence goes on from WUAM01000431.1 coordinate 38,119,782, forward strand.
TTCCAGTTAAACCATTGAGAGAATTGAAGAGTCTAAAACACACTGAACATGTTTAGCAATGAGAGTAGCTGTGAAAATACTCTTGCTTTTTTTGGTAGTGTTACCAACTATTAAACAATGCTTTTTAAAAATATAATGATTTTTTGTTTGTTTGTTTTTGTATAGTGTGCATTTCTGTTTAACAGTTTAGGTGTTTGTAGTGGGTCTGGCTGAGCTGCAGCTACAGTGTTGCAGAAGTAGCATCAAGAACTAATTAAAACTCGGTTTTCTTGAAGTATTTGGAAAGAGGAGCTGTATTCAGCATCTGTGAGGACCAGTTTTGCTCAGTCCTACCTCTGTATGGTCTTGTACATGGGGAAACTAGTTACTTCATTAGGAATGAGGATGACAACAGGGACTGTTCCTTTTATTATTTTTTAAAAAAAAAGAAAGCATACAAAATCTACTGTGTTACAAAATTGTTAAACCAAAAAAGACAGGCTTGTCCTTTTAGCATAAGAATATGTTAAAATGGGCCATTAAAAATTAGACTTTTGCTTCTGTGTTTCTCTGAACATCACTTGTCAATTTTCTCTGTAGGCCTTTTATTTCCCAGAAAATTCACTTTCCTGACTTTTCTACCAGAGACATACATAGAAACTATGTTGACTGTGTACGATGGTTGGGAGATCTAATACTTTCTAAGGTAATGTTGCAGCTTTTTCAGTTTTTTTTTTTTACTTTTACTTGCTTGTTTTGAGGATCTTAAATAGAAATTTATTAGCATTTGGGTCAGGTTAAGTTGCTATGCTGTGTCAAATGATTTTGTGGAGTGTATGGTGAATTTTGTCAGCTGTCAAGATGTGTACTTGTACTTAAAGTAAATTTATTACTACAGCTAAATTTATTACTACTACTATCTCTGCTAAAAGTACACAGATACCAACTAACCAGAATCTGCATGGAATGTAGAGAAATTGAATGTATAGATAGTGATGAGGGGTCCTGGTGCTAAAGGGAGAAAAGAGGCTTCCCATAAAGGAGTAACTTTGATTATTGTGTTGTGTTCAGTAGTAGCATTGGCTTGCAGATATTAATCTAGATGGTTCGACCTCCTTGCTGCCAGAAACTGGTGCATACACCATCCTGTTGATTGAAGGGATTGAGTGAACAATCCTCAAATCAAGATTCATTTAAACTGCTCATGAAATTGCGTTCAAGCACGTCTGGTTAGCTTCGTCAGAAGGGGGTGAGGGAGGGCTCCTGTGGTCCTGTTACCTGGCAAAGCTGTGAGGGCAGCAGGCTCCCAGTGATGGGCAGCAGCCCATTATTAGTGATGTAGATGTGATCTAAGGACAGAGGTGAGATTTTCAGTTGTACTTTTTAAAATGTCATTAGAAAAGTTGTGAAATTAAATGTTTGGTTATACTGCACATTCAGTATCTATAATTTAAAATTGTAAATAAAGGTGGAATCTTTTGTTGTCCCTCCAGTCTTGTGAAAATGCCATTGTGTGCTGGAAACCTGGCAAAATGGAAGATGACATAGATAAAATCAAGCCCAGTGAGTCAAATGTGACCATACTTGGGAGATTTGATTACAGCCAGTGTGATATATGGTACATGAGGTTTTCAATGGATTTCTGGCAAAAGGTATGTGTGAGCTTTGACTTTGCTGTATTTGAAGGTGCCTAACTTTTCATTGATGCCGTATTTATGGGCATAGACATTTTGCTTTATGTGATATATTGTTTGAGAAGCAGAATGATTTGCTGCAAGGGACTTTATATGAAACTGGAGGATCTCTAGATTTTCCATTCTGGATTCTGCCTGATGGAAAAAGTTCCTCCAAATACTTATTTTCCATCAAGGTATGTTTACTGGTATCTTCCTCCCCCATATGCAGAGATGGGTAATAAAGTGGAGGAAAGGAGGCAAATTTTGTAGCAGCATTTCTAGCCCTTCCATCAAACTCATTAAGTCATTCATGTTCAAAGATTCATGTACAATTTATCAGCTATGGGCCTTTATAAAAATCTGACTTCCATTTTTTGAGGTAGTATTTTAAAACTTCTGTATCCTGTGTTTTCTTTTAAAGATGCTTGCTCTGGGAAATCAGGTTGGCAAACTTTATGTCTGGGATTTAGAAATAGAAGATCCTCATAAAGCCAAGTGAGTACTTATGTTTAGTTAAGACAGGGAGTTGAAATACTTTCCTTTTTCTGATAACTATATAAATTCTCAGTAACAGTCACTTTCCATTTTAACTACTAGGTAAATAAACATTCTGAGCCCCTGAATGTTAACATTTACTGCTTTTCATGGGTTTATTATTTATGTTATAGTAGTGCAAAGAGGCTTCATCAGATTGTGCTGGGAACCATACATAGATACAGTAAAAGGCAATTTGTTCCTCAAAGAGCTTAGAAAGCAATGAAGAGAAGATGCCGTAGGTGGGTGTAGCAAGTGACAAATGAGAATTAGGTGAAAGGACCAGAGTAATGAAAGTATAAAGGTTAGCTATGAGCACAACGTGGAGACAACAGTATGGCTTTCCAGTTCCTCATTTATGTGGCCAGGCAATTTTACAGCATGTCTTTAAATGTATACACACTCAAACATACAAGTAAAATAATTTCTAAAAAAAAAGTAAATTATTTGTATAAAATGTATATACAGTATGTATATAAATAATATATGCATTATATTTGTATATACACTATAATAATTTACATATAGTTACAGCAATCTTTTTGAATATATGTAATCTATATAAATGTGTGTGTGTGTGTATATATATATATATATATATACACATTAACATGCAAAGTTCCTGAAAATGCTGCCATCTTCAATCACCCAGTTACGATATTTTATTTATAACCACCAGGAAAGAGCACTGATAAGTCCTAAATAATACGATTCAATAAGCTTTCAGTCAGTGCTTCAGTGAAAATCAGGGGGATGAGAAATGGCAGTGAGTGAACAGGAAATTCCTGCTTTCCCAAGTCCATGGCTGGAATACAAAACACACCACGGTGGGAATAATCCTGCAGCCCTTCAATTCCTCCTCTGTCACATAAGTCAGAGTTTGGTGAAACAGTGCTCCAGAACTAATGTTACAGCTGAAACTTTTCTTTCATTTATAGGTGTACGACTCTTACTCATCCTAAATGTGTTGCTGCCATTCGACAAACCAGTTTTAGCAGGGATAGTAGTATCCTTATAGCTGTGTGTGATGATGCCAGTATCTGGCGCTGGGACCGACTACGATAAATTACTTTTTTCTTAATTCAAAGTAGAAAATATATTTTCAAATTATAATATAGTCTGTTAACTCACTAGTCCAGTAGATGCATTTAGTGTAGACTTTCTCAAAAGTTCAGCAGGCTGGAGCTGAACTTAGTGATGTTTACATTCTGTGTATTGTTATGCTTGAAATTGCTGCTTTTAATAAAAAGAAGTATTTTTGTAAAGTTTTCTGAATTGTCCATTTAAATTATTTCACACGATGAGTTTTCCCTTATGGCCTATGGAAATTCCTTTGTGTACAGCTACTGCATAAATATATGGTAACTTGATAGAAATCTGCTATTTGTGTGCTTGCAGCTGTATTTGTGCCTTTTTGACTGAAAAACTTAATGAAGCTATTGAATATTATCCAGGGATTGCACAAAGGAGATACTGCCCTTAGGAACATAGTGTAAATAAATGTTAAATCACTTCTAAAAATGTTCTGAACTCATTCCTGAAGTTAGCTGCACATTGAAATCGATTGTTTTAATAATCTCACATTGGGATGTGCTTTTCACCATTTCTGTTACTAATACGAGGGAAGGAAAAAAATCTTTACTGGCTTGCTTTTGGTTCTGTTTTTTTGTTTGGTTTTTTTTGTTTGTTTTTGTGTGTGTGTGGGTTTTTTTGTTTGTTGTGTTTTGTTTTATTTGTGTTGGGGTTTTTGTTGTGTTGTGGGTTTTTTGTTGATTTTTTTTTTTTTTGTGGATCACATTGCTGTACTGTTTGGATTTTGGCTGTTTAGTTATTGAGATTATCTTAAAGTTAGCTGGAAATACATTGGAAATACATTTTAATTGCCTCCATTGTCAGTATCCCCAAATAGCCTCATCAATGTTTTACTTGCCCTAGGAATAATGAATTCTAAAATCAATACTATTTCATATAAATTTTTAATATGTACAGTTAATAAAAAGGGAGGAGGAGGAAATGGGTAAGATGGCAGAGATCATGAGTCTGTGCCCAAACCACGTGTGTGTATCTTGTCAGTGTATAGTTGAAGTGTTACTATTTGTATTCTGGAAGTGTTCCAAGACATTGCACAATAGCTGTGTGCACCTGAATGAGAAAGAAGGTTAATTATATTTACTGAAGCTAAACCATTTACATACTTTTTTTGTTCCTACTATCCTCTTCTTATTCTTCACCATAACACATTTCTTGAAAAGAATGTATGAGGAGCTTCTGTAAATACAGGTAAACTATCATGGGCAACATAATAGTGCTGTTTTGATCAGTAGATTAAGTTAAGTAATCCTGTCTGCTGCTGACATCTGAAGTGCATATCTGACTTTTGTCTTTCAGGATATTGCTTTTTCCTGTTCGTTACAGTTTGGGAAGTTTGTAAATGCTCTGTTTAGATAAACTACCCATTCAGTTTTAAGTAATATGACTAAGCCAGTTTTGATTTGTGTCTTTGGGAAGCTGCAAAAAATGAAGTCCAGAACTGGCAAGTAGTTTATGAAACAGTCTGTAATACATGATTTTTTTTTTCTTTCTTTTTTAAATCCTTGTCCTTATTACTGGGAAGACATTGTAGTACTGTTGTAGCACAGGTCTGTCCAAAACTAGCGTTTGGTTGAGTTGGATTCTGGATCTTCTTTTTCTTGCACTTGGCAAGCAGCTAGCATGCTCATTCTCAAAAGGGGTGCCCTTGACAGACTGGTCATGGAGACATGATGTGAAGCCCAGCGTAAAACCACAGAGCCAGGTACAAGTGCTGGAGGGAGGAGACTGAAATACTTGCAGAGTTGAATGCAAATTAGCTGAAGAGGGAGACAGGTGAGACTGGAGCTTGGAGGCTGTTGTTAACCTCTAGTTCTACTGCATCTACAAAACTGCTGGCACAATATGAGCTGCTGTTTATGCAACAGCAATGGCCCGTACACCTCACACTTCATTCTGTGGAAAGCATGTGGGGTAGGCAGAATCTGAAAAACAGTGGGGATGTGGTTGGGAGAGCACGCCAAAAAGGCAGTGGGAGTGCTCAAGCTTCCTACAGCCTTCAAGGAAAGAGCTTTACTCAGATGAGCTATACTATATTTGCAAATGGCTTATGGTAGCGTGCCCTTGGATTAGGCATCTTTTGTGCATTCCTGTGTCCAGGGTTGAGAGTGAAATGGGATACAAAAGCAGTAGGAATTTTTTAGCCATGGTGGTTGTTTTGGTATGTTAAGTGGTATGTTCTGACAAATGAGCTGCTCTGTTTGAGAGGAAGGGAAGGAAGGGTGGTGCTGGATTAGGGAGAGGCCTAACACAATCAGGGTCAGCTTTAACTTCTGTACTAACTCTTAAAATGCACACAAATGTTCCATCAGGTTTGACCTGAGAATCCTGGATGGATCTGAAATCAGATTCAAGGTGTTAATGAAGGGAAGAACTAGAGATTGTGAACTTGCAAAAGCAGAGCTGGAGCAAGTGACAAGGAAGGAAAAATTCTCCTTTAGAACAGACAGCCCCCATCTGTAATACCCTGAGTATACACCACAGGTGGGGTGGAAAGACCCTCTTTGTTAACATTCAGACTCATAAAGCTCGAGTAAACAGTTTTGTATTTATTTCACTGGGGTGTTTTCTTCCTAGAGTTCCTAGTTCTAGACTAAAAAAGGAGGAAAAAAAATTAAATTATTATGTGTCTTCTGGAAGATGGAGAGCTTGCAGAGTTAAAATAATTACAAAATAATTTAAAGAAGTGTTTAACGTTCTCCAAAACTTTTAATCTTTTTATATACTTTTATGTAACGTGCCTTGAGCTCCAGTGCCCAAGATCTTCAGCAGTAGAAGCATGGCTTAGTATTGAAGAAACCTACCAAAAACACCCTGAAAGACATTAACGTGCTTCTTTGCCATTGTTTCCAAGCCTCCTGTAGTTCTGGTCTTTGACAAATTCTGTAATCAGCTCCTTCAGTTTCTTATCTTGGCAAAAGGTAGATGAGAGAGAGGTGAGGTCAGGCTCTACCCAGCTCCCATCTCCTGATTGATAGTGGCAGTACAGCCAGGAAGCTGTTCCAGGGGGCTGCAGTGATTGCAGATGTCTGTTCTGTATGAGCTCAGCATGAAAAGTACAATAAAATTTCAAAGTCGTTGCTTCCTTCAACTGTTACACACTGAGAATCTCTTTGAAGAGATTAATCTTTCATCCCTTCATTAAAAAAAAAAAACAAGCTGGAGAGAGGAGGTACCTGGAGGTCCTTCGTCTTTCTCCACCAACTTTCAGAGACTTAGAAATTGGTCAAGCCAATCATTTAGCCCATAATCCTATTTTTTTGGCAGTGGCTTTGCCCAGAGTCGGGAAGAAAGTTTGTAGAACATCTGGAAGTAGAAACCAGGTTCCTGGTTGTTAAATCAGTGGTTCAGTTAGAAAGGGTCTCTCCTCAGTGGTTAGGGCCCTGTTTGCTGGGGTTGTACTCCATCTGGTGGTGACTGAAGACAATAAAACACGTTACCACAACCTAACTTTAAATTGGGTTCTTCTTGAGGCTTCTAGTTTTAAGCCAAAGAATGTAACGCAAATATGGATTGAATTTGCTCTTCCTAGTCTATGTAGGAGTGCCTGGTTTTTTTTGGCGTGTTTTGTGCTGTTTCACCACTGATGATGTTGGAGAGCTCCAGTTCCATAGCTGAAAGTCAAGAAAGGCACTTCCTCGGTGAGTGTTGCAGGGAAGGCTTCAGGCTCACTAGAGAGTGCTTAGCTGTCAGTGTGAGCTTTGTGCCAGGAAAATATTTGGTTCATTTCATTGTAACTCTTTAAAAGCAATCAAACAAAACTAAAAACAAAACAAAAAAACCCAACCCTCTGCGTAATTAGAATTTTAACTGCTTTTCATGACACTTCCATCTGTTTGGGCATAAACCGATAGCAGTACATGTGCTGGTTGTTTCCTGTATTCTTGAGTGTGCCTCTGGGTGTGGTGCTGAGGTGAGGGCAGATCCAGAAACAGATCAGGCCATTGTGAAAAGAATTCCCCATTCTGACTGACAGTTCATGTTGACTTGGAAAGAAAAATGGAGGGAAATCTATTGCTGTCATGGTTACAAGTCTGGCAGGGCAGGGTTTGTTCAGCCTCAAAGGGTAGCGAGCAATAGACAGTCTTTGTTTGTTTTAAGGGGTTTTCCATTTAAGGGACCTGAACTCCTAGTAGCAAGAAACAGGGAACAGGATGAAGGAAAAAATACTCTAAGCATAGGAGGACCATTACAAAATAATTTATATTACATATAGGTTGTTACTATTACAGGCATTACATCTCTAGAAGCACCCAGGGGAAGGACATTTTATTGTGTGTGGGGAAAAAAATAATATATATGTAAAAGGCAGAATAGGTGGATGTATGCATTGTATCTTTCTGTTTCCTCAGGCTTATTCCTGAACTACTTTTATATAATCCTATCCTTCCATTTTAAACCACTGTGTTGAGGTAAAAGTATTGCTGGGAGATATGCATCTATATAGATAATGTCTGTTGAAGTATTTGGCTGTTCAGAGGATGTAGTGCAAAGTCTAATCCCTCCCCTAGGATCTGCCATCTCCAAGATGCAGAGGAAAGACTCTTAAACCACCATTCATCCCGTAACAGGAAAATGTAGTAAAAGGTTTATTCTATTCCTCAACAAGGAAATAATTCTCTGTTCTCGCAAGCAGACTAAGAATTCTTGATTATCCTTCTCATCTCATGGAAATAGTAAAGACTGTTTTGATATCTCTCAGGATAAAACCATGTGAAACTGAAGCTGCATGAGGTAGAAAATACAGCAACTGCTGAAGCAGATCAAGCTCATCAGTCAGCACTGTGGGAGATGCTGGTGCAGAAGAGCAAGCAAGAACTGTCTGTTCTCCCAGCAGCACACCCAGTGCCTCCAGCAGGTCTGTACAGCCCCTCAGCAGCCTGTACCTGTGAGTTTGGTGACCTGCCTTGTAATCACAACTCCACTACAGTATAGGCTGTAGCCACAGTGGTGTCCTTTAGCCCATTCCTCTCCAGTCTTTTTGACTTTGCTCCTTTTCTCTGCCCAACTGAGTGTCTCTGAGCTTTCCTTCTGAGGATGCTGAGTTCACAGGGAAAAAATGATTAGCAGCCTAAAGACAAATTCCAAATTAATCAGGCAGAACTGGGACTGACAGAAAAAAGACCCTGGAGTTTTCTCATGTTAAATTTTGCTAGATAAACTAAATGCCTGTTTCCTTAAGCATCCCACATAGTGATCATATTATCAGATCTCACACAGCTAGTGAAATTCAGCAGTATCCCAGCAGAATCATACCTTCACTGAGGAGAAAGAATCATAGAATTGTCAGGGTTGGAAGGGACCCTAGAGATCATCTCATTCCAACCTCCCTGCCATGGACAGGGACACCTCCTGCTAGATCAGGTTACTCAGAGCCCCATCCAGCTTGGCCTTAAAAACTTCCAGGGATGGGGCTTCCACCATCTCTCTGGGCAACCTGTTCCAGTGTCTCTTCAAGAAGAAGCACTTAAGCTTGAGTAGCACTGTAGCCCAGAAATTAATGAGTTCTTACTTTCATAGCAGTTTTGAAAGGCAGCTCTCTGATGATACAATTCAAAGGAGATGGAGTCTTCCCTCTGCAAGTTTCTGATCTGCAAGCTCAGCCACAGCAGTTTGGAAAGAAAAGGAAAGCAGTTTTGAGTGGTCTCAAGACACCCGTGGAACCCAATGTGGCCACAGCACTGCTGAATTACTCAAAATACATATAGAATCATAGAATAGTTCGGGTTGTAAAAGACCTTTAAGATCACTAAGTCTAACTGTTAACCCATCACTGCTAAGTCCACCGCTAAACCATGTCCCTCAGTACCACATCTACATGTTTTAAATACCTCCAGCAATGGTGACACCACCAGTTCCTGATAATGCTTGCTGATCTTTTCAGGGAAGAAACTTCCCCAGTATCCAACCTGAACCTCCCCTGGTGTAACCTGGGGGCATGTTGTCTTCTATCAAAGGACATAATATATAACCATATATAATTATATAGGTTCATTTGCAGCCTTAAAGACTGGAGCTAGGGCAAGAGCAGTCACAAAGCTCATGCTGGAGAGATTTAGCCATCCCACCCACATGGTCTAGGCCGGCTTCCTGAAGCCCAAAGAACAATCCCACCAGCATCATGGAATAACCAGAATGCAGTTTGGACCAGGTCAGAACAGAAGCAGCCTGTTATTACAGCAACAGGAGAGAATATGGAGCAGCAGAGTGACAGCCTCTGCTGATAGGAACTCTGCCCAAAGCAGGCCCTTCTAGAGTTTATATACCTGTAGGTTATACAACTCATTCTTCACCAAACTGTATCAGATAAGCAGGACTGTAGAAAATTGCAACAATGAGCAGTGACACATGGATTACTTCACATAGGGATGCTCCACAGATAAGGAAGCTCTGGTAGTACCTCATTTTTACAAATACTTTGCTCCTTTGTTAATTACCTCCTGCTGATGTGCGGAGGAATCATGGACGCCACAAATGACCAATGTGATTGGAGTAAACGACGACGACCCTTTCTTGCGCTACACACCCCATTTATAGAGCTCAAGCAACTCGCCCTGCGCACAAAAGCAGATCATGATTGGTTATAATATACTGTCCACGAACTGTCCACACATCCTTTCTTGATCGGTTCTCTGCAAGCAGTCAGGCAGCAATCATTCCACCGCCATATCTTTCTATACCCGGAACTGTGCTGTACTTCTTCTTTTTCCTGTCACGTACACCACCTACTGTCCTTCAGTCGACCTTCAGCTTATTATTCTTCAAACAATGGGTTATAGTTTGGATTGCCCATGTGTCCCTTTTCGATTAGATATCCTGTACTGATGCACGGAGGCTGTTCCGTCATGCTGACACATATTTAACTAGTGAGGCCTTGGAAAGGCCTATGAAGTGTTAATTATTTTATTTTCACACCAGGCAGATGCTTCTTTAGAAGCATGAGAACCTGAGCAATGGCCACCTACAGTTTTCATTCCTCTGCCACAACTTAACAACGCTTTTACTCTGGCTTCCATTCGGTCCCTCTGTCTTCTTCTGATACCCCTTCTGCCATTGTCAGTTATGTGAGGCATCCATCATCTGCATAACAAAACCACCATACTCTACAGCAGGACTTGATAGGTCACAGAATGATCCTAATAACCCATTATGACTAAGGGAGTTCAGCCTGGGCCTCTGCTAACTGCCATCATTGCAACAGGCTACAAATGGGTCTCAGAAAGCCAGAGTAAAATGAAGCAAGTGTAAAAGGTCTTAAAGTCTGCTACAGACACCTCCTCCTGCAAGTCCTTCTCTATATCACTTCAACTGAAGATATACGCCTTCCAGTCTAAGCAAGAAGAAACCTGGAGTGTCCTGGGAATGGGTTTTTCCTCAAATAACCTTAAGAGAAGCCTAACAATCCCAGCAGTCCAGTGCTACCCAACACAAGCTGAGAGGCTCTCAACAGCATCAGTCAAGGGTGACAGAAGCAACCTTGCTCACCTAGGAAACAGGATGTGAGGTTTAGGAAGGATGTCAGAAACTCCAGTTCTCCCCAGGGAATGACCCAATTCATCATCTCTTTCTTCCTTTGCAACAGGGACAGAGATGGGTGAGATGATTCCAAGGCAACAATCATGCTGCTAATGAAGTCAGCAAACCTTTCCAACTGCTGAAAGCAGCAGCTGCCTCACCAAAGCTCTCCAGCAAAGCTCTGTTAACTATAGTCCCTCCTTAAAACAAGTAGAGATGCTGCTGCTGAGAACGGATCCTCTGCAAGGGTGACACTCAACAGCTTCAACCAGGACACAAACTTGACCGACGGAGTCGAGTGGAGGCAAGTACAGCCTTCTTCTTTGGCTTTGGGCAAATCCTTCAGCCAGAAACTGACTGCTTTCCCACTTGCATGTAATGGCATGTGCCACTGTTACCCTGCCTGCTTCTCCTACCCTTTCCTAAGCCTTCAGGGATAGGACATGGTGCTGGATTGATCGTTGGTTTGTTCCAATACAGCTCTTTTTCAGATCTTGCATGTCATCAGTTATCTTGATGATAAGAGAATAAATCTATGGAGCGCTTCTATTACTGTATGTAATCCTAGAATGCTTAGGGTTGCAAAGGTCATCTAGTCTCCCTGCAGAGGATAGGGACATTGTCAATGAGAGCAGGTTGCTCAGGGCCCCAGCCAACCTGACCTTGAATGTTTCCAGGGATAGGGCATCTCCCACCTCTCTGGGCAACCTGTACCAGTGTTTCACCACCCTCAGCATAAAAAATTTCTTCGTTCTGTCTAGTCTGAATCTACCTTCTTCTAGTTTAAAACCATCACCCCTTGTCCTGTTGCAACAGGCCCTGATAAAAAGATGGTCCCCATCTTTCTGACAGGCCTCTTGAAGTACTGAAAAGCTGCAATAAGGTCTCACCTGAGCTCTCTCTTCTCCAGGCTGGACAACCCCAACTCTCTCAGCCTTTCTTCACAGGAGAGGGGTTGCAGGCATCTTACCATTTCTGTGGCCTCCTCGGGGCAGAAATTTTGTAAAGCATGGAATGAAGCTCAGTTGCAAGCCTGTAACTGGATTGCAAGTCCTGAGCCCCAGGCCAGCAGTACTGTGTGTTTCCCCTCAGGGGGCTTTAGAGTAACCTCTCCTCAAGGAAGCTGGACAAGCCAGCAAGAGAGAACAGGATTATGCCCTGAAAGACAATGCCTGGAACACACTCATGACAAATGATAGCTATCCGCATTTACCCATCAGTCGCACTTGAGTGCTTCCAAAGTGCCAGATTCTCAATCCATTTTTGCAGTAAACGCCCCTGTCCTCTCTCTCACACATAACTGGGGGGAGGGAAGAAAAGGTCTCCTCCTGCTTTCTCTGACTGCTTGCTTCATATGTGGTTGCCCGATATTACATCTATGAAAACCAACTGCAGGGATTGCAGGACTGCTGCAAACATCAAGCAAAGCATCTACGACAGACAAGGGTGTTTGGAAACAAAGTTGTTTCTTCATTGCAGCAGTTCTAGGGACATTGTGCTATCCTAAGATACCTTCTCATACCAAACTGCAAGAACATCAGCATCTAACCCCTCCAGAAGAATTTAGAATAATGTTCCTTGTTTTAATGAAGACTAAAAGGAGATACTTTGTTGGAAGTTCTAAGTAGAATCACAGACAAGTTCAAAGGAGACCAAGAGAGGCTCATAGGATAGTCAAAACAAGCGTCAGTTCGCTGCACTGCAGTGAGTTTCTTAACGCAGAACATAATAGCTTCCTCTCACACTATGGAAACTATACCCCACAAGTTCTTGAAATAATGGCAACTTTTTGATGTAACCCATTTTCTTCATGGAAAAAGTCTTCCTGATACCAAGAACCATTTAGTTTATTTTACTCCTCCTCTATGTCATCATTCATACCATAGTTAGAGAAAGCTGAAGAGAAAGACAAATTCATCAAATACCTCCACTGTCCATAATTTAGCAGCTCTCGTCTTACTGAGCCGTCTGGGCTTGCAAAGTACAACTGTACAACTCTGAATTGGCCCTAATGACTGTTTCAATGATACTTGACTTACAGCAGGGAAAAAGTCCCCCAAGATTTCTCTTTGTTGCACCTCCATACAGGAAAATTTAAAGATGGGTATCCCGAGATCAAGCTTAATAGTGTCTTCACACCAAAAAGAGAGAAATACTATTGCATCATTTATATGAGCTGGGGGCAGGAATACTGCCTGTTCACAAAGTGAAAGAACTTACAGTGTAAGTACCAGCAGGAAAACCATTTACATATTCTCAGTTGCCTTAGCAGAATGAGGTAAAGAAGGAAAAACTACATTTATTTTATTTGCAACTAAGCGCCCAAAAACATCACACAAGCATGAAACGGTGCTGCCATTTTTCATCTTGTAATTTCTTCCATTTTTAATGCAGTTTCAAAAGAATATTTCTACGCGTGCATGTGTAACACCAATTTCTTGTTGCAGCCAAATACTTCAATTAAAACCCAAAAGCATAGGCAAGTAGTTTTCACGGCTTTTAATTTTAAGTTATTTTCAAGAGTCATACAAAAGTTCCAAGTTTGTCTATTCAGACTAATCGTTACGTTTTTTTCCCCCAAATTCTTCAGTGGCGTTACTTGCTGCATCTTTCAGGTAACATTCTTTAGAAAGTACTTCAAATGATATAATTTAAACTTATGTTTTCCAGAAGAGAGGGTTCTGTGTCAGACGTCTCTGGAAGTTCTCATACCTAGAAAAAAAACACAACACAAAACAACAACAAGAAGAACACACCCCACAAAAGCTGCTGTAAATAAAATAGCTTCAAAAATAATACAAATAATTTAGTCTATGGGGAGAACATGATAAATCACATCTACTCCACACCAGGAATTGAGTAAATCTGAAATTCTCCTTTCTGATTCTATATCAAGAATATTTGCAGTGAGACTTGTGTGTTTCAACAACAATATGCATTTCATTAAAGTGTTATCCTAGAAGATGTTCATTCAAGCCTTGCTAAAATTGTAAATAAATTAAAAGTGGCTATTTTGTGCATAACATTTTTTGGGCTAGGAAATAAGAGTTCAGGCAAGCAGAAGTGGGAGTCTAAGGCTGCCCATCATCCAAATAATCAGGCCAGGTGTCTCACAGAAGAAATCCCAGCAAAACCAGACCAAGAAATCCTCGTGCCATTTAGGGATACGCTGTAATACTAGAAAACACAAGGTAACATGGTCACTGCTTCTGGATCCAGTACAGCTGCCCCTGTACTACCCCTTCAGTGCTGCTCCTGCTAGGATGACTGGAGCCAGCTTAGTGCTGCTCAGTTCACACGACAGTGGACATGAGCGAGCAGTGACAGACACGAGCAGGCTTGGGGAAGAGACAACAGCCTCTCTCCGATTCAGGATCGCTCCCTAGTGGGTTGTCTGTCACCTGCTCACAGGTACGGAACAGGGGAGCGCAGACAATTCCATACTCAAGGCCGTGCATTGATTTCCCTTGTAGTTCTAATAGACACCTTGAGATCAAGTAGTCTCTGGTATTTTTCCATAATTCTGACTTCTACATTTTTATATACAATAAAGTTTTAGTAAAATCTAACAATGAAAAATAATTCTCTTAACACATAATGGAATCCTCTATGTCCTAATTTCACTTTCCATACTCACAAGTTATTGTCAATGAAACAAAGAAAACAACAACAACAGTTTCACCTCCAGCTCATAACTCCTACCCCAACTCAAATGAGAAAAGAGACTGTACAGGGTCCTACACGCCCTCAAATTAGAGAAAGGCTTATTTATGAATGAATTTCTAAACCAAAATACTGAATTTCCATTGCAGCCAGGCCATTGTAGAGACCTGTGACACTCTACGGATTACAAGCTGTAATTAAACACATAACATCTCACAAATATATGAACAGAGCCAAAAAATGTTGGTTGTCTGTGGCTGTAATAGCATTAACAGATTTCTATACACAAATGTGCTCAGTTTGTTGGAGTTACGCCTCACCTCACTATACTGGTTTGAAAAACTGCCAAAAGCAAATTTGGCATCATCCAGGTAATGACCAGCCCTCACCCTGCTTCTTTAGCCTGTCTTCCCTTTGGTCTCTCTCATCAGAGACCTTACCCATATATGCTCACAGAGCTACCTTCTAAACAGAAGGGGTCTGCATCAAGGTACACTCCCAACAGAGTTAACTGCTTGCATACTCACAAGATCTGTACTAGTGATAAAACTGTATTCGGAGAACCCAAATACTGTGTTAAAAAGGGTTTAGCTTAATACTGTAGAGGCTAAAGAAGGATAAACTGATAAACTGTAAGAAATAATTTTTCAGACATCCTGAAGGACCACCTGCAGCTCACAATTTATCTTCACACCACATTAGCTATTCCCACAGACTGTTGTTACTTAAACCAGTCCCTAGAAAACAGCTGTCAGAGAGACACTTGTCTTTGTGCCTAGGGGTCTCGGTAACAGAACCAGGTCAATTCAGAACATGATTTTTTCTACCTCTCCCATATTCTTAAGCAACATAAGTATGCTGGAACTATGTCTAAGAAGAGACCAAGCATAACAAACAAGCACAAACTGACAAGTATCAGTGTGTTCTATCGTCCCATGACTCCAAAGCATTTCCATAACCAGCAACATAGTGCACACCCACATATGTCAAGGGTGACAATTCTACAGGCAAAAACTTCATAGGCTGTATAGCGCTTCTCTCATAAAAAACCTGCTATGAAGATGCTGACAAATAAATACAAAAGAACAGTGGATAGAACCTCTCTATACCTGAGATAACAACAAGCACTTTTAAACATTTCTGCATCATCTCACTGCATATCATGACAGTAATAGAATATTTTGAAATCGGCTGGTTTAATATCTAGAAAAAAACAAACCACTTGCTACAAGAGATCATTGCCATTACCATTTCAGAACTACATTTGCAGGAATGAAAGCTTCAGAAGGATTTGGCGTCATTTGTGCCTGAGTAACAGCAAATGAGGAAGCAAAGTTATAGAAGTTATCCAACATCTTCTGAGTGAACTGAAATAAAAAAAAACCAAACAGACATTTTAAGTTCTTTTTTTCAATTTGAATTTTCACACATAAGTTTAATAGATATACAACTCCTATATGAAGTAAAATTAGCACTGTCATCTAAAACACAATTGGAAAGTAGATATAGTACATCCATGGATGTTAGTTTTAAATTAATCAGAACACCCTAACTCTCAGTCTTGCCCTCAGATCCATCCAGCATCCAGAAATTGCCTTCAGAACCTTCATATGTCCTCTTCCTGCCCATTTTCATCCAAATGGATAAACAATTTTGTAAAGAACATATATTCTTCTTGTGACAAAGAAGTGATGCAGTGACAAGAGCTGTCACTCTCCTCCAAATTAAATCATCAGAAGCACTGTAGACCAGGTCAAAACTGTCTTTCCAGCTCATAGCAAAATGCTAGTTATTAAACCAGATGAAAAATCCACAATCTGCCTCACTATAACTCATCAGACTTCAGCAACAGGGAAATTTTCTCTCTCTTCTGCCACAGAAAGGCTGCTATCCTGGCATCCTCTACCACAAGATCTTACTGTGGAAAACATGGAAAAGATGCACAGAAAACTCATAGGCTGTAGGAATAAGGAAGTAAAAAAATAAGGAAGTAAAAGTGTGAAAGAAGGCCAAGAAATAGCAAGCCCTGCCTATGTGCAGAGGATGAGGCTGTAGGACACTCCCAGCCAGTCTACAGACAGATAACCTTGTGGTACTTCCTTCTTTCCCCTATTTTTTTTTTTTTTTTGCGGGACAACAAACTATTTTCATAGTTAGTGCAATGGAGGAAAATGGAGCCTGGGACAATATACACAAACTCTTGTGTTTCCCTCCACCTGCTCTGACAAAAGGAGTGGAAGAACTGATGCCCCAGAACTCAGGAGCCTAGTCTCATTCTCACCCCACTCACATGCAGAACTCTGTGGTTTTGTCCCATTTCTTTTCCAAACAACTTCTTAATAATATAACTATATATTTAAAAAATAAAAAAAACCCACAATATACATAAAGCTTCATAAAACTTACTGAAAATGTAGTGGGAGAGCAACCTCTTAACTCAGAGTATCAAGAGATTATTTTGCGTTTAAGTGTGGTTTGTTTTTTTTTTTAACTTTTATTGATATAATGTAGCAGTTCCAAAGAGATGATGTAATGTATTAAATAAAAAACATTAGTCACTCACAAACATGCTCCCAGTCATATCCCTCTGCTCTGCCACCTACTACCTCAAAGATTTTCTTCAACTATGACCTTATACATTTTCTCTATGGGAGTAACTATTTCTTCAACCTTTGGCTTAAGTGTATTCCTTGAAAGCAATATACAATTCCAGTTCAGATGCTACTCTGTTTTAATAAAAAAACCCCGAAACCAAACAAACCCCATCCACCTAACTGGAAATAATGTTTGTAGAAAGTTATGCAGTCATGAGGTTGGTTTTTTTGGTTGTTGGTTCCCCGCCCACCCCCACCTTTAAATACTGTTGCCAGAAAAATCCACCAGCCACCTTGCAAATGACCTCAAGTGGCACATTATTACCACACGACTTAACTACTGCTCTAATAAAAATTGGTGGAATCAGAAATGTTATTTAGATGTCACTTGCCCCTAAGAATTCCAGAAAAGCTCAACGAACCATACCATACAAAAATAGCTGTTGGTCAGCTCCTACTCATCATAACTTTCTCCAAGAGACCTTGCCTATTTGGAGCTATTATGTGTCTAAACTGCCAAAGGTCATCAGCTACAGTATCGGGATTACTGTTCAATTACCCATCTACGTCAGCAAGAATCTGTAAGGAAAGCAAGCAAAAAAAACCCACAAAACAAAAAAGCCTTGAGAAAAGCTTCAGCAACTGCTGAAATGTTAAAAGATAATGCCAGAGCCATCAACGTTGGGAAAATTAAAATCTGACACGCAGATATAGCTTGCCTTGAACTGCTGTTAGATGGCCAACTAACCACCAGTGCTGTCTGAGAACTTCCAGAGGTTTAAACTAACAGACAAGCTAGGTAAAAAGTGGCAAGTGTTCCAACACAAGGCCTTGTCCACAGGGACAGAACTGGAGAAAAAGTAAATAAATACATCTTTCTGTGGGAGAGGACATGATTCTGTAGTTCTGTAGAACAACATCTGAAGGATTTCTCAAGGGTCAGTGGTACACTTGGATATCTGTTTACATCCGTGCCCATGTCTGCCTTGAGTCGAGTAATTTTTGACCATCCTTGCAACTCTATGCACTGCAGTTCCACCACTTACAAATCACCAGAAATCCACTGTCTTTTACATGTATTTAGAAATAGCTGCACGTATAAGGAAGCATCATATTTTTAAAGCAGAGTGACATTGACACAAGTGGGTCTGTTTGCCTGATTCCACTGAGCATGCAAAATCAAGTCTTTTCCAGGAGACATAGTCTTCCAGTGTTAAGAAAAAGTCATTTCAAAATATCAAGGCATCCAGCCAAATGGATGTGACAACAACTAGGTTGGTGTGGAATAATTACTGGGGGTGACTTATTGAGGCAGAAGTTATATCCACACCTTATGAGATGGTATAGCATTAAGGAAACTTCCAGGGTGGAATGTGGTTCATATGCAAGGAATCTGCTGGGTGATAGTTCCTTACATAACATAACCTGTAACCTTAAATATCAGCAGCACCAGGGGAGCTGATTCTAAGAGAAACGGCACAGAGGATGGAGTGGAGCGAAGGCATGGCAGCCACACTCTGTGATATCACTGCAGGGATGGGAACTTGATGGTTCTGATAAGATGCATAGATGCTACCTTGAGCTGAGCCAGCAGTTTCTCATTTTTCTGTGGAAATCACGTCCTCTGGTGAACTTTGTTCATTATAATCTTATTATAATACCATAACACACCTCCATCTCAAAGGCTACCCACCTCCAAGGTGCAACCACTCTTCACTGAGCATGCACTCTGAATTTCTTCTACTCTACACCTTTAAAAGCAAAGCAAGGAGATTGTATACCAATCACAGTTAAGGTATGTACGACTAGAGTCACTCAAGCTCCACCTGAAAATCAAAAATAGTATAAAAATGTCTTAAACGAGGGGGATGTTGGGGAAGATAACCACTGCAAACAAGCTGGGAAGATACCACTGCAAACTTGCTGACTTCTAAGATCAGTTAATGGGCTGAGCCTCGCTTCCCCCCCCACCCAGGGTGGAGGCATTGGGTGAGATTCCAACACTTGGTTATACCAAGTGCCTTCCCAAGAAAAATCAGAAATCACTGTAGAATTGTTTTTTAGCCTAATGTGTTTGTAGCCAGGCTGCATTATTTGTAGTCCTGATACCTTCACGTGCTTTGCTGACAGTGTACTTATCACCAGCAGTCTGAAAGACTCTGCATTTCTGTTGCTTCCATGAACAGCACTATTCATTTATCAGGCTGTGAGACTTCTCACTGGATGTGACCTAACTTCTGAAGTATGGCTGTGCTCATCCATTGAATGCCACTAGGCTGAGGGTGCATTGCCTTGTGTGCGTCTGTATTTGCAGTTGTTCGACATATTAAACAGACTGGACTTACAGTGTCAAACTGGGCATCACTCAGCATCCAAGCCCAGCCACCCCTGGCCCCCTCTGATATCTGAGAACAAGCTGGAATGCAAGTGTGTTTATTTTCTGCCAAATCTCTTTGCCTTTAATACAACAGTTGGTTACAATCCTACAGCCACCCATAGCAACTTTTATTTTTAAATTAGTTCTTCAGAGGCTCAATTCTTAAGACTTTAGTAGTACAGAGAATGTCTGAAAACGGAATGTCCAAGCTACCTCTGTGAATGAATCTACCGATGACACAGCAGCGCTTGCAACCGGAGTCTGCTGGGCCAGGTTCTCCAGCAGTTCCACAGAGATTCCAATCTGGGCCACTGTTGGCGTCTGAGGGAGATTCATGGCACCAAAGGGATGTTGACTTCCCTTCCCTGAAAGCACCACAAACAGCACACATTAGATTTGCCACACATGTAAAGATTGTGTTACTTAAATCACCGTGTTTCTTCTGTAGAATGTATTCCTCAAGTCCCGCCAGAGAGACCTCCCTATGTCAAAAATCCAGAAAAATGCCACAGTCCAAGCACAGGCACAGGAACACACAAGCACAACAGATGAAACAGTGTGAGAGGTACATTTATAAAACACAGCAGGTCAAAGAAATTTCTAAAACAAAAAACAAAACCAAAAACAATTTTAAAGCTCCCTGTGAAGTAAATGGATTCAACAGAAAATATTATCTGGAAGTAAAAAACAGCAGAATCTTTCTCTATAGGAACCAAGCCCTTGATTCATATTGTAACAACTGCAGATAAACAGGAAACGTGCATCACTTGCTGCACGGTTGTTTGATTCAGTCACTCAAAACCAGGTTCATGTGAATCTGCTTGTGCTCTAAAAAAAATAGAGAACATTACTGTAAGGTCACTCTGACTTGAAACTACTCCTGTGGAGAGCTGGGCAGACCCAGGTCTCATCTGAACTGCTCAAAACCACTAACAGCAGCAAAGGTCAAAGAAATAGCCATAGAACAGAAAGGCCTCTGACTCTGCAAGAGCCACAAAGAATCAGAATCGTTTTGGTTGGAAGAGACTTTTAAGATCATCAAGTTGAAACATTAACCCAGTACTGCCAGGTCACCACTAAACCATGGCCCTCAGCACCACATCTCTACAGCTTCTAAATACCTCCAGGGATGGTGATTCCACCGCTTCCCTGGGCAGCCTATTCCAGGGGCTGACAACCCTTTTGGGGAAGAAATTTTTCACAATACCTAATCCAAACCTCTGCTGGTGCAACCTGAGACAGTTTCCTCTTGTCCTATCGCTTGTTACTCGGGAGTGGAGACTGATGCCCTCCTCGCTACAACCTCCTTTCATGTAGTTGTAGGGAGCAAGAAGGTCTCTCCTGAGCTCCCTTTCTTCCAGGCTAAACAACCCCAGGTCCCTCAGCCATTCTTCCTTAGACTTGTGTTCTAGACCCTTCACCAGCTTTGTTGCCCTTCTTTGGACATTCTCCAGCAACTCAGCATCCTTCTTGTAGTGAGGGGCCCAAAACTGAACCCACTATTTGAGAAGCAGTCTCACCAGTGCCGAGTACAGGTGGATGATCCTGTCCCTAGTGCTGCTGGCTACAGTACGTCTGATACAAGACAGGATATTTCTGATGCAAACCAGAAAACAATGAATTGGGCAGAAAAATACCCCCAAATTGCATACCACTCATACAGGCATCATCCCAGTATGTATCATACGTGTGCTTCAAGTGCAGATACCATATATGGTAAGTGGAAAACAGCATCACACAAATAATCAATCACATGCTGCACAGGGGGGGACAAAAAAAAAAATCTATAATGGAAAAGGCTATTCCGTAACTTTTATCACCTTCATACTTCCTGTAAGAGTGCAAAATTCTGGCCCAGGGTTTGCTTTGTATTTCCAGCATGCTTTCAGGTACAACTGAAAATTAAACCTCCTCCCAATTCCAAGGCACAGAGTATTTCTAAGCCCCTTCTCTGTGCACAATCACATGAAATTCATCTACTCTCAGTAAGTAAAACAACACACTGTCAGAGAAGAATATAAAATAGCATGCACGAAGGGGTTACCAGTCACTCTTCCTCTCCAGATGTAAAAGCACAAACAAGCCAGTAACAGTGACAACTGCCAGCAATGGCATTCTTCTAAAACTTGATTCTCTAAGTCCAAACTGCATTCCTGCAGCATAACATCCTTCTTTGAAAAGGCTGGCAAAACTGTCCACAACATTCTCCAACCCAACGTAAACACACCACCTGTGGCAAAACCCAACAGAACCTATGTCTTGCCTTCCAAGAGCCGCCATGCTCCGCAAGGGCATCAAAAGCTCGTGTGAAAACCCTGAACTCTTCAGTCACACCATGAGGACTGACCCCACCATTCCTTGTGTTGTGTGATAAAGCTCACAGCGATTTCATTAGGAATGCCGGTGACCTTAATGAATGAATGCAGCTGATGCTACTAGTGTGGCTCCAATGGGCACCCAGGGATCACACTACAACATCTGATTGCAGCTGCAGATTGTTACACAAGCACAGAAACTGCAAAATTTCAAGTGATCAACTCAGCCTCTTGCACAAAGGTATACAGCTACTTTATTCCTCTTGGCACTAGAGAAGCCACTCAGACTATTTCTGGCCTTCACAAAGCTATTTTGCTGTTACTACAGGTTGTTAAATATTTCACCTGTAATGAAAAAAAAATTGGAAGTGGAAAGAGTAAGAACCTGAAAGAATACAGAGACTGTCGTCCCACTGGAGGGTTGGGAAATAATCTGGAAAAAAACCCAAACCAACCAAACCTCACAAACACACATTATTCAGCTTTTAGCAAGAAATACAACTACCAATTCTGTTTGGGAGTGGAAGGTTGATCTTATTTCCAGTAAACATGAAGAATGCATCTGAATAGAAAAAAAAAATATCAGATTTCATATTTATTGCAAAGCAAATCACCACCTTACGTGATAGTTAATCCTCAAAAAAACCCATGTAAGAATGCTGCATACTCTGGGCCTTTAACTCCTAGACTTTTAACCAATATCAGCAGATGCAAAACTTCACTTGCAAAATCAAGGGGTCAAAAACAAACAAAAAAAAACCAAACACAAAAACCTCACAAGCACTTGTATTTCTAGCCTCAGCACAGCTTTTAAGGATAGGTAAAAGTTAGCAAGGAGAACAACAGGAAAGCCTGCTTTTAGGTATATTAAAGACTACTAAGAAATACAGTTTGACAAACTTCTCCTGATTAGAGAGAAGTTCTAGAGAGTACTGTGACATCCCATGAGACACATTCAAGATCCAGTCTGGAAATCTCTTATTCAATGAAGGCTACCTGAGTTTAAATAGCATCTGCAGTCAAGGAAAAAGCGTTCAGGTTCATAATTTAGTCCCTATTCCACAAATCACTTTCACATTGAAGACTGTATTCCACAAGAGATTTCCCCTTTACTTCAGGTATTCAGACAACCTTCTCGTATCCCACCTGTAAACTCTGCAATGTTCACCTGCATTGGCTTTCCTAAGTGAGCGTGGGACAAGAAGGAAAGAAGCTGTCCTGGTTTGAGCTAGAACAGAACAGTTCTGTTCAGTAATTTCACTTTTCATTCTCTTGTAAGTAACTGCACTTTCTGAAGTTAACAGCATGTTTTTGCAGTGTCTGCTTCTAGCAGGGATAACGCTCAATATTTACAGTTAATACCAAGGGTCAGTGTGCAGAAACTCCTCTTGCTTACACTCGCTCCCATGAAGACCAACTGCTGGATCCTGTGTACCACACTGCAGGGTGCAGAAAGTAAAAAGCCACACCTGCAGGGAGGAGTGGACAGGACAGGTGACCCCAAACTGACTCACGAGGGATTCCATCCCATATACATCATATTTGGTATAAAGCTGAGGCATCATGAGGGTCAAGCCTCTTCTTCAAAGGCCAGTGTCCGCGGAGAACTCTGTCCATTCTGCCCTCAATTTCCGTGTTCATTAGTCTAGCTTCTGAATCCAGTCTGGGACTTCCCCAGTGCCTGCCCACCTCATCAGTAGTGATGGTGATGTAATTGCCATCAGGGGGGATGGGTTCAATATTGGTTTTGTATATATTTGCATATATTCCATTTTATTGTTACTATTTTCATTAAAGCTGGTTTTAGCTTTCTGTTTCAATCCATAAGTCTCCCTTATTCCCTTTCTCTTCCCCTTTGGGAAGAGAGAGGGGTTACTAGAGAGCATGTCACTCATCTAGTGGCCAGCCCAGCCCTAACCCTTGACAGAGGTAAACAAACAAACAAACAAAGCCAAACAGAAAATTGAGCCAACACCATTTTACTTAACTCTTGTAGGCCAGAAGTCTAATAACACATTCCCAGGTACCACGTTTAACAGCCCAACCAGTCTTGGCAACAATGTGCAAATTAGGCAAGTTACACACATAAAACCTGCACAGTTCCAGGGCATTTCAGATAATAAACATATGCTTAACATACATTTAACCTTCTCCAAAGTCTGTGTAATAAAACACTGCCACTTCAGCTGACCACTCATGTTCACATGCTGGCCCTCTTCATCACACTGCAAGAAACTCTGCTACAACCACTGCTACACAGGGAGCTGACAAACAGGGACACAGATTTGTTCCTCTCAACAAGGGATAAAACACAAAAGGCAGATTTCAGTCAGTAATGCCTCTCACTGACTCCAGCTCTCTGTAATCCCCTCTCCGGTCTCTCCTTTCTACAGCCTCATAGTCTTCTCCATTGTTTATGGTCACAGAAACCAAGGCTGTGCATCTTACCCTGACTCCACAGTCAGATAAGCTGTAGACAACCATGGGAATGGCAGACCTTAGATCAAGCACAGCACTGCCTCACAGCATTGCAAATGTGTTCAACCACGTCACAGAGTTCTTCTTTGAGAGCAGCCCTTACTTGGAAATCATGGTTAATTGGGCAAAAAAGTATCTGAAAATGTCTTCCTACAAAGCTATCTGAAAGCATGTATACTACAGTAAGTCTTTCAACATGAAAAACATACTGTAAAAAATGGGAAAAGAACCAGGGATACCCTACTGTTTTGTTAACAACACTACTTTGGCATATATAAAACCATATCCCTAAAAACTCTTCCTGGGGCTATTCTCTCTTCTGAAGAAAGCCTAAATTTTTGAGGAAGGTATATGATCAGAATTAATTTTGCTCTTCACCTTGACAGCCCTTATCTTATGTCACACTGCCATCCAGGATTGATTAAAAAGTGTGCTGTGTTATGAATTAATACATTTTATCACAGAATCACAACATGGTAAGGGTTGGAAAGGATATCTGGGATGTCTGGGGATCATGTAGTCCAACTCCCCTGCTAAAGTAGATCTGCCTAGAGCAGGCTGCGCAAAATCCCATCCAGGTGTGTTTTGAGTATCTCCCGAGAAGGAGGCTCCACAGCCTCTCTGGGCAGACTATTCCAGGCCTCTGTCACCCCCAAAGGACAGAAATTTATGTTTAGAGTGAACTTCCTGTGTTCCAGTTTGTGCTTGTTTCTCCTTCTTATCACTGAGGACCACTGAAGAGAGTCTGGCCCCATCGTCTTGACACCTGCCCTTTATATATTGATAAGCACTGGTAAGATCCCCTCTCAGTCTTCTCTTCTCCAGGCAAAACAGCCCCAGGTCTCTCAGTCTCTTCTCATAAGAGAGATGTTCCTGTCCCCTCATCTTTGTAGCCCTCTGTTGGACTCTCTCCAGTAGCTCCTTGTCTTTCTTGAACTGGGGAACCCAGAACTGTATTGGGGAACCCAATACTCCAGATGTGGCCTCACAAGGGCAGGGTAGAGGGCAAGGAGAAGCTCCCTCACTACACTATTCTTAATGCACCCCAGGATACCACTGGCCTTCTTGACCACTAGAGCACACTGCCAGCTCACGGTTAACATGTTGTCCACCGGGACTTCAAGGTCCCTCTCCGCGAAGCTTCTTTCCCTAGCCTGTACTGGTGCATGGGATTATTTCTCCCCTAGTGCAGGACCTTACACTTACTTGCCCTTGTTGAACTTCATTAGGTTTCTATCCACTCAACTCTCTCGCCTGTCCAAGCCAAATAACAGCAACCTTACCTAAACAAAAAATTCAAGTTAAGGCTGTAGACTACAATGAAGTCTACAAAAGATGTGTATTCCTTTATCGCCATAATACTTTAAACAGCTTGACTGACATATGCATTCCTTTAATAAATCAAAGTGTGCCATTGGGGTGCTTTGTTTTTATATTATGCATGGCAGAACCCCATATATTTAGGGAAACACCCACACCTACTTCAGCATTCTCTGGCTCCCATAGGAGTCAGACTTCTCTGACCTGAGTCTTTATCAAAAACACTAAAACATTCGGAAAGCTGCTTTCCAATGACAACACCCTCTGCTGGGCAATTATGTAGTGCAACCGCACCAGAATCAGGTGTCTGAAATCACTGCATCAGACTTGACAAGAGCTGTCTCTGTGCTACAAAGAATAAAACCACTTCACAGTGAAAGCTGAAAGAAAATCCTGCAGGAATGTCTAGACAAATGCCTAAAAAACATGCAGTGGAAGTTACAGGGTTGTTCTTCCTCAAGTTCTCTATGCAGAAGCACTTGAACACCTGCCAAGCCTGTTCACAACAATTTTGAGATCAACACAACATGCAAGAGATGAAGGAGAAATTTCACTAGGAACATTAACATACAGACAGGCTTTCCTGAAGCTGACAGACTGCTTCCAGTACCTCATCTGCTCAGGACTATCTGAAAATACACAGTGGTATGCCTTTTCATGCAGCTTTTTGTTCAAAATCACCTTCAAAGATTTATCCATTTATACATGCAGGAACGTATCTGTTTCACGGACTGCTACCTTTTACCAGTCTTACCAGATTTCAGACCAGAAATTTTGAAGATGGCACTTGGCTTCTCATTAGTGACAAACCCCAGCAGCTGCCACACTGCCATCCCACTCTGGTCCGGGTAACAAAAATAGACAGATCCTCCCATTCCATCTGGAAATGGTATAGTTCCCAGCATGAAGACCACTACATGATTGATGTTTTCATACTCCGGTAAATCAAATACAAATTTGTCTTCAGCCACTTGTTGGGGAGCTGCTTGTACCTAAAGAAAACAAAACTTTTATTAGTATTACTGTGGTTTTCAACTTTGACTGCAACTGCAAATTTCCTTTTACAGAAATACACCTAAAGCAGAACATAACAAAAAAAGTGAGGAACATACTAACCTAAACAGCAAATAGCCAGATAAAAATCAAACACAGCATAAAACAACTGCAAAAGAATATTACTAAAAACCACACAACAGTCGTGTTCTACCTGCACTGAACATATATCCCACCCGTGACTACAGGATCAGAATACCTTCACTCCCCATGTGCGTAGGAGGGAAATAGGGTGCAGAAGAGGTTGCCAAGTCTATAAGCAGTGGCTGTTGACCACCTGGCTGGCACAACCCCAGGATCATGGAAACCTGTTCACACAGGAAATACAATAGACCTTGAGACAGGCAGTAGAAGGACGGCTTAAATGCCAGAGCAAAAGATATCCTCCTTCTTTACCCGAGGTGCCGCATCCTTGCGGCCAACGCACAATCTAGCCTTGGAAAGCTTCTTTTAAGCTCGCAGCTTGTCTCTGAGAAGCCCGAGACTCTCCGTTAACAGAGGGGATAGCAGCTGCCCCTCGGCAACGAGGCTCGACAACGCAGCTGTCTCTGGGGATGCCGGGCAGCAGCCGGCCGAGGCCTGCGAGGTCCCCTCTGCCTGGGGCCAGCTCCGGGCCGAGCCCGGCGAACGGAAGGACGAGCCCCGAACGGGCGACCCTACGGCAGCCCCACCCCGAGCGGATGAGGGCCCCGCCCGCGGCCCGGGCGGCGCTCACCAGCCTGCCGGCCACCAGGCAGCCGAACATGGCGGCGGCGGCGGCGGCCACCGAACCCACTCAGACTCTTCGCTGCTCCGGAGACTCCATGAGCGCCGTCTGACGGAAGTCAACGCGCGCGGCCGCCGAGTCACTTCCGGAGCGCGGCTGTCGCGGGGCCCGGCGGGAGCTGTGGTCTCGCCACTGCGCTGGGCGGGAGGTCCCGGGCGGGAGGTCCCGGGCGGGAGGGAGGTGGAGACGGCCCCGCGCGCAGCCCCGGGGCTCAGGGGCGCCGCCGGCTCCTCAGCTGCTGTCCGGGTTAAAACGCGAGTGGTTTGCATCGAGAAGTTGAAGGGCAGGGGAAATCCCGTGTCTTCCGTGCCTAGGAAGTGAAGTCAGCGTTGCTATGAAGGGAAAAGGCGTGATCCAGAGCGTTTAAATCCAGTCAAAACCAGGGCCAGAGCGATTAGGAGCGAGGGAAATAGGCATTCAAAAATAAAAGAGGGGAAAATAATTGCAAAGTTCATCAGAAAAAAATCCCTGATTAAACAGGTTGACGGGCACCGGGTACGCTGAGAGTAACAATGTGTAGCTGCTACAGCAGTTACCAAGACACAGCCTTTGGCCTGGCGGGTACAGTGCAGGCTCTGGGGGTTGACGCTGAGGAAGTGCACGTATTGTCTGTATTTAATGTGTAAACGGGTCTTCAGTGCCATCTCAAGACCACCTACCGTCAGACTACACTCGGTGCTCAGAGTACAACCCTCCCTGACTTCAGCAGCTGGTCCCAGCAGTAAGATTTCCAAGCCCCTACCAAACCTTTCCTAGGTATATAGGCTTTGTACCTTTGAAACAATTGATATGCCTGGTCGTACCCCAGTTGACATACAGAAATTTTACCAGTGTACCTTTCCAGCCGTGTCCGCCTTCCTGTTTGAGAAAGGGGATGCGAGAGCCTGGTGGTGCCAGACAGCGGAGTGGTCACTGACGCCGAGGAGGAGTTTAGTTAGTGTTCTGCTTTAAGCTAATTGGAGAGAAGTGAGTGGCACCAGAGCATCTTGGTGAGGTTATAACCAGGACAGGTGAAGCCCAGGACTGTGCCAGTGGTTGAGAGTGTCTCATCTCAGCTGTCTGAGAAACGGGAAATGGCTGATAATGCCAGATTGCTGGGGTTTGTTTAGCCTGGAACGAAGGAGGCTCAGGTGAGACCTCACTCTCTACAACTACTTGTAGTGAGCCGGGGGTCAGTCTCTTCTCACAAGTAACAAGCGATAGGACAAGAGGAAACTGTTTCAAGTTGCACCAGGGGAGGTTTAGGTTGGATATTAGGAAAAATTTGTTCCCTTGAAAGGGTTGTCAGCCCCTGGAACAGGCTGCCCAGGGAAGTGGTGGAGTCACCATCCCTGGAGGTATTTAAAAGACATGTAAATGTGATGCTGAGGAACATAGTTTAGTGGTGGACTTGGTGATGCTGGTTGGACTTGATGACCTTAAAGGTCCCTTCCAACCTAAATGATTCTATGATAAGAATCTGACAGGAGGAAAAAAAAAAAGGCAGCTTCCACACCCTGAAGGAATCAGTAGCTAAAAAGAAGCAGGATGTTTTCCTCCTTCATGTAGTGAAGGAGAGACAGGTAGGCACATTGCAGTAGTCTCAAAACCAAGGTTGCTAGCTCCTCAAAAGGCCTGAAAAAGAGCAATGATATTAATCCACCAAAGATTCCAAGAGCATAGATCACTGAGCTCTGGAGCTTAGTGCTCCTTCCTCCAATTATTTAACACATGGTAATAACTTGGATGAAACCTGAACTCTTAAGTGTCTCTGTGCAAACAGTGGCTGTAGATGAAACTCATCCTAGGCTTGAAGTTTTAGTATTTAACATTTCTGTTACAAATCTCTATAAAACTTCCCTCTTTGTGCCCGCATGCTGCTCCAGGCTCTGAAATCTTTCGTGAGACTCATCCCTGTAGGAAATGTTGGGGTATTTCCTGCATCCAGGCTCAGCTCTGGTGGACAGCGTTTGCTGTTGGGCAGAGTCCTTAGCCTGTCACAGCCTTGCAAGGCCCAGGGCACTGCACCTGTGGCCCATGGTAGAGGTCTGTCACCAGGGAAGCTCCCATGGTTGCTTTGGTTGCCCACTTTACAGTAGTAGACTTGTTAGCAAAGGGTGGTGCTGCCTTTCCAAATACTAAAAAAATAAAAAAATCACTAAATAAAGACCCTGGGGCCTGCTACCAGCTGGAGTAACCAACTTCTGCCTTGCAGTGTGTTTATGTGTGGGAATTAGGAAAGCAAAATCTATTAAAAGTCCTGGTGCCAGCCTACTGTTATTTGTACAGGCATAATGGAATAAGTATTTCTGTCTGATTCACCTTTGGATTCAGCAAGAAGCCGAGTGCAGAGGTAGTAGTGCAGAACTGCCCAATCCCAGGCCTCATTTTGGATGTGAACCCTTGCAAGTGAGTTTTCTGCTTGGCAGGTGCTTCTCCAGCTGGACCTGAAGAACTGGGATGAAATGCTGTGTTTTAAAGCTTGAGATGTTGAAAATTAATGGAGGGTGGCCAAGCTCTGCAGTGCAGTCACCAAGGCACAACCAGAATTCTGCTAATTAGGCAAGACCTCATCTCATATTGCCAATTTGCTGCAGACATCTGAGATTACACCATGTCTAAAAGGCTCAGAGTAACCCCATCTTGCAGGCCTGATCTCAGTAGGCCTCTCATGCAGTCTTGCTGAGGCATGAGGTTTGTTGGGTTTTGGTTTTGTTGGGTTTTTTTTGTTTGTTTGTTTTTTTATTTAAACCTAATTCTCTAGTATTTGTCTAAAACTTATTGAGCTTGCCATGCAAGGACAGCAGCAGAGCTATTTGTGCTCCCTTAGCCAAAAGCTGATCTCACCCTGACAATGATGTTGCCTTAGAACATATGTATGACACTTTGATCTCCACTTGAGCCCCTACTAAGATTTATAGCTTAGTGCCATTTAGATAAAAGGAGGTCATATGGAGTAGGCACATTTCCTGTGTGCAATAAATAAAAAACCCCTCCCATTCAATATTAGGAGATAAAGGCACAACACAGGAAACAGTTATGGGTAGAGAACCTCTAAGAAGAAGGTTACTCTTCCTGAATGAAGCAAAGGCACGAATAAAAGGAAGAAACTTCAGGTGAGTTATGCTCAGACTGATAGAAAACTTCACCCATGTGATGGTGGGTGGTGTGACAGAGTATGTACTGGTATCCCACCTGAGCACACAGACTAGCAGCATGTACAGGTATCTGAATATGGGTGCAGTGAGGTGTGGATGCTGGATGAGGAACAGCTGTGAAAAGTAACTCTTTTACTGAATAAAGAGTATTTTTCTCATACTTTGAGGTTGGTCTTTTCAAAGTAGTCACAGTAGGAAAAGCAGCAGTAACTTGTAAAAGACTGATGTGGTAGGGTTTTTTTTTTTGTAGTTCTCCTTTCCTTCTTCTGTGAATACCTTTTTCTCTTAGTTTGCTGGTGTATTTTTCTGTTGTCTGTCTACTCTCCAGGTCATTAATGAGTTCATGAACCTATGTCACATCCCTTTTCACTCATATGTTTTCCAACCCAAGGAGTCCTGGCCTACATTGACATTTATTGTGCAGAAATCTTTCCATATTTTTGATGGTTCCTGTCCTTTCTTGATCACAAGGAAGTTGGGGCTTGCATCTGCATTTCCAGGGGCAGAGATTCCCCCCCTCTCCGCTCCTCCTCCCCCCTCTCCTTGCCCCCTGCTGCTCTGCAGCAGTGAGGAAGTGAACTGGAGAGAATTTTTTCTTCATGTTCAGTGTTCCAGGCAGCTGCAACTGCCTGACTATGTATCTACCAGATCTAGAAGGGGTGAGCAGCCCGTGCTCTGTTTCCTCCAGATTCACTGCAGGGCAGTAGTCAGCCCTGTAGCCAGTTCGAGCTGTCAGTGGTCATATAGGCACTAGCCAGACTTGCCCACAGGTCTCCCATTTTAGGAAGGTGGTAAAGTTCTCTTTAATGTCCATGTGAGATCAGAAGATATCTAAGAATGGACTCTTGACCTGTCCCTCTGTCTTAACAGGCCTGAGGAATTTCGAGAAGTAATTCCTCAGTACTCTGCTTCTTGAGAGCTTCGATGGGGTTGCGTCAAGACACCCTTGTACCCATAGGTAAGAGGGCTTAGGGCATTTGGGGTAATGGAAATATATTATACGAAGGATGCTGTTATGTCATAGTGGAGAAGGAGCTGCCTCACAGAATCACAGAATTACTGAGGCTGGAAAAGACCTCTGAGATTATCAAGTCCAGCCTATGTCATGGGGTAGAGGAGGAAGAAAGCTAAATGGAGCACACAGAAACATGATACTGAATGGTTCAGGGTCAGTCACTCTAAGGTAATTTCAGAAAGAAATTTTAATTGCCTTTCTGCTAGGCAGTGGCCTGTATGCCTTGTATTTCTGCTTTCCTCAGTGCTGTTGGCCAAGTGGTATGAATCTTCACCCTTAGGAGCCAGTGAGCAATTTGTTTACAGAAATAGTGATCAGGAAGAATTACCAGGGAAATCTGCAGAGGCTGAATAATTACTTGGAAACTGGAAAAATGAGCCAAAGTGCCCAATTTAACTGCAGACTAGCTGTGTTCTTTTGGGCCTGTTCAAATACCTGTGTGAAGCAATCCAAGTCCAGAGGCAGTGAACACAGGTACAATTGGTGGCACAGCTTTATATTAAAATATTTTATTTTTTATTATAATTTGCCATTATCATAACTTATCCACTTCTTAACTTTTCCAAACTTTCAATTGTTAGAACTAAAGTTCTTCTCACTAAGTGCTTGCATTAGGTTATTTTTTTTTATATGCAAAAGTTTCAGCCAGAATATTTCAGTAGATTCCAAGACACAGTTCAAAATTCACTTTGTTTTACTCAAATAAATAAATTAAAAAAAAAAAATTAAAATTGAATGACCTTTTCTTTCAGAAGCTCTAATTCTCTCATGTTGTAAAGGAGAGACTTGCAGTTTGGTAGCAGGTACCCTTGAATCAGAAATGATGCCATGAGAATAAGCTCACCTATATCTATATATGAAATATTTTAATAATCCCTGTTTGCATGTGCTCAGGAGAAATCTAGATAGCACCATGGACTCCATCCATGCTGAACAGGTCTCACTGGGGGCTGCAGAAGTTCCTCTATAGCTGCATCTAGGTTGAGCACCAAGCTAAGAAGGATGTACCAAGGCCTTCTCACCTAACTTGATAACCTGAAGGAAGTATCTACATTTAAAACATGGTTTCCTTCTATCCTTTCTAAATAGTGGCTTCTCTAAGACAGAAATTGTCCTCTGGAAGAGTATCTTTGTTGCCAGTAATTACAGATGACATCTTGAACATACAGCTTTCTAATTGAGGAGCCCCAGTTATGCTGGAATTTAAGTGGGATGAATCCAGTAATTTCTGCAGGTCTCAGTGCTAGTGTTTAGGTGTGATAGGGAAACAAGTACAAGAAGGGAAAGAAGGAATAATGAGGCTGGGGGAAGCTATAAGGGCATTAGGTAGCAGCAAGGAGCAGGAAGGAAGGAGAACATAATTTATCTTTTAGTAATGCATTGGAAAAATGCTGCCTTTTTGGGGCCTGAGAAACAGTTTTAAGATCCTCTGGGCAACTGAAAGAGATTATAACTGATCTTACAGTGGTTAAAAAATGCCTGGCATACTGTCTCTGTGTGATCTTTTATTTTCCAGTGACAGAGGAAATTGGTGTCTGCACTGTGAATTTTATCTCACTTCCCAAGAACCTTGAAGCCTTTGTCATTATAGTGATACCTGTCAGCACCTGATGATGGTTCAGTGGAAGTTTTAGCACATTAGTTGTATGAGAATATAGGAGATTGTGTCATTTCTGTCTGTTGCTCAGATGACTTTTTGGGACTCAAGTTGCATGGAGGTCTCCCAGGTCCTTGCTGCCTTTAAGATCTTTGAATCTTTATGGAGAAGAATATTTTGTCCATGAAGTCAAGAGTTTTATGGCTGAGGCTGAATTTATATTTTTAGCGTGAATGACGCTTTATGTCCAGCAGATGGTGATAAAATACCAGGGTTTGCCTTTTTGAAAGCCAACTCTTCGCGTCAGACTGGCTCTCATTGTATCTCAGGGGGAAAAACCGCACTGTTCACTTTAGACCATTATCACGATTTAACAATTTATAAATGCATTAATAACATGTAATTAACTATCAACCAGCAAACTGTGCAATAAGAATAAAAAATACTAATACCAGAGATAAATCATAGTCCTAGACCTGTATGGAATGTTATTAAAGTTCCAGACACCTTTATGCAACTAATCCCAAGAAGTGTTTTCTGGTTGTGCTATTCCAATTCTTAACTTTCCATCTGCATTTAGAATTTAAAATCAACTTTACAGCAAAATTGTTTTTTGCAGATCACTATGTAAGGATATTTTGAAGACATTTCTGTTTGGTTATGTAAACATTCTCTTAAGTTACACACCCCCACTTGAGACCTACACTGTCTTCCCCAGACAGAATGGAGAACCTCTCTGCCTAGTCATTTGGACGTACTTTGAAATCTCAGTTTTGCTGACATTGCTCATGCTACTGTTTTCTCTGTCTTCACTCATGACTGCAGACAGATGATTTCTTGGTGGAGCTAACCTGGATGTCCAGAAGCTCCTGTTGCATTTCAAAACTGGCCAAGTGCTTTCTGTTCAGTTTCATCTCACTAGGTATAATAGCTGCTGGATCATTGTCAACTTGAGCCAAAGTGCACCAGGTTCAGTATCTGAGCTTGCTGTTCATGTGTGCTGGATTACCTGCATGAAGGGCAGGTGTAACTAAAAGAGCACTTACTGGCATAAATCAGGTTAATAAATAAATGTTACACAAGACATGTCCTGCTCTCTTTGCAAGCAGAAACGTGGGGTGAGTGGTTGAATCCAAGGCCTTCATGTATGAGTAGTTGGTGAGAAGCAGCAGTACTTTAAAAACTTTGAGCAGGATTTCTCCATGCAGAAGGATCAACATCTGAGCTGCATTGTGTAGGCCATCTGAAGCTGGGTTGGTTGCTGGATATTTAATCAGGTAAATGTAAAGGAAGGCAAAGTGATTTGTGTTGTAGGGGTTCACTGCAGAACCTCTCAAACTTTAAAAAAACCCATTTTATTCAACATGAAAGAACTTTTCTTAACAAGAGACCTTGCTTTTTTTTGGAGTAGTTACTAAAGACTTTCCAGTGAAAATACAAAATACAACCTTGTAGCCATTTCTTGTGTAAGCAGTCTAATGAAGTTCCATCAGGGTTACAGGATTTGCATGTTTAAAGACTTGATCCATAGTAACTAATCTCTACCTCTCTGCTAACTAAAAATATGCATTAAGAATGTGGTTAGTCCTGGCTTCCAGGATTTGGAAAAACATACTGAGATACACGGCCAATCCTGAGATGTATTGAACTTCTTCAGTTCCTGGTAAATTCAAAGGATGTGATGGTACCCAGCAACCCTTGGATGGAAGTCTGGAAAATCAATAAGAAAAAAAAAATATATCCTTTTTGCTTTTGGAAACCTTACCTGCATTCCAGTCAGGCCAGGCCTTAAGTGGCCACTGGCAAAACACCATCATCTTAACAGGTGAATGATGTATAAGCAACTTGGGTAGACTAATGCTTCCTACCTAATGCTGGAGGAAGACCATAGAGCTGAAGGATAGGTAGGAAGTGTTATATGCCTCTAGACATTGACTTCAGTGAAATAGTTTCCATCAGTGGAGGTTATTGTCCATGTTTTCCCAAGCTTTCCTCAGAAAAGCAGTGCTTGTGCTTCTGGGGAGCTTTGTAATTAACAGCCTGTACTGCCACAGTGCTCATAAAGCAGTTTGGTTGGTATTTGTGTACTGGACACAGGAGGAAGCAGCCTGAGTTCAGAACTGCTTTCAGTTTTGCAGCCAAATTGTGAATCTCTCCCATGAAAACAGTTTCTAGTTCTTTTTTTCTGTACTCCAGCCAATCCTGCTGAGCAATCCCTCAGAGAGCTCACTATAATTTTGCTCTGTTTTGAACTTCTCTTAAATGGCGGGTCTGTATTTCAAATACAACTAATATTATTTAAACATTCACATGCAACCATCCACTGGAAGAGACGGACAGTTCCACACAGCCAGCATTTATGAGCTCCCAGAGGAAGAAGTGATGCTTTTTCCCTCTCATCTGACAAATCCCTGCGGTGTCAAAGATGTTGTAATTGATCTTTGTCATTAAATTCAATAATGCCCAAATTTACAGGTCTACCTTGTTTCAGGCTAATGTAGATAAATGAGGTTCATGGTAAAATATTGACTTTTACTTGGCACCTATGCACCTCAGCACTTTATGCGTTTGATTAACATACAAGCAAGGCTGTAAAATCAAATAAATGAATGCAAGGAGTAATGTTTTATTCTCCTTAAATGATATATGAGACTTAGTTATTTATAGCAAGGAATTGGGAGAGAAGTGTAAAGCTAAGCCAATTCTAGGAATGCTGATACAGGAGATTCAGTGAAAAAAAAATATATTTGGATGAAGAAACTTCTGTAGGGAAAGTCAGAACACCATGCAGTGGTGTAAAGCTAATTTGTTTGTGCCTTGATCATGGTCTCTATCCAATGAAGCCAAACATTACATAAGAAGCATTTTGGAGAAATAAGGCACATGTGTTTAACGCTTAGCTAGTGGAAAACCGTGCTAGATCATTTGTATGGAAGTCTTTAAAGCAAGACTTCATACTTCTCTGTGGGCAATGCCACAGCTCAGCCACAAATACTGGACTTTACTAAAGAAACTTCTCCAGCAGATGATCATTATGCAGGAGCCCAAGCTGGATGATCATGCTGATCCCTGCATGGACATGACACATTCAGACCAGAGAGGGCTTATTATGGAAATGCTGTGATGTGTCTGAGCTATTAAGAATCGACAGAAATAATTTAAGGAAGGATCCCCTCACAGAGACAATTCCCTTGAAAGAATGTTTATCGATTGCAAAGGGAACTGCTCAAATCTCCCTGAGCTCACAGCCAGGGGAATTTTCAAACTACCTCACTTGCATACAGAAAAAATATGGACTCATTTCAGACTTACTCTCTCGCTATTTTGACCCATGCAAAATGCAAATAGGCAGATCCTTAAGCGATGCAAATTGCTGAAGCTCCATTGGCATCAAGGGGAAATCTTTAACAGATGAGAAGGATTCTGCATCTCTAAGAAGCCTGCATATGAACCCTTTTTTCTCCACGAGTGAGGACAGGTATAAAAATATGAAAAGTGTAACCAATGTAATCACAGATCATTTGCCTGTTTTCCTTGCTGGCAGAAATCACTGTGGGAAGAGCAAGATTTAGACAGAAACCAGAGAATCTCATTCAGCTTTCATTGGAAAGGGGAGAGGTTTTTCAGCATGGATACAGTAGAAAATGAATGGGGAACCCGAGCAGAACAGGTTAAGCCTGGAGAAGATCATGATGGGAATACTCCTATTTCACGGAGTGAAATTTATTTCATTGCAGGTACTTCATTTGCTCCCAGAACAGAATCAATTTTCAGGAATAGAAACTTTTATTTTGGAATAAGGAGTCCACAGGGGATGATACTGTGGAAGAGCAATCATCCAACGGTGTCTTTTGACTGTCTTGTATTTACAGAGGGTCAGAAAACTCTGCAGCAGTACTCGATAGTGGCACTGCTTCTTTCCTCCTCCCTAGCGATGTGACTGTCCTGGCCCTGTGCTCCAGAATAACTTTCCTGGACAATTTTCTCATACTGCCAGGCTCTGAAATGAGGAAACCCTAGTTAATATTCCTCTCAGACAGCAGACTAGAGAAAAAAGAAAAAAGTATTCAAAAGGACTGGGTCTACTCTAGAACCCATTTTGCAGATGGGTATCTCTTTAATGCCTTTCCAAAAGATTTCTCTCTGTCATGGTGTTTTCTTTGTGGATCTTTCTGCCTATTGGATTCCCCAGATATTTCAAAAGGGAAGTGACTGTTCCAGTAGAAAGTATGGTATCCTGAAATGTCATAAGAGTCAGCACTGTTTTCTGTTCTGAAGTTTGGAATGAGGTAACTTTACACAAGTGGGTCCTGGCAGTATGAGCTCATTACCAGGGCTATCAGACACATCTGAATCCTGGAGCAACTGCATAGGATCCTTCATGGCTACCAAATGTAGACATCTACTGAGTTACTGGAGTCAGTAGACTGATCTGCCTTTACAGCTACTATAAGAAAATATGTGCTTTCATATGAGCTATTCCAGATATTTTCTATATGATGCAATACCCATAAAGAAAAAGTGTCTGTTTCTTTCCATGTGTTACAAAGCTAATGCAGGATGACTATAGCTCAGGTATAGACATCTAAACAGTAGACACCTACACTTAACTGAATTAGGCTGAAACCCTAGCGTCTTTTAATACCTTTTATATAGTCAATTTATGCCTTTCAACTGTGATCCTCAAAGGGGGATAAAAGGGTGTGTATATGGATTAAGTGCTCTCCTAAACAGAGGTGCTTCAGATCAGGACATCTGGAGGCTCTAAG
This sequence comes from Actenoides hombroni, assembly GCA_024336885.1. Lineage (NCBI taxonomy): Eukaryota > Metazoa > Chordata > Aves > Coraciiformes > Alcedinidae > Actenoides > Actenoides hombroni. The sequence continues at coordinate 38,157,659 of WUAM01000431.1, forward strand.
GAGGATTATCTTCCCTTCTATCTTGAAAAGCTGTTTAAAACTTTTGGAAATTAATCTATGGGGAAAAAAAACAAAAACCCCCAAAAAACCCCAAACCATTCTGACAGTCCTTCACAGTTTCTTCATTTCAAGGTCATCATAAAGTAGTTTTGGAGACTCATGGAATCAGTTGTCTATGACCAATGAATTATGGCAGGTAATTAAGCTATTCATTTTAACTCCAGTGCTTCACTGGGTGCTTTTTTTTTGCAATAGAAAGCTTGGATAGAGAGTTCCACATTATTTTGATAAGGATATTGGTGGAATGATGTCCTGTGTTGTTTTTGGTTTTGTTTTTGGTTTTGGTTTTAGTTTTGGTTTTGGTTTTGTGTGTGAAAAGATACTGTGATTTGTTCTCTGAGCTGAGAATTTTTTCTTTTTATTTATTTCCCCCCACACACCTTTTTTCTTAGGAAAACTGTTCTACTTCCACCGAGCTGTTGATTCATTGGCTCTATAGGGTAGTATGAATATTCAGGTCCTTATAACCAATGTTATTTGTGCATTTGTATCTCCATGGTTCTTATTTCCTCATGATGTTTTACAAGTTTACACAGGTAAGACTATTGATGAGATAAAGCTATTATCTTCAATTTACAAATGGAAAAAGTGAGATGCACAAGGATTTCCACTGGCTGCAGTGAGCTTTGTATCAGGCTGCAAGTGTTTCAGGCAAGATGTCACTAACTTTGTGATACATTTGAGGAAAGAGACTAGAAAATCTAAATCCCATTGAGTGTACAGAAGGTAACACAGGTCATGAGGTTAGATTTAGATAGCAGATTGGACTCAACATTGTGTAGCCCTTGTTTCTATTTCAGATCACCAGTGTCCACTACATTTAGATAACCAGTGACCATTGACATATTACAGTGGACCAACACCGAGTTCTGTAAGGCTCATCAGGGCTAAAATATTGAGGCATTCATTCATTTCAACTGCTGCACTATTGCTTGTATTCCTGGCTCTAGTAGCACCCACAAGCAGGATAGCAGCCTGATTTCATAGAGCATAGACACATGCACTAGGTAGTCTCCCCTCCCTCTGGGTTCCTGATGACTGCAGGTTGCACAGCTAGTGGATTTCCAGATCCCTTGGATCCACTGCAGCTGCAAAAGGTCTTTCACAACTAGGGACTCTTCTGCAGGACATCGGAAGAGTGCAAAAAAGGTTTAGGAGTGATGTAAGCTGAAGAAGGGACTAGTATAGAAATGATGGTATCAGAGATCATGTAGATGTTTGGCTTCTAGGGAGCTGCCTTTCTGGCATTCTAGAGATGGGCTGGGTCCTGAGGTCCATTTGGCAGTGAGTCTGAGTGCCTGGTTCGTGCATACACACGCATATGCTCAAGCACTTTCTCCCAGTAGAGTCTGTCTGGTAGCTGTCCCTCAGACCCTGACCTCCTCCAGTTGCTGGCACCCAGATCCCTCAAGCTCGTGGCTGGCAGACATTAGCTAGGACCAGCAAACTTGAAATTTGCTAACGGATCATCCACATGCAGAAAAGAGGAAGCACACTCACACAGCTTGTTAAGAAGAGAGATTAGCTGTGACATTGCTGTGATCAGTTGTGGGGGTTGGATCAAAATACTGTACAGCAATTGCTTTACATACAGTTGGCCCTTTTTGTCCCCTCTTTCCTCTGCTTTTACACACTTACTCCTCCCTGATCCACGTTGTTCCCTCCCTTTCCCCACCTTTGATCTTTCTTCTAAACATTCCATAGTAAGTTTTGTACCATTCCACAATCCACTTAATTTGTCCTGTAATAAATTTTGCACAGTCCTCAAATTTTCTGTGCTCCATCTCCATGCCTCCCATAATAGATCCTACCTTGTCTTAGGCAACAACCCCTTCCAGTTTGCTCAGCTTTCCAGGGAGAGAGTTTTCTTTGGGTGACTCATCTTGGAGAGTTTCACACCAGGTCTACTCCTTCTTTTCTGAAGGGCTCAGAAGAGGTCATTCAGTGGTTTCTGGGGGGGGTCCTCCACCTGTCATTGTTGTTCTGGTCTTCCCTGGGTCTTTCTTTAATGCGATTAGCTGTTGGTCAAATAACATCACAGATGCTTCAGCTGTGTAACTGGAAAACCTCTGGATTTTTCTGTAGCCCACATTTGATTTAAGCTTATAAATTTTATTTGATTTCTCACTCTGAAGTTCAGTGAATCGTTTGTAAGAACATTAGAAAGTGGCCTAACCAACAATATGCTGAGGTATTTGAAGGCAGATCCCTCCTGATACAGACTGGCATGGGTTGGCTGGAGTCAAGAGAGTTAAGTGGTTTCAGTCATGCAATACTGTTGATGCCTGATGCTTCTAATATTTGCTTCTTTTATAGTTGTGAGCAACAATTGCAACTTGTCTGGGGACTAAGAAGCTGGCATAAAATCCCATGTTTTAAAATTATCTATTTTCCAATGAAAATGACTAGGAAAAATGCCATTTCTCTTGTTTACACTGTATGAGGTCTTAGAGACTTGTAGGGATGTACAAGTCAGAGAATCATAGAATCATTTAGCATGGAAAAGACCTTTAAGGTTATTGAGTCCAAACATAAACCTAACGCTGTCAAGTCCACCACTAAACCATGTCCCTAAGTGTAAGTGGAGCACCAATCCTAGAGAGGAGACAACTAAGAACGTTTTTACTGAGCATGGCAGAATTGCTTCTCAGGTTATGTTCCTTGTAGGTCTTGAGAAGCTGGTCTGAATCTGAGTTTATAAATTGAGATAGTAGTTAAGGAAAATACAGAGCTGTGTGTGAAAGTTCAGCAATACAAGGTGAAAAGTATGGTAGTTTTGACAAGTTGATTGTGTAGGTAAATATACTTTGTACATAAGAAAACCGTTTATCTTAAGAAATTTGACATCAAAATTAGGACAAATTGCAAAAATTTCCTAAAACCATGTGAGGTAGTATTTTTGCACTCATTTCTTTAAAGTGCTAAATAGTAATTTCCTAATAGCTCAGTATATCTCTTCTGTCTCACATTAAGCAGTTCAAATCTAGACCAACATGCCTTTGGGGATTTCAGTGTTAGGCTCACAGTTGAATTTAACTCTAGAAAGATCTCAAATATTGCACTAACCCATTAATAACTTAGCATAATTACCTTAGAAATGATGACTACTAATGCTGTTTCAGAAAGCCTCCTGGTCTCTTTGCACAGGAAATTGATGCCAGATGGGTTACAGACATCATTGGTCTGTAGCACAGGGTTTCTGGGTCCCCATCCTTGGTCTGCCACTCACAGAATCAAGCAGGTTGGAGGGGATTTTGGGATCATTCCTGGAGCAGAATGGGCATGCCTGCTATCAGCAAGACTGTGTGGGAATAAATCAGGCTGCAGATGATGACCTTGAAGTATGCTTGAGAACACCATGGGAGGAAGCAAAGCAGTGAAGCAAGAAGATAAAGAAGAACAAAGTAGAGATAACCAGGATGGGGGGTGGTGATGGAGGCGGTGTAAGATAGCCAATTATGTATTCACTTAAGATGCGTGAACAGCTCGTGTATAAACATGTAGAACCAATTGTGAGTGTGTGCGTGATCAGGAAATTTTAGTCTATAAATTAAGCTGCAATTTGATAATAAAGTGGCTTTGCTTTATAACTCTCATAGAGTTGTGCAAGTCCATTATTCTCCTGCAGGGGAGCTCTGAAGGTGACCTGTCAGGTTGCTCGGTATTTTAACCATTTTGAGACTTGAATCTCAAAATGGAGGTTGGAGATTCAGGAACCCCTCTGACACCCTATTTCAGTGCTTGACAACTGCCTGGTTAAATGTTTTTCCTTGTATCTAATTGCATTTTTTCACATTTCTACTTGGGTCTATCAACTTTTGTCCTATCACTGTGCACTGACGAGAAATGTCTGGCTCCAGCACCTCTACACATTTCTGTTAGTAGCTATAGACAGCAATAGCATCTTTCTTTTGCCTTCTTTATCAAGACTAAACAAACTCAGTTCTGTCAAAAGTCCCATTTCTCATTAATTTCCTTTAGGACTTAGATCAGATTGTTTAGCCTCATTCTACCTTTCTCTCTCTGTAAAGCTGGGAGTAATGCTATTGCTGTACCTCATCAAGGAATTCTGAGGATAAATGTGTGTTAGGTTTCTCGGTTATTGTGCAAATGGAGTCTTATGGAAATACCATTGCTAGACAAGTTGGTCCGCTTTGATAGAAGGCATTGTCCATAATAGAAGAGCCTGGAAAATGCATGTACATTATTGGATGAGGGGACATCTTCCCATGCTCCAAACTGCTCATCTGCTACTTCTAATTCAAGCTTAGAAGTAAAATGTTTTATACTGACTTTCTTTGTATGTTTCTGCATGTTTGTTCTTTGAGACCTATAGACCTTTCTTTGGTTTCTACAGATACACTAGAGAAGCGTGTGTGTTGTCATAAGAAAGGGAATGGGAATGGTGGGAAAGAGGGTTCCTTCTTGTCCACTTTTGCAGCTTTTCAATAGACAACAAACTCAATAGATCTCACAATCCACATTTCCTGAACAGGAAGGCTGGTTTTATATGTTGCCTAGACACATAATAAAATCACGACCCTGAGGCCTGGCTTGTCTCCATTCTATATCTCATTTGTTATATGCAGTCCCATTGACCCCAAGACTGTTATTCTTGGTACACAAATGTAAGCTCATGACAGATCAGCTCCTTAGGACATAGCAGTCTGCACAAAGTGATTTATTTGTGTGTTGCACTGGGATTTATTCATATTCTGTCAATATTCATGATCTTCTGAAAATGTTACTATCTGGAAGGGAGGTTATTTTGGATACAAAGAAAGTGTTTCCTCACCTTCAAGCTGGAGTATACCAGGATAAAAACATGGTGCTAGCATTCAATTAAGTGTCTTCCCAGCTGATGTGTGAAATACTGTGTTCAGAGAAAAGCATGGAAGTGAGTAACTGCTATTCTGTCTGCTGTTATCTGACCCCAAAATCTGTGAAATTCTAGTTTTCCTTAATAGGCAGAGTGTTGAATTTGTATTACAATAGGTAACAATTAAGATGTATTACAGTTCAAGGATAAAAAATAATCTGCTGCCTTTCTCCTGGAAAAAAACAATAATGAATCAGTTGCCAGAGGGTCTGAATGAAAATATTGGCGTAGAACAGAAATAAACTGTCATGCAAACTTGATTATAGTTTAAAGCTAGTCAAAAGCATTTTTCTCACAAACCTTTGGCAACTTTCTGGTCCAGCCAAATTTGCCCAAATGCAGGTATACTGTTTCTGGAAATCTTTCTCCAATCTTCCCATCTCCTTTCTGCACATGATGCCTTAAGTTGATCTGGACTAAATGATGCTGTTCACCTTCTCCATGTAATTTTTCATTTCATAGACCATTATCATTGTCTCATTCGTCTTTTTTTTTCCAAGCTGAAGTCCCAGTCTATTAAATTTCTCTTTGTAAAGAAACTTTTCTCCATCTCTCATTGTCTGTGTGTATTTCCTCATTTGTCTCTCATCTAGAAGAGATGGGTTGAAAGCACAGTACTGATGATGGAATTTAGCACTGTTCAAATAAAGGAGAGTAAAAGGGCCTTACACCTCCCAGGACTGGGCTTTGTCTGCCTTAGGTTGGTCAGAATAAGTTCACTCTAAACTGTAAGAAAAAAGTAGAGATGAAAAACGATCCAAGTGAATAACATCATCTTCATCATGACCCCATTAAGGTTAATAAAATGTTAAAATGAGACAGTGCTCACCCACTGTTTTATCTTTACTTCATTGCTTTTTCCTACTAGCAGTGCATCAATAACCTGCAGTACATTCTAACTGATTGAATAAAAAGTTATATTTAATTGGGAAATCAATGAGCAGGAATAGGGCACTAGGGTCATATAGATTGTATCATCCTGACCAATCTGACTCACTTGCCCTTTGAGCTGGTCTTTCATCATTATATTTCACTTGCCAATTCCTCAACAGTCTTAATTACGGGCACAGCAATTTGTCTTCAAATATCACACCAGAGTGAAATCTATGCATCAATAAATACAGCTCAAAAGCTGTTTTCCACACTGCTGGAGAGTTAATTGCTTCTATGGTTAAAGCAAATGCTGTAATTCTTTACGTTTGTGGTGCTTTTCAACATCTTCAAGTGACTGGAGGCCATTGAAAATGTCTAAATTAAAGGAAAACATGTCTTTGAATATGAAGATTGGTTCTGAGCAATATTTGAAACTTTATCTGTACAGAACATTCTGCTCTGTGCTGCAGTTGGAACATGGTTAAGAAATAGCAGAGGACATTTTAGAAAGCTTAGGGTAGTCAGAAGGATCTGCTGTCTGTTCATTTTCCACCTGCCTCATTTAAACACCAGCTCTATGTAGGGGAATTGGTGAATACCACGTTTACAAATTTTGCCTCGTCTATGAAAAACAGCTTATCCTGTTCATGAAAGTGCAATTCTAGCACTATCCTTGTGTTTGTCCTCTCCAAAACAGGAATGTTTGAATGCCACTTGGAAAGCACAGGGTACAAGTGAGCCTCAAAAAATCATATTGTGAGCAACATTAGTGTAGAAGTCCACAGCTGTGGAAGACATCGGTCAGGCTGGGTGACTTCCTCGCAGACTTTCATCAAGTTACCACAGCCAACCCTCCAGGCCATATATAGCATCTGTGTTTTACTGTGCTGTTCTTTTTGCATGCAACAGCTGTTGTGCTCCCTGCTTATATACTTTCTGCCCTTGTAATAGGCAGCCTAAGGCTTTCCGAGGAAAGATTCTGGCATCTCTGAAAGGAAAGATGTCATTTTTGCCTGATGTTCTCTTACCAAGGGTGGATGGGATAGAAGCAGACCTGGGGCCACCCATACTCTGTTACAAGTATTCTCTAGGCATTGTGGTCTGAGTTCCTCTACCAGGAACACCTGCTCAGTTGCTTGAAAAAAGAGCATTCCATGTGAAGCAGTGTGCATGGATGATTGGTTCAATTTGCAGCCCAGGAGAGTTCCAGTCCACATTGTATTGTGGATGCAAACAGGGAATCACTTTTGGAGCAAAGAACTCAGCAATGTGCTCAAGTGTGAAGAATGAGATCTGGGCATTCTTGTTACCTCCTTGTCTACAAACAAAGATGGCAATGATTTCTTGTCTGAATGTTTGAGGCTGTCATTTGAGGAACAGTCAAGGAAATACTATTTTAACTTGTGTGTTTCTGAACTTTTACTCAACAGTAGCTGCATGACTGTATGGGAATAACTAAATATGCATTGGTTCCATTTGGTGCTACTTTCCAATATCCGTTAAACGTGTTTGGCATTTAATTGAGCCAAGGTCAAATCCTATGTCTTCACCACATTAAAAAAAACCCCACCTTATCAGGCAGAACACCTGTTGTTTTGCCTTTTCTTTATCTAAAACCTCAGTCATGCAGCTGAGGAAACTCTCCTGACCAAAAGTTTTGTGAAAACTGGTAGGTGGTTGTCAAAAGTTTTGATTTTGTTGCTTCATTTTTTTTCTGACAAAACTCTGTTGAGACATTTCTGACAAGCCGTAGACTGTATCTCTGAAATATCCGGACAAACGTGTTATCTTCTGGAGAGTATTTTCTGTGCAGGATGCAGCATGCACTGAGCTGGTGCTATAAGGGCACCAGGAGCACCTGATTCTGAAAAACACATGTAGAAATAATCCCTGTCTTCTTAAAAATATTTCTTCAAATAAAGGTGCTCTTTAATGTCCAAGGCATGTATTGTAAGAAGCTCATTCTCTGAGCCAAGCAGAGTGAAGATATTGAATAACTGTGCTATTGCATGCATAAATATCCAAAAGACAAATCAATTATATCTACATTATGCATAATGGAAATAAAACTACTATAATTGAATGTTATCACAGGTTTTGATGTTCTTGTTTTGGAGAGCAAATTTCTCAGCTTGGAAGATCATCTTGGAAAGCTATCAACCCACACAGGTACTGACAAGATAAATACACTTCAGAAAAACCACAGCACACTGTGCCTCAGATTCTGTCAGCCCCCAAAGTCTGTCACAAAAAACGCCAGACTCAGGAGAGGTTTGGACTTCTGCCTTGACTGTGTCTTTGCAACTTTGGAAAGGCTTTTTATGGAATTTTTGTAAATAAAAACAATGTGTTGGACTTACCTCACATTATGCTTATGCCCATCTCTAAAAAGAATATTAAAACTAACTTCTTGCTGTAGAGGCACTAATATTGTTGAGTTTCATCCCTATTGTATTCACTTTGCTTTGTTAAGGATGTCAAGCCCAGTACCTGCATCTTCATGGATAGGTTTTAAAGTTCTGAGGGCTAAACATTGCCTTCAAAAAAACCCCAAACAAACATGAAGTCTATCTCCAAACAGACACATACTATCAAATCACTCTACTTGCAGATAGACTTAATGGAGCTTGCCATCGAAAGTGGTGGCATCAACACAAAATTAGGCAGCTGGTCAGAACATGCAGGAATAATATGTACAGAATATTAAATATGGACTTCCATCTAGAATTTCAACTGCCTTCCAAGGTTGGGGTTATTTTTTAAATTTTCTTAATATTTCTGCCAGTGGTTCCGAACTTTGCAGTTCAAAAGGCAGCAACAGTGAGCCAACAACACGCTGTGGGCAGCCTCCTATTTTAATCTCATGTTAATGGTGACCTCAAGAAACAGGAGATCCTACAGCTATTGGAGGATCTTGTGGTGAGCCTATTGTCCCCAGTTTGAGGGATGAGGGTCCCTTTCTACATGAATAAGGTATTGGTTTGTGGGTAGTTTAGGTATGGAGAGATTGGGGTTAAATGAAACGTGTGGTTTTTAGACAGCAGGAATGCTAGAAAGAAAACACAAACCATTCACTGTGGACCTGTGTCCTCATGTAAAGTCCCTACCTCAGCATCCACAGCTCTGGCTGATACGCAAAAGAAAACAGGTTTTCCTTTGTCACTAAATCCCTGTGGTTGGTCCTCTGCTTCTGCACATGGAAATTACTGCAATGCTGCATCATCAGATACTTTTCTTGATCTTCTCTGGCAGAGAAAAACATGCATACCTCATTTTTCTTCTTTTTTTTTTTTTTTTTTTTTTGTCAGGGGATCTTGTTCTATTTTATGGACCTCTGAAAAGCAGTCAAGTTTGTAGGCTTTGTGCAGATATTGGAGCTATTATCTAGTTCGTTTTGTTTTGCCGATGGGGATTTGGCTAGATTATCTCCCCTTGGCATATAAACCCTAACTGTACATTTTCTATGCGTGACTGATGTGGTGATTTATCTTCGTACAAAAGCTGGAAAAGAGTGTCTTGTGACTTTGCCCTGAGCAAACTGACCTTCCTAAAATGAAGCTTCTCTTTTGTGAATGCTGCTTTAGTGTTTCCTTTGTAAGATAATAGTTTTCATGAGGAACAAGCTCTATAGCTGTGTATTGCAACATTTTCTGTCTACAAAGAATTCAATCTTCTTGAGGAAATAGCAATGGTTAAGTGTTAATTTCTCTTACAGAGTGTAGATGTGATTATTCTCCAGTCAATTCCCTGTTTTTCTCGAGGCCTTCTCTGCTAGTTGTGGTCAGTGAAATAGAACAAAATTATGAAGGATATCACTGTAGACAGTGAATGAGGAAATAATTTCAGGAAGAGGTCACCTTTGTACACAGGCACTGTATCCAGATGTAGTAAGGACTATGCAAATTTCTGTAAGTTTCCACATTTAATTAAAGATGTAATGTAACGGTGGGCACACATACAAATGAACTGAAGTCATGTTTTTTTAAAAAAATGTTCAGGGCAAAGATTAAGTAGGGCTACTGCTTCACCAGAATATTTCTTGACACCATTTTCAAGTTCTGGTGCAAATCCCTTATGTCTACTGTGGCCATCCTGTAGTCATACTAAAATGGAAGCACTTATGCCATAGCTCTAGTGATGTCAATCATGTAGACAAGACTTGCCACCAGCGTATAGTAAAGGAGAAGAGTAGCAGAAAAGAGCTATGTCAGGACAAAGAGGAAAGATTCTTCAAATATGATTAAATAGATGATGAATTGATTCTGAGCTTCCTCAGCTGGTGGATGTACAAAGACCACTTTTGCTTTTAAGGAAGAGCATCCTTTTCATACAACTGAATGGAAGGAGAGTTGCAGATCAAATAATTTTTCATGCTGAATCCAAAAGACTAGGCAGAAACAATCTTCACCTTAAGAAAATGAATTGAACGAAAAATAAAGTCCTTTCTCAATATGTAAAAGAGAAGCTTCTACACATGGCAGGTTCATATTGTGAGCAGGCTTGTGTCCTTCTTCCTGTGTGAAATGATTGTGTGAAAGGAAAAAGGAGCAGCATGACTTTAAATCATCAGGGATCTTTGAAGACAATAATTAAGTGGAAAAATAAGCAAAGACTTGGTAGTGGTGGTAAGTAGTAAAAATCTCTTGAGAGGCTATGTTCAGTGAAAGGAAGAGTTTTAGTAGAAGCAAGAAATGTTGATTCCGAATTCTACAGATTATAATAAAATCCTTCTCCAGTTCCCATCCAAAATGGCAATAGTGCCTCTTCACTTACAGTTAAAGGGAACTGTGAAATGTAATTGTCAGCAGATGACTCCTATAAAAGTCCACTTTCAGTAATGCATTCTGCCAACTGAAACAGAGCCAGATACCTCGTGTCTTGATTACATGGAAATTCTCCATGATTAGCCAAATTCATCCCAACATACCCACCCTTATCCCATTTGGAAAATTGGAACTGCAGCAATTGCTGTTATTAAAGAGATGATTGAAGGGAAAGTTTGTGTTCAGTGCCATTCTCCTCCTAAAGGTGTTGAAGAGTATTGCTGTTGCTGAAACACTTTCACCAATGTACAATTTTTTGCTCCTTCCTCCCTGGTCTCATAGTCCATATCCCTTGACTCAGAGACATCAAATATAAAAATCTGTGGTGACAGCAGATGCTTTGTGATTTCAAACTTGAGTACTGAATTTTGGAGTTGCTCTACCTGACATCTGAGGTTATTTATTTTTATTTCTCAGAAGTCTAATAGATTTACCAGTTAAATTCAGGTTAGGTCTTTGTTTCTGTCATTAAGGGAAAATTATTTTTGTAAGGAAACAGGTGTACTCAGCCAGACATCCAGAGCTAGAGGAATAATGATATAAGCATTACTTTTTAATGTCATGTAAGGCCAAGAGGGACATGGGAAAAGTAATGTGACTCAGTGTCCTTTTGCTTCCAGACAAAGGTACTGTAGCTCTTCCTAGAGTGTCAGCTCTTCTCTAGGTGCGATAAAGTGGTTGATGAAGATAAGGCAAGATCACAACTCTTTTGCCTTCTACCTATATTTTCTCTCTGCACTGTGTGGGCAGGATGTTTGGGTGTGATCTAAATGAGCTGCTCGAGAGTTTGTGTTTGTGCGTGTGTGTGCAAAAGAGGGTTGAAAGAGAGGACAGCTCAGTCCTCACCATTTCCTTTAGTGGACAGAAAAAGTGAAGCCCAAACTAATCCCACTTTTATGTTGCAATGCTGGTAGAGGACACACAAGGAAGTGGTTCTAGTACACTGGCCCATGCTGACCTTCTGGGAAAATTCTGTGGACCTTAACAGTAATTACTCTAAGAAAGGTGTAGAAAACCTCTGTAGATTGTCCTGTTAGGACAGGAATCTGTCACCTTCAGAGGGGAGCCTGGAACTAGATAGATCTGAACAAATCTCAGCGTTATGGTTGGCACTTCTTCAGTTCTGTGACCTCTTTCCTGTTCTGTGACTAAGCCCACCTTCTGCACATGGGATTGCAGAGTGGAGAGAGGCAACAGAGGTCTGAAATGCTGGTCACAGTCCTTGGGGATCATGCTTTACTATTACCTCTCTTCTCACATAACTAGACACACCAGTGGTAACCACTAATAGCAGTCAAGCTTGAGAGAGCAGTGTCCAGGCTTTCCCTAAAATGACTAAAAGAACATCACAAACAGAACAAGTACTTAAGAAAATGACATATTGGAGCTGTTTGACTTTATGCACATCATAGAATGAAACTGTGTTTTGAAAGAAACTCAGAGGCAGTTGGGGTACATCCTGAGCTTAGAAAACAGCTGGCTAGCTTACATGCAAGGAATTAGGAAGAAAGGACACAGAATACTGCATGAGGAAAGTAATCCTCTCCTCAGTTCTGCATGAAGGCTTTAAGAGGCATCAGCTTTGTATTAAATTTACAGTCCCTTTTTCCCCCACAAAGGTGATCTCTCCCCTGTGAAGCAATTAACTATTAAGAATCAGTGTCATCTTTGTCCTCATGATTCATGCCATGCATTTGTGTTCATTGCAGAAAGCAAGTTAAGTCCCTTTTGGAGAGAGCCCTATATAATTTTATAGTCATCTGCAGAAAGAACATAACTCAGTGTAATTTGTGTTGCACTGCTCACCTATTGTGTAGCACTGGGTACACTTGCAAAGCTATCTATTAGGAGAGCTGTTGTGATGGCTGTCCAAAGTATGAGTGAAACAGCTGCCTTTGTGAGGTGGTCTGGTAAGTCTGTATTGTGTTCAGTGAAAGCGGGTACTCAGAAGATGTCTCCAGAGATAGACAGCTCTGCACTGGGATGCTCTTACACCACATTTTGAAAGAATAGGACATGACGTTAATGTTTTTAACCACCATGGGCATTTTTATATTGTAGTGAACTATTCTGTTCCCTTGTGAGAAAAATACCTGGTTAAACATATAGTTAAAGACACATTCGATTAAGCGAGAGACAGTGGTGATACTGATATGGCTTTGAGATGCCGAAGGGATTTTTTTCTCTCATTGTCTCTAGGTCTGGAATATGTATTGCTGTCATTGTTACCCTAAGTAAGCAGGATACACACTACAAATGAGCCTTCTTCTTCCTTCAAACTGAGTGAAGAATGTGTAAAACCAGATAAATTGTCTGATTGTCTGGCCCACCAGCCAACCAGACCTTGCTTGCTTTACAGTTGGATACATGTGATCAAATTCTCAGATGTTATGATAAGTTGTGAAATATTGAAAGCAGGGGAGGGTTCCCAACACAGAGTATGATGCAGCATATGGACTTTGGTCCATATTCTTCATTTATATCTTTAGATCATATTGTATAAATCCATTACAAAGGTCAACATCTGTGTTGGAATCTGTGTAGGATCACTCTAGTGCCAATACACTAAATCCACAAGGTCCATGCATTGAAGTCCCTTGGGAATAGGTTTAGACTTGCTGCTCAGGCATCTGCATTTCCATTTGTACCGCAAAGTAAAAAAAAATGAAAGAGTGAACAACAGAATCCCTAGCTGAGATCACTTTCACTGGTTTAATTTAATTTTCAGTGCAGAGAGACATCTTGAAGCAGATGCATAGGGAAGAGAGGAAGTTTGAAAAAATGTATGTCGGTTCAAATGTTAGTATTGTGTTGTGGTTTAAACACAGCCGGCAGCCAAACACCATGCTTGTCCACCCGTTCCCTCAAGGAGTGAGGGGAGAGAATTGGAAGGGTAGAGGTAAGGACACTTGTAGGTTAAGATAAAAATAGTTTAATAATAGAAATAAAATAAAATGAAAACAATAATTATAATAATTATAATAATAGAATACATAAATGAGTGATGCACAATGTAATTGCTCAACACTTACCAGCTGAAGCCCTGCCCATTCCCAGCTAGCAATCCTGGAGGGAAGAATCCTGACACCACAGTCCCAGAGGAGAGAGACCCCAGAAGAGAAGCAGCATCCTGGCTAATCCTCATCTATATATTGAGCATGACGTTCTAAGATACGGAATATTCCATTGGCCAATTTGGGTCCTTCGCTCTAGCTGTGCTCCCTACCAGCTTCTGGTGCAATTGTATGCTAACAAGACTTGAGAGGTTGAAAAGTCCTTGATGCCTTAGCAACAGCTAAAACCATCAGTATATAAACAGCATTCTTCTCATTTCCTATCTCACTGCAAGTAAAAGGAATTCTGAAGTGCTGAAGATATTCTAGGACAGGATCACAGAATCACAGAATCACTAAGGTTGGAAAAGACCTCAAAAAACATCAGGTTGAACCATCTACATAACATCATAACTACTAAACCAGTCCTGAAGTGACATGCCTATTTTTTTTATTATTTTTTTTTTTAATACAGTGGATTTGATTCACTTTTTCAGACTCATTCTTTCTAACCCTCAATGAGGATAGGGAAGCACATGCTGTAGGATATTCACCACATGAGCTTATTAAATCACGTGTTGTTTTGTCCATCATGTAATAACTTTAATAGTTAAGAAATTGAAAGCGACTTTTGATTCCAAAATGCTTTGGTAAGTAAATGTTTGATTTTTGGTTTCAGTAAGTCTCTGGCTGCACTGGTCACTCTCAGAGAGGAGAGATTGAAAAGGGTACTCGTTTGTATATTCCAGATTAACTGATTTCTGCAAGTTACATTTTGGTCCAAAAGATTAAAGTCTCTGCTATATTTCCTGTGTTTGAAGGACAGTATGCTTTGTTTTCTTTAGCAGCAAGCCCAATATTTCTGTAATGTCTTCAGATCCTTTTTGACTTTTCTTGCATGTGCCTTCTTATTTGTTCCAGTTAGCAATATGCCTCACAGTTAAGAAGCACTGCCATTTAACTCCCAGCAGACAGGGCTTTTCTGCTCTGAAACACAGGAGTGCATTAACTTGGAAGATGCTTCAGCTAACATTAATTTCAGCACATCTCATACTACTTGTCTGATACTTCCTAAAGAGAAAATGAACCACATATTCAATCCTGTTGTCTTCTTAATACCAATTAATTAATGTTTTCTTTCTATTTATTAATTGTATTTAAGCTAATTGACACTGGCATTAGCTGTATTGAAAATGGAAAATGGTTTATGTGGTACCACACATGAACATACACTTTTCAGGTAGGAGCAGAAAAATATAGTTCTTTTGACAGACATAATCTTTAATTCAGAAAAATCTTTTTAGTTTTAAAGAGATTATCTTCTTGTACTGTTCTCCTGAATGACGTAGGATGGGATTCATCTCTACTGCTTAAGGACCTACGCCTTTCCTGCCTGCAATACTGTACACCTTATCATAACATCTGAGAATTTCATCACATGTACCCATCTATAAGGCTGGGCTTTATCAAGGTCTGGTTGACTGGTGGGAATTTGTAGGTCATGCTTCTCAGTAACAAACATGGATCTCTGCAACAGCGGGAGTGAATTTCCCTCCTTTGATTATCAAAGGAGTCTGAAATATGCTTGCACTGAACTGTCTGTTTTTGATCAGGTAAATCGTACCTTAGTGTCTTGGTAGCTTGCTTAGAATTACATGTCACGGGATGAGTTGTGCCTCTGATGGGTCAGCATATCTGTAACTTGTGGGATGATGAGCCCAGACTGGGTTTAGAAATGGATGGGTGAACTGGTTAACACCCTACTTTGTCTTCAGGCTAAATATGCCCCAACTCTTTTTCTCTTCTATTGAACTTGGGTTCTTTCTATTTCTACCTTCTGAGATTTCTTCAGATGTCCACATTTTTCCTGTAGTGAGGGCTGAAAACTTCAAGACAATCAAAGCTACCACCATGGGATGTTATCAGAGAGTATATTCCTGCTTATGTCTCCTACAGCTGGTTGCCTTGCTCCTGCCACTGCTGTCTTATTTTCTAATCATGATCCACTACAATGTATATCCTGTTTCTGCAGAACTGCTGTGTGAGTAGTTGCTCCTCTTTTGAGTGAGCGCTGTTGATGACTCCTGCACAAGTGACATGCCTCACCCTGCTGAACACCCTGAATTTATTTCCCCACAGCACATTTCTCCAATTCTTCAAGACAGTTTTCAGTAATAATCCTGTCCTTCAGGGAACTGGCAGTTCCTTCTAGCATAGTGTCATATATTTATTAAACACTCTGTTGCCCTTCATCCAGGTATTTTGCAGTGGTAAGTAATACAAGACCTAAGGCAAACCTTTGCTGAACAGCACGGCACATGCCCTCCTTTTTGTACATGAGCCATTTTTTGCTCATAGTCAGAACCTTCATTGTACAGAGGCTCAAAATCCAGATGTGATATGGATGATAGCTGTGGTGACCATGGGGAGGACCATGGGAAGATCCAAAATCAGTTTGTCCAGTTGCTGCTGCTTCTTAGCAAAGACCAGCAGATGGTCCTTCCTGTACAGCCCTGGTGCTAAGTCTAGTCAGATGCTGGTCGTTGAGTTTAATTTTAACGACAAAAGTTCCTGAAACAAGGTACAAAAAAGATGGTCAGATAGGTGCTAAAGCCCTGACTGCTTGTTCCAGATCAGAGCCTGGATACAGGAACAATTAATTATTCTTATTTTGAATAATTTTATTCCGCTGCAGCCTGGGAAGTCAGGATATAACTTGTTTCTAAATTGTCCTGTTTGCCTTAGATCCATCTTTTAACAGAAAATATATATTAAATAATGTTTCAATTAAGAAATATTACATCATGCATAGGGGAAAGGAGGACTTAGAAAATGGTGTCTTCAGGAACATCCCACACCCTGTGTCTGGAATATGCTAACTTGAACAAAAATATGATTTTTCTTTACATCACTTGTTTAATATAAAGATATTTAATTACAAATAACTTTTGTTGTTTTGTTGTGAATTTTTGAGTAGATAGCATTCTACTTTAATTTTCTGTAAATCTTTCAGAGCACTTTCATAACAAAAAATGTCCTTGCTTGATTGAATTAGTTTAATTTGAAATTATGTAAATTGCCAATTCTAATAATAATTTAAATCAGTAAGTGGGGAGCCTTGATTTAAATAATCTATTATAATCTTGTTTTGAATTGATAATTATTTTACCAAAGATAGCTTATTCCTTATTGAAAAATAAGCATAAAAACATCTTGGTTTGGGAATGAATAGATCTTTAGAATTTTCTATTTTTCTGCTAACCAAGGCAATGTTTGTATACATATACGATATGTGTGTGGAAACAGATACATATAGCTATACCTATATAGATATATATACATGGGATTTTGTATGTGTCAGTAAGTAGTAACTTGCTTGACATATTTTTATTCTGATCTCTATGTCTCACATTTTCCCTATATAAGATGATTAATGATACATTTCCTTTCTACTAGCTGATTAATGTTTTATGTGTAATTTGTGTCAAGTTACATTTAAATGGGAATAAAATTCAATTAAATGCACAGAAACATTTTAATGATTAATTTAATAGAACTACCTTCACTGTGCCAGACAGGGAAAAAAGTTAATGAAAAATGTTTCATATTCAAAACATTATTTAATAAACAAATTAAATGCTACCATTAAATAGTTATCAAATTTTGTTACTTCTTGTCATCATGCCATTTAAAATTTTAAAACTACTAGATCTCGTCTCTTCTGATTGTATCTTTAATCCTAAACCAGAGGAAGAAGATAAACTCTTCTACTTTTTCTATCTGTATTTTGTAAGAAATAGTTATTGAATTGATATCTGAGTAAATTAAATTATTTTTTTTCCTTTCTTTGGAAAATTAATACCTGCACCTGGAAAAGAGAGTCCCAATGTTATGAACAGCTTTATAGCTTGAGAAAATTCTGGTTTCAGGTAAAAACTTGGTAACTTCAACCCATCCATCAGTTTGAATTTCTATAAAAATGTAAGCAGTAAACATTTATTTTAATTTAAATGGTT
>WUAM01000431.1:38183185-38196742 GCA_024336885.1 Actenoides hombroni
AGCCTTCTGATCTCTAATAAACGAGATTTGCCTGATCGCTCACATTGAGTGCCGCTTTTCTCCCGCCATCTCCGACAGTTACTAGCAGGTAGTTGTAGCAAGAGTATAACTAAAAAAAAAAGTCCCATAACCTGTAGGGAGGTTGTTCATTATTCTTTAAAAGAGCATTGTTCCTTTCAGGAAAAATCAGCTTTGACTTTGTGATGGCATGATAAAAAATTCATGACTTTCTGCTGTTGGGTTCCAAATGTGAACATGTATGTGTTAGCACTCTTGACACCAGAGTCTGTGGGTGTTAATAAATTCTCAGTCTGAAGCCTCCCTGTTGAAGAGTACCACTTTGGATGTCAATAATCCATGATGTCCTTATACCTTGTTTCACACCTTTTTTTTTCCTCCTAAATCAAGTAAGGCAGCTATATTTCCAAAGGCTGTTAACTTTGCTGGCCGTGGCACCCCTCTGGAGATATGTGCTTCTTCAGTACCAGTTCTCTTTAGATAGGCTTCCTAGATCATGCTGCATTGATCAGGCAATTAATTGATTGTTGAATACTTACCTGAAACAATGAGTTTGCTCTTTCTGTTCCCTACGAGTTACTAACCCTCCATTTTTTTAAACTCAGTAAAACTCAGAAATCTGGTATTCATTTGTAGTTTCATGTAAACAAGCACCCTTTGGTGCATATAACATCCTGTTGCTTGTCTTTCTTTCCATACTCAAAGGAAAGTGCAGCCTTACTTCTAACATCACAGAAAGCTGACAGATGGAGGTCAGTAAGTTACTACGTTTCTCTATTTTAAGTAATGCAAAACTCAACTGGCCCTTAGATGGGGTCTGTAACTGTAAGCCTAATTCAATTGTGTTGTGGTGCTGTGAATAGACATGTTTCATCTTCCCTACTATTACGAGATAAAAGCATCTTGTTTCTTCTGATGTTGTGGGAAGTTATTTCCCCTATAGAAGCTATTTGTTTAAAATAAAAACTTGGAGAGTCCTAGGGTAAAAGAAACAGAATATAAAAAGATGTCTGACTGCAACTAACTAGGATAATTGCATAGTCAATCTTTGCTCTGTAAGATAGAGCAAACCCAAAAGCTAGTAGGTTTCAAGCACAGGACTGAGAGAGCTTGTATCTGGGGTGTGCGAATTCTGGTGACCTGCCAGATTAGCACATTGTGCTTTCTGTTCTCCAGAGTTTCAAAGCAAATTTAAAATAACAGGGACTAGAAGATATGTTTGCAGTAATAGAAAACTGAAGGGAATGTTCATTAAAGAATATAGTCCAGTAAGTGAATACTACAGACAGCTTTCCAGAAGTCTGTTATAGCCAATGGGAATCCTTTCATAATCTTCTGAAGGTTTTGGTTTGGACTTCTTATGAACTGGAAAAAGGGTAATGTAAACAGTAATATTGAGATCTGTGGTGGAGGTTGCTTAGACACACAAAGAGAGGGTATTAATTTCACAGTGAAGTCAGAGCAATGTTAAATTTCTGTTAGATCCATCATGAGAAGTAGCTGCATACTCAAACTTGGGGAAATGTCCATGCACAGCACATGCCCATGCTGATATTGACACAAGTCTTTAGCTGTAGGTGGAGCCAAAACCAGGATTCATCTGGGTTTTTTGATGATAAATTCTAGATTGGAAATGTAAATAGAAAGCAAACTTGGTTGGACAATATGTTACAGATTCATGCTTGTCTGGCTCACTGCAGAGTATGCACAGTTGTAGGATTGTTGCACACATGAGCACAAGCATGACCTAAATATCTGTGATAATAATTAACAACCTGACTGTAAATGTTGTTCAGCTCCAATTGTGTGTTTGCTGACTTTTACTTAGCCACATTGAAAAGATTCCTCCAAAATATGGTAAACATTTTACACATAGAATGTAAACAATAAAGGTAGGATTTTGCTTTCATGCTGGCTGTTGTAAGCAAGAACTCGCATAAGGTTTGGAGATCTTATAGTGGTGATGGTTAAGAGTGCATCCTCAGGCTCAGAGAATTTCTGCTGCCACAAAAATAATTTAAGGAAAAAGTGAAGGAGGTATGGCATCTCTTCTTCATAATCCACTGTATAAGTGAAAAGAGAAACAGAGGAATAGTGCACTATAACCATGATTACTGATTGAACAGATGTGTATGACATATACTTAGGCACATATAAGTTTTGTTTCTGGTTATGATCAGGAAGGAAGGAGGAAATCCTCTGAGAAATCTATGTATGAACTTTCAAATGATTTTTTTCAAAGTCATCTTCCATTACTGCACATTGGCTTTTGTTTTATTTTGTTTTCAGAAGACATTTATTAGAAGTGCTTTCATTTGTACAGGCTTATTTTAGTTGAACCCAAATTCCATATCTTTTGTGCCCTATTTATCTTTGTCTTAAATATGAAATGAAGTCACAAAGGCTGTTCTTGGTCTTGTCCTTCTGTTTCGCAAGAGTCAGGAAAATTAATATGAATGAGATTTTAAAGACAGAGTCTATGGTAGTGGCCTGTCAGACTTGTGTGAATATGGTTTGTATCCATTTTGATTTAAAGCAAATGATTTGTTCAAAACCCAAAGCAGCAGAGAACTAGGTCCTATGGGAGGAAAGGGCTACAGTACCATCCTTTGTGTCCCTGAAGTTAAGTCCTTGACTAATGACTGTTCTCTCCTACTTGTACATGCATAATACATGCCTCCCTGCTTTATGTCCTAGTGTTTATTCCTTGACATCCTCAGGGGCTTCATTTGCTGCTGTACATAGCAAAACATCATCAATGACAGCAAACTTGCCACTCTGCTTCTCCTGCCCTGCCAAAGTAGCTTAACGTATTATTGGCATGTGACAGTTTAATCAGTCCTACCTGTCTGTCCAGCCATGTCCTTCACTTGTGACAACCTAATCTGAGAGGAGCAAAAGTGGTTTAAGAAATGACCTGTGTCAAGCCAATGTTTGAAACTATGTTTGCTATTTTCTTCCGTGGGTATGCTTATGTATTAACTAGAGAGTGCTAGCTCTCGTATTTGGTTCTGTCTGCTGCTAAAATGCTTAGTGTAAGAATGGGATCATTTATTGAAAGAGCCACTCATCTTAATCTAGAATATTTCCAAAATTGCTTTTTGGGTATATTTTCAATGTTTCCTTCAAGCTTTCAGCAAGGTGATACACAGAAATAGCTATGTGGTGTCTATAAGAATATTTCTGGGCTGTCTGAATGCTGACTACACAGTACGTGGAAGATGCGTATGTTTGAAAGTTGTGTACCTTTTCAGAAAGAGGTGAAGCTTGGCATTTATGAGTTCTTGGATTGTACCAGTCATCTGCTACCCAAATGTTACCCACGACTGAACTCTCCACAAGTATATTCAATGCAGTAGCTATTGAAGAAGCTCACAGATCCAAATGAAAGAAATAAAAGAGAAACCTGTTTCTTCAGCTTGTGCACAGAAGCTACAGATGAGTTGGTTCTCTGCATTATATCTTCATGTTCTGATTGGTTTCAGATGCTTGTGAGCATAAACTGACACGTGTCCACATGCTTAAGGCCATTTTCCTCTAGAGTTTCTGTGTTCTTGCTCCATAATTCTTGGCATGGTGGGTTTCTTTGGTATCCTGTGGCGTCCTGGTGACCCCAAAAAACTATTTTTATAGTTGTTTGTTTTCTTTTCCATTGAAATGCCAGAAGTAATATGAGATCTGTACTGTAGTCAGAATGGTGTTTTTATAGGATAATACTGAAGTTGTGTGCTATACATCATGAGAGCCTGCAAGGAAGTTTGAGAGTAGGGGAGCCTGCTGAAATATTATTGGAAGACTCTAGGATGGGGGAACCAAAGCTGGTGCAATCTCGACCATACTTGCAGGGAAAGATCTCCCAGACTGCTTCTGGACTCGGTCTTGCAGAGAGAGTTAACTGGGTTGCTCAAAGTGAATAGATGGGATCCAGTATTCAAGCTTGCTCATTGGCTGTCTGTTACTTATTCAGGAGTATCTGCCTGCTAAATTCAGATACTGGCAGATGAAAGTCAATGAAGAAAAAAGAGATAAAAAAAAGGAAAAAAAGAATAGAAATAGAAACAAAGAATTGCAATGGAATCTCTTTCCATGGTCTGTGCAGAACATGGTGGCTCAGGAGAATTCCTTCACACATCACATGTGCAAACGGTGCCTGAGGAGAAAGGTCATGGGCTGCCAGAAAGACTGGCAGTAACCAAAACGTTTGTCAGTATTCTCATCCAGAAAAACATGAGGAAGAAACCCAGTCAAGCTATGATGGCAGTACTTATAGCATGCAGGAGTGCAGCTTGATCCACTTAGAGTAAACAAATTATTTTGGTTTCACCTTAGGAAAAAGACTCAGTGGACCTGATCCAATTAAAGTGGAAGCAGTGAAGCAGGACGAACTGAAATAAATCTCCAAAGCTCTTCATTAAGTGAGGGGAGAAGAATGGATGGAGCTGGGTGTCACTCTGGGGAGAAAGAGAAGTGTGACATTAGGACATTTAGGCATTTAGGTCTGAAAAGGAACTGAGAATGAGATACATGGACAGATGCAATAGAAGGAAGTGATTAGTTCTGAAAGACTTTTCCCTTTGCAAGGTTAAACTGTTAGAGAAGTTGAAGGTAAATGACCTCTTGGCATTTTGGTTTCTGTGATGTCTTTGCAGAAATGAGCATTTACCAACATTCCCCAGTCTAAATACAACAAAAGTGTAATCAACTTCTTCAGAGCTTCTTGTTCAGTCTACCTCTCCCTCCTCAGGGCAACTTGATAAAAATGGTGTTTAGTTAACTGTCTTTGCTGAGGCATTTTCAAATTTAGACTTCATAAGAATGTAAAAACCTTGGAGGAACAGAGAAGTGCACAAAAGGTTAACCTCAGATCTCAGACACTGCAGATTTGCAAATGGCATTGTCATTCTTGCAGAAGCCCTGGAGAGACAAGGAAAGAGTAATTAGGGAGAAGTTCATAGTAGGTGAGGAATAATTAGGAGCTGCTGAGAATTGGCTGATGAGAACAACTTGGACAGTGCTTAGGAAAAAGAGCACTGCAGCTCATATATGCATAAATGAGGTACACTTGTGATCAGAGGTTAGATCTTAGATACAGGATCTCTCTTTGTATCTGTCAGCACTTCTCAGTTCATACACCCTTCTTTGCTCTTGTGCCCAAGTACCTTTGTTCTGCCGAAGCATTGTTACCCTTCTTGTTACAGTAGTAGTTGAACCTTTTCTTCTCAGATGGGGACCAGAGATGAGGCAGCAGCTAGACTCAGAAGCTAGCAGGACATTAATGTTGCCTTGGTATAAAGACTCAAATTTTTATGTCTACATGCTGTCCTCTGTACTGTTTAGAGGCTGGTCACTAAAAAAACATCATGATGCCCTCACACGTACTCTTGAGCTGATGTGACAGCGCAGGCAGAGGAAAGATACAACCCTAGCACTACTCTCCACACAGACATCATGCTGTGAAACAGGAGTGAATGAGGTGACTTCAGCTAATACCTGCAGTCCTTGTGATGGTGCATAGTTATTGATTTAACATTGTAAGGATACAGCACTGGCCATCATAGGCCATCTGATAAAGCAGAAGGACTAAATGTGTCAACATTCCTTACTATGAATGAGAGTGGTACAACCAACATTAAATCCAACTGTTGTATATTTATTCCATCAAACTGATATGTAGAAACTGAATGTGCTAAGTCCTTTTCCCCCTGAGTTTGACATACTGAGTTATACTTAAACAGTACTGAGTTATACCTAACAAACAGGTATAAGACTATAGGCTTTTTTCATCTTGCAAAAGAGGGATAGTCTCTAAGCAGAGCACCAAGAAAACTCTTGTTTTACAATTTAAAAACAACAATAGGAGGTATTGGATCTTCCTGCAGATAGCAACTGATTTTCTGTTGATCAGCTCAAGTGATTCCTATAAGCTGCTTGGATTTATGTTGCTGCTATACTGAAAAAATCTCAGAGACAATGTAGTCAATCAATATAATATAAAGGCCATATGAACACAAGCAGAGCAGTATTTCATTAGAATATGATCTCAGAGCGGTATTTTTGGGGTGAAATTCTCATCTATGGAGAATCTAGAGATGGTAGATTGACACATGTGACTATTTGAGGGTAATATTTCTAGCCAGAATTGCTACTTCTAGCTGAGGCTCCTGTGGCTGTGGTAATGCCTGAAGCTATTTTTAGATCCTTTAAGCAGGTTGTGAACCACTGTGTCAGTATAACTGAACTCAGGAAATCCAAGGGTCAGTTTGTTGCAGGGGTGCAATGCAAGGAGGTCCATGGGGTGACACAGATGAGGCTCAGGTGTGGATGACCACGCTATGGGGTTTTGTACTTGGTACTAGCTTTGGCCTTATTCCAAGGACTGAATACCTGTTAGAGGTTTGAACACATTAGGTGTGTACCTGGAGCAGTCTGCTTATTCACTTTCAACAGAAACAAATCCCCTTCATGCTCTTGAAGACCGAGAAGCAAAGCATGGTTCAGTGGGGACAGGCAGAAGAGTCACCTCAAAAGCACACTCCTTATCTTAGCTAAGCCTAGAGACAGAGCAGATCATAGAATCATAGAATCACAGAATCACAGAATCACAGAATCACAGAATCATAGAATCATAGAATAGCTAGGGCTGGAAGGGACCTCTGAAGGTCATCTAGTCCAGCCCCCCCTGCAGTGGGCAGGGATACCCTCAACTAGACCAGGCTGTGCAGAGCCTTGTCCAACCTCAAATGCCCCGGACTCTCTCTGTGCCTCTGGTTCCCCCTTGTAAAAGGCAGAGGAGGTCTTTTCTGCTTGCTGGCAATGAGAATGGTATACCTGATGGGGCCATCCCACAATCATCGGTGAGACTTCACTAAGGTTCTTCATGTGTTCTGTCTCCTTTCCCTTACTAGGTGGATGTGAATTTGTTCCACCTGTAAGACTCAACTTTACCTGCCCATATCTAAAATGACAGTTAGGATTTGTACCTCAAGAACAACATTTTCTTTTCCAATGAGTTGCATATTGTATTGATGTTACATTATTTAACACCACAAACTGAAAATGTTATCATTAGCTTAGAATTATGCATCATGAAAATTCAGCTTCTTTGATTAATCTAATATTGGCATTTAGGCATCACGACCTCCCTGTAGCAACTTGTGATGTTTTAGGTAATTTTATACTGTTCAATTTACATTTATTGTTATCAGTAGGAAGAAAACTGTTTTTCTTCTACACAAGAATCCAAAGAAAAAAATCTGTGCCAATCCATTCTTATGACAGATGATCTTTCTATTTTCATTATACTTTTATGAGATGAGCTTATTAAAATGTGAAAATAAAGCTAAGCAAATCCACCATATCAAATAAAATGCACCAATGAATTTTTACTATTGACATGGAAGTTTTTTTTCTCTATCAGGCTACCTCGCTTTTCAAATTAAATGTCAAGTATGATGTCTCCCCCAGAGATTTGAGTTACAGTGCAAAGTTTAGATTCGTCAGTTACAGAATTATATTTACCTTAATGCTTATTACATATCAAATTACTGTGCTGCAACATGAACAAATATTGGATTTTAATGTTGTTCCATTCAGAGCTTTACTGAAAGAAATTTCGCTGCTTTAGTGCAGTTATTTGGCAGGCCAAAAAGGTCATACATTTTAAGGGAACATTCAACTAAAAATATGTCAATCCTCCAAGGAAACAGTATTTCTCCTGCCTAGCTATTCAGCACATTTGTTGTTGAGGTGTTGCATCTGGGCACCTGCAATCCATATTGCAATTCCAGTCACACCATCATTACAAGGTAAATAGGCACTAGATTTCTTGTTTTACCAAAGGAGGAATTGCAGCACAAGGCCAGGTGTTCACAGGAACAACATGACATACCTAATTGAAATAGGAGGCTGCTCTGCTTATGTCCAGAGTTAGAATGCCTGGGCTCTTGTATTTGGCTCCTACAGTCAAAGTATAGACTTTGGAGGGGAAGAGACATGTGTCTCAGAGCAAGTTGTGAGCGGCCCACACAGTGAGGATAGGACAACCTTGGCCCAGAGCTAGCCAGTGTTTGGGGCAGAGGTGTCCCCACTGTGGGTGTAAAATAAAGAATCATGAGAGGACATCATAATCTAGACTCCATAACCTTTGTCACCTCTTCTCTTGACCAAACTTTATCCTGAATCCCTGTTGCTTATTCACAAGCTACTGCTTAATTACTAAACAATCTTTGTTTGTTTGGCTTTGACATACATTTCCGTCTCCATTCTTAGGCTTATCCTGTGGGTCAGATTTTATGCCAAACTCTGTGTTCTTTCATTTTATTTATTTATTTATTTATTTATTTATTTTTTTTATAGTGGGAGGGCAGTGCTGAGGTTTTACTACTTTCTCAATTTTCTTCTAGTCCACAGCATGGTTTGATTAAGGTCTCCTGCAAGTCAAAGTACATGTGAGTACAGAATGAGACAGTGTTACTTGTCAAAGGCCATGTAGAACTGGGAATATATATGAGGAAACTGATGTTTGTCACCTGCTCAGACTAACAAATCTTGATCTGCTGTTTCAGGCTTCCTGGGACATTTATATTGGCACAGTCTCTTTCAGGGTGAGTATCTCATAGGACTTAAATTGGCCTTGCTTGATTAACTCCTGACCATAAAACCATTTCTAAATTTGCCTTTATGTTTGCATCTGAAAAAGACTGGTTTAATCTTTTTACCTAGTATTAAATTTTAAGACTTCAAGTCATAGGGGTCATGGTTGTTTGGTAATACTGCCTTGGATAAAAATAGTGTGACATTATTCCAAAAATATTAATCTTAATGAGATGTGCAATCTTACCATGTGTATATCAAGGACACCATATTTATATGTTAACTTTATTATGCCAGTTAATGTAATTAGTGATGTAGTTAAAAGTTTATCAGTAATCATATAATGTCCAATAGGATAAGTATAAAGGTTTATTAATGCAGTAATTTATTATTAGCAAGTAGAAAAGCAGCAGAGCAATAAATCTAGCCTTGCTGCTGTAATGCCTTTATATGCCAGCACATTTTGGCTTTCATAGCATGACTGTGTCGTTCCTTACACTGACTACTGGTTGCTGCTGGATTCTGTTTAAATCGTATAAAAAGGACTTGGCACTCCTTTGAAGATCTCAGTGTCCCTCAGTCAGTTATGTGGTGGATAATTTTCTTTCACTTTTTCCTTCTTTCTTTTGACAGCTTGCAGCAGGTCTGACTCTTATCTGATCAGGATTCCTGTCTGTGAGAATGATCTTTAAATACCTTTAGTTCAAGGACACTGTAGACTGTCTCTTTCAACTAATATAAGGTACCAAAATAGTGAAATTTAATGAGATAGAACACCAAATTGATTGTCTCAGAAAGAGTACTTGAGTAGTTAAGATGATGTGTCAATCAGTTTGTCTTAACAGCTTGTACCATCATCATGTGACATTTCTACAGAATGACACAAACACACTTGGTGTCAGAGGACTCATTTTTGCACCTTTGATTTAACAAGCAGTGAAAAATCATTAAAAGGCATGGACTGTCTTTGCTTGATTGAGGGGACACAGCTTGTGTGGCTTTGAACAATTTAAAATATATAGATGCACTAGTTTTAAGACAACTTTTAGTGTGTTTTTCCAGCAGAAATGTTAGAATTTTGAGGAGACCATGAACATATTTTAATACTTCTGGGTCATTTGATGTCTGGGAGACAGACAATTATTTACCATATTGTAGAATAGTTATCTAGAGGCAGGAAGTTGAGTCAAGTCCACTTGTGTTTCATGATTCAACATGAGTCATGATCCATCTAAAAATCTAATTACATGAAGTGTATCTTCAGATTTTTCATTAAAATGAGTCTTTTTCCAACACAATTACAGGGGTTGGATATGGACTGGCCTGCTGTGGACTGGAGTCTGATATGATAAAGCTGACTGCACAATTGCTTCATGTCACAAGATCACCAGTGACATTAGTGAATCTAGACCAGCAACCATGAATCTAGATTTGGGAGCTTTGACTGAATAAGAATTGAAGGATGAGATTATAGCTGCTTCTATGTGAAGGGATGCAGAGACAGTTGTTTCCTGTTCTCCTGATTTTCCCGTGTGCGTATCTGAATTCTGACTCGGTGCAGGAAGTGCAATGCGTGTATGAGATACATCTATTTCTTGTGCTTCTGCTATCAAAGACCATTTCTGCTTCAAACAAGGATGCTGGTAAGTAATTCTTAGGAAGGGGTTTTAAGGGTTGGACTTTTTTCTCTCCTTAGCCCTCCAGAATCCACATTTTGTTACTTTCAGGATCTGCTGTAAAAGCAACATGTAGGTTTTGCTTGTGGGAATGACAGTCTGAGAGAGAAAGGGATTAGGAGGAGATGATTTACTTTATACACTGCTGCATTGGGTATTTTTAGTGGCTTAAGAAGAAACTCTCGACGTTTAGAGACAACGTGCAAAGAGATATAACTGTGAACACGGAAACATCTATGGAAGGAGCCTGACTGGAAGCAGTGGAAAGCAGAACGGAATTAGTAAACTGCATAAACAAAAGAGAGTAAGGCTTTAAGAGCTGTGAGGTTCATAAATGACATTTAAGTTAGGGCAAATTCTGGCTGAATTTAAGATGGACTTTGGTTTATTTTATGAACCAGTCATATCACCTGGTTTCTTGGATATGAAATATCTGATTTCTTGGATTATGGAGTTTGGACTCCGTAAGCCAGCCAGACTTCAGTCCTACCTTTTTAAAAGCTTTGAATAATATGTTAGCAAGAATAGTGCCTAGGAGAGTCTTAGGGATCAGGACAAAGCAGCTGCATTTTATACAGAGCTTTCGACAATCTGTTCTTAGGATGATTTTAATTTTATAATATGTTAGTTATGCCACATTGTGATGTCGCTGAAAATCTGTCAAACATCAGTTTGTGTGCTTTCTATGCTTAATAATAATGGCAGCAATATAAGACTAATTTTTTACAGAGTTGTCCATTCAGAAAAATCTCAAAGCATCTATATGCTGTGTGCCTAATGAGAATCACAGGCTTGTCAGCCCTTCCAGTGAAATAGAGCCATCAGATTCTCAGATGTAACCAAAGAGAGAGGAAGAGAGAACAAGAGCTACCCAATGACATTTAAAATTCCTTTCAAGTAGGCATAGATAGTAAAATGCCAGCAACGGGGTTAGACAAGTTCATAACAAGCCTCATAAATGGGTTACTCTAAATGAGAATGTGGAGGTCTCAATAATAAAACCCACACACCTGCTTCCTCAAGATGAACCTTTTAATTGAATTTTCTGCTCGTCGGTTCCTTTTTGAATCTGTTTCCCCATCTCCGAGTTGTAGCTGTGCCCCCAATCTCAATCTGAGCCATCTGTTCCACTTCTAATATTAACATCT
The DNA here is from genome assembly GCA_024336885.1 of Actenoides hombroni. NCBI lineage: Eukaryota > Metazoa > Chordata > Aves > Coraciiformes > Alcedinidae > Actenoides > Actenoides hombroni. The sequence continues at coordinate 38,194,620 of WUAM01000431.1, forward strand.
TCTATCATATAGAGTACCATACTTGGAGAAAAAAAAAGAAAAGATAAGATCACTTTCTCTTGGGAGGAAACCTTATACTTCAGGAAAAGATTCAGCTGTCATTTAAAACAACACTTTCCCCCACATAAACATGCACCTGCCACATTAGAATATTATTAATAATCCAGCCTTCATGTGTTTGACAAGCCAAACAAAATTAACCAAAAAATGTGAAAAGGTCCAAGAAAGATGAAAGCAAGTCAATGTTTCTTTTCAGAATTACAGCACCCAAACTGATCCACAGTAAAAAATAATTACATTTTAAATGAAGTGTTCTAGCTTAACTCCTTGTATCATTGTGAATTACCATTCATTTCCAATTATACAGATATCTGATTAAGCCCAGTGAAGTTTGTGAGTTGTGTTGACTCTCCTTAGCCCCAAACTAGACCTTCAAATCCCTGTTCCTTCCCTTCTGTGTGATTATGGTCCTTCACTACATAATAGTCTCCAACCGACCTCCACCACATTTATCGTAATCCCAAATTCACAGGGGATTTGTGGGTTGGAGGAAGAGGTGACCATGATACTGCTCAATTTTGCCTGTATCTATAGGTTTGAGCTGAGCTAGAGAGCTGGCAGCCCAGTAAAAACAGTCATAGCGGAAAGAAAGGAATAGAATCAAGGTTTGAGGTTGATCCTAACAAGTTAAGGAAGAGACTTGTAATGGGAAAGTCTTAAAATGTGATGAGAACTTGCAAACTGGTATGGGATAAAATTGAAACTAGAAAGAAATCAGGTAGGATCAGGAAGCAGTTCAGAAACTTGAGGTGACAAGTCAGGTTTGTTTGGAAGAATCAGGGAACATGCAATGAAACAAAAGATGTGATTCTTCCTGGGGCAATTTAATTGAAGACATATTGTGTGACCACGGAACTGGACTGTGTATTATAAGCATATGCACAAGTGACAGAATTAAGGTTGAAAAGGACATGTTAAGTTTGACTGCTGTCAGTTTCTGAGTTCCTAAATCTATGAAAGGTAATATTTTTTTAACAGATATTGTTCATGTAAGAGGAATGCATAGTACTGAGTTAGTCACAAATTCCCTACATATTGTATCCTTCATTCTTCTCTTCATTTTATGGTTCATTTTTAGTGTTATCTTTTTCATGACTGGCTTCACCATTTGTGAGTTCTGTTATGAACTTACTTTTAACAAACACTGAGAATAATGAGATTAAAGGAAAACACAGGTATTATCAAAGAAAAGGAAATGTAAAATCCTCACATTGCATTATTTCAAAGGATGGCTGTATTGAAGCAAGCAGATCTGAAAGTCACTGTTCATCAGATCCAGAGAAGCTCGTTCCTTGGCTTGGCAAGAGTTCAACATTAAATGACAGGAACTGTGTAATGGAAGTTTGGGAGTTTTGGTGCATGTGATTCAAAATACCTCTCTTGATTTTGTCTGTCATGATTAGTCTTTTTTCCTAATCTAGATATTCCCAGTTTATGCCCGTCAGGGAGGCCTGTGTTTCTGTAATACTTCATATATCATCTCAAGCATCATAGTGACTCGGACATTGGATTCTCCATTTAAAAAAAAAAGGCTTTGAAAATCCAAGTTCTGTGGGTTTTTATGGAGAACAGAATCATAGAGGATCCACAGATAAGCATCCTGACTGGATCCCAGCACCGTCATGCAGGGAGCTGGAAGCCCCTCACAGCCATGGGCAGAGGAAGCTTCCCATCTTTTTACCCTGGAGAGCTCTGGTCTGGGCCACACAGGAGCTCCTGGCACCTTCATTGTAATGCTAAGGACAAAGGGACCTCTTCATTATTAATCTTTTTTGAACCTCATCATAGGCCTACTGGCAGCTGGTGGGTCCCCACAGACATGGATAAAGGGATCATCGAGTGATGAGAGAGATGGCAGAGGTCATTGCTAGACTGTTCTCTGTAATCTTTCCGAGGTCCTGGAGATCAGGAGAGGTGCCTGAGGACTGGAGTAAGGCCAATGTCATTCCAATATTCAAAAAGGGCAAAAAGGAGGACCCAGGTAACTATAGACCGGTCAGCCTCACCTCCATCCCTGGAAAGGTGATGGAACAGCTTGTTCTTGCCACCATCTCAAAGCATGT
>WUAM01000431.1:38196842-38243253 GCA_024336885.1 Actenoides hombroni
TGGATCTGTTCCTGTGTGGCCTGCCCTGGGTGTTCCTGCATTGGCAGGGGGGTTGGACTTGATGATCTCCAGAGGTCACTTCCCACCTCTAACATTCTGTGATTCTATGACTTGGGGCTCCCCTCTGTGAAGTTCAGAAAGTGGTGTTTTGTGAAATATGAGGTATTCTGCTATTCATGTGCCTTTAGGGGCTTAGGGCAGAGGTCATGAAGGCTCCTTTCATTGAAAAGAAGAGAGGGAATAAAGTGGAATAAAGTATAGTAATATATCATGACGTAAAGCAGACTTATATTGTGGAGGGTAAAAGAAGATCCAAGAAGCATGAAAACTAGTATGCTGCTTTTGCTTGTCTGTGGAGAAGATGGTACCGATATGGGAAATACGTCATTATCGTGTCAAGTCACATTTGGCATGTGGACAACAGATATCAACTGTAACACAGTTTATCTTTTCTTGCAACCTAAATGGATTTTTTTTTTTTCTAAGAGTAATTTTCTCATTGAAAAATGACAAAGTATTTCTTAAAAACACATGTAGTTGTTTAGCTTTTAATACACTAATTGATTTTTTTTGTCCACGTTTATGTTACTGCTTATGTGTTCAGTCCACACACATGAAATCTGGATTTTTTATATTCCTCTGAACATAAAAGGCTAATAGCACCCAACATTCCCTATGATGTTTAGTCTTAATGAGTACAGAGCTAAATACCTGCAATGCCTGTTACTTTCCAGCTTCCTGATTTGTGTCTGTATGCTGCTGAGTTCACCGTATAGTAATTGTAGCTGTATAACTACCTCTTTCACCTGAATAGTGAATAAGAAGTTCATATTTGGTGGGTAATAGTAGTGTAACAGAAGATGTGGACAACGGAACAATTCCCAGTCCCACAAGCAAATACAAGTAAATTCAAATACCGATTCCTCAGAAACAATCTGCAGAAGAACATGTCTTCGTTCCCCAGTAATCTTTGAGACAGTTCTTCCTGAGAAACTTTGTTTTGAGAGGCTTTACTTAGGTCATATTCAATAAATACATATAGATGTATAAGCACTAAACTTAAGAGACTATTTTTTTTTCCTTAGTTAAGTAATAAAAAGTAACACTGGCATAATGTAGGATCTAATTAATACATTCTTAGCAAAGATGCTGAAAATGAATAGTACTTTCCTTTTCCTTTCTAACCCTGGCCTTTAAATTTTTAAACTCTAGCCAAGTTTTCATGAAACCAGATTGCGATGGTAAAAATAGACTGAATGCTTGAAAAAGAATAATTATTTTAATGTTTAGAAAGGAGATACAGTTTTGATTAGATTTCCTAATACTCTGTGCTTTAAGTCAAGAACAAGATTTCTTTGGTTGTCATTATGCATAAAAATACTGTAGATATTAGATAAAATTTGTCATGGTAAATAGATATGTGGGTCATAAATCCTGCCAATGCACTTCATTGAATTCACGCATGAAAAAATTTTTGTTTAAATCCCTCTAAAATATTACCGTGTCTGACTTTTCCATTACAAACCTCATTTTAAAGTGCTGTATGGCTCACTGTAGATGTTGTGTCTTATTTGATAACCTATTAACCTTATCTTAAAAATGCACTGTGAAGATGTTGAGAGCACAATTTAGAGATACAAGTGTTTAATTGCATCTTTTCTATTTACAAATACACCTGGCTTCCAGTCACCCTTCCACTCTTTACTTTTAATTCTGGGGTTATATCTCAAATGGTGCCGTCTCCAAATACAGAATTAAAATACTTTCATTACTGGTAGCACTCTGGAAAATGAGGATGCCATGCACATGCTTGCTCTTGCACCCTTTCTATTATCTCTTGCAGAGACATACCTAACAAGTGCCCAGATGTTCCTAAAAGGGCACTTACTGTGTCTTTATGTTCTCAAAATCTTTGTATATCACTTTATTCTGGCATGGCTCAGAGGGGTCAGGTTGGTACTGGGACCAATATTGTTCAGTGTATACATCAATGACCTGGATGAGGGCACAGAGTGCACTATCAGCAAGTTTGCTGATGACACAAAAATGGGAGGAGTGGCTGACACACCAGCAGGCTGTGCTGCCATTCAGCGAGACCTGGACAGGCTGGGGAGTTGGGAGCGGAGAAATTTGATGAAATATAACAAGGGCAAGTGTGGAGTCTTGCATCTGGGAAAGAACAACCCTAGGTACCGGCATAGGTTGGGGACTGACCTGTTGGAAAGAAGAGTAGGGGAAAGGGCCCTGGGGGATCCTGGTGGACAGCATCATGACCATGAGCCAGCTATGTGTCCTTGTGGCCAAGAAGGCTAATGGCATCCTGGGGTGGATTAGAAGGGGTGTGGTTAGTAGGTTGAGAAAGGTTCTTCTCCCCCTCTACTCTGCCCTGGTGAGGCCACATCTGGAATATCGTGTCCAGTTCTGGGCCCCTCAGTTCAAGAAGGACAAGGATCTGCTTGAAAGAGTCCAGCCTAGAGCCACAAAGATGATTAAGGGAGTGGAACATCTGCCTTAAGAGGAAAGGCTGAGGGAGCTGGGTCTCTTTAGCTTGGAGGAGACTGAGAGGTGACCTCATTAATGTTTATAAATATGTAAAAGGTGAGTGTCAGGAGGATGGAGCTAGGCTCAGAATTCTCAGTGACATCCAATGATAGGACAAGGGGCAATGGGTGCAAGCTGGAACACAGGAGGTGCCATGTAAACATAAGGAGAAACTTTTTCACAATGAGGGTGACAGAGCACTGTAACAGGCTGCCCAGGGAGGTTGTGGGGTCTCCTTCTCTGGAGGCAACCAAAACCCAACTGGATGTGTTCCTGTGTGACTTGATCTAAGTGATCCTGCTCTGGCAGGGGGGTTGGACTAGATGATCTTTCGAGGTCCCTTCCAACCCCTAACATTCTGTGATTCTGTGATTCTGTGATTCTGCGATCTCCACACCACCTCCCACCTCTCTATTCCACCATGGATGGTGGCCCATCTCACAGGGCAGTTGGTGACACAGTCAGCTCCAGATGGATACTGAATGGAAGATCCTAAATCTTTGGAAGTAACCCAGAATAGCTATCCTGTGCTAGTGCTTCTTGTGGACGGCCTGATTTTAGCTTAAACTAAGATGAAGAAAAGCACTCTCATGGCCAGCTAGTTACTGAAGTTATTATCTGGGTTGCAGAGCTTCCTTCATATTCAATGAAAAGACATAGACAGAAGGCAGTTCAGTCAACCTGAGTCTTCCTTTGAAGTCTTTTCCTACTGATTGAAGAAAACATTTAATGTGGGGTTCCTAAATTGAGTGCCAGTAGTTAAACAGAAAGAATCTCAGCTATAGTCAGGAATAATGCTTATGGCATTGGGGAATGGCAGAGGGCAATTTATTACCTTCAGTCCAGCAACAGATATACTGTCCAATGACCAACAGGAAAGGCAAATAACTGCATAGTGGTTGTTATTTACATTCTTATCCTGCTTTACATCACAATGGCTTTGTGTTTGAAGACTAGATGATCTTGAATGTCTCTTCCAACCAAAGACGTTGTTATTCTGTGAAGATGGCCTAGGTGAGTTTTGAAATCAGGGCCTGGGATTCAAAGACACATACATGTTTTAGGAGATTGTTACCTGAAACTTAAAACTATATCTAGGTTTCAACATCTTTTCATGGATCCTGCCTCACTGTATGGAAAATGCAGTGTGCTGCCTCAACCAGAGATTTTTTATGGTATTATTTATATACCTGATTTAAAATATTTACTTCTGAAACACAGAGTTTTCTCTGTAAGCTACAAAGTCACACTAACTGCCTTTCTGTTGGAAAGTAATCAGTTGCCTAGAGGATAAGATGCCTCTGGTTATTACACGTACCCCATATTAATGACATAGGTTTACCCACCATAGAAACTCATCTAGGACTGAATAACTATTTGACCATCAGAGTTTGAGACAAAAGAGGCAGATGTATTTTTGGAACCTACAGTAGCTTCAGTGCCTTGACAAACATTACGAAAAGGAATATAATCAGCTGTGAAACTTGAAAAAAAACATGCGATATATTTTCACAAGTAATTCTTACCCCACAAATCTTTTAGTATCTTCAAAGCTCTGGAAATGCAATGCTGCAAATAGCAAATTGAAGTTACAAGTAATGTTAAGACCTAAACTCAAGAGACTTTGAAAGAAAGTGTTGCATGTCAGAGGAAAGTCCCCCTGGAGTGTAAAAATAACCCACTGATTATAGAACAGGAATGTTGGAATGGCAATGATACTTTAAAGAAAGATGGTAACTTTAAAAGCCACTTGCCTCTTCTAGGGACACTGTTGTAGTCATCTTGGTTTATAGCATTTTGTCTTCAGAGCCTCCCAAAAGATTGACTCAGGCATGAGAAATTCACACCGCATGGATGGCCATGAACCACATCCTTTGGTAAGAAATAAAAATAAAGGAGTGTGAGACTCAGGGATTTGGAACATATTTCTCACAAAATTTTCTCAGTTTCATTATAGCATCTATCAATTTTGTTGCTTTCAGAGTGAAAAGATGCTCCTTCATTAATCAATAATTATTGTCTAAAAAAATGTCTTTAGAACATATATAAGTTTCTTAAAATATTAAGTTTTTTAAAACCATGTCTACATATTTGGAAATGTAATCACAGTCCCAGAAAGTTAACAAAGCTAATGAGACACAAGAAAAGACAGATCTGATTAATACTGAAAATGTCAATAAAAAAAAAAGTGAAAAACAGTGAGAAAAAGTGGTATCCCTGCAGGGTGTGTTTAGCAATGTCCTATTAGAAACAGGTTGTTATTATTCTCCACCATATTTTTATTGCAATCATGTCTTAAGATAAAACCGCGTTCATATTCTTGCTATGTGTTTGATTATTCATTGAATATGTTATAGAATGGCTCCTACAGAAATCAAGTCTTAGCTTTGGATGAGTGATTGCGGATACCTATCAGAGATACAGACAACAGGTAACAATATGTTATATCCAGACAAAGCTATTTGATCTTTTTTGAAAGAAATATTATTGTTAAAACATGCAGAAATAATTTTCTACAAATTACTGCTTAGAAAGAGGATCTATTTGCTAACACAAAATAGCCACATTTCAGACCAAAATGTATCTTGGAGCAAAATAAAATGTCTTAATATTAAATAAAATAGTATCCCTTTAAACAAAGAAAAAAATACCTAGTACTTGTGTATACATGGTTTCTTTTCTGAATGGGAACATATATGTTGACTCAGGACGTTAGTTAACTTTATAATGAAAGAGTTATCCCACTGGGTTGGACCAACAGACCATCTAATCTTGTATTCTACTTGAAACAGGGCTGGTACCAGATGTTTAGAGAAGAATATAAGAAACAAGCAATATACAAAGGGATACTTCCCACCTTCCAGGTATATTGTTTGTGGACTTCCTGAGCTGGTGACTATTTTCAGACCATCTGCTTACTGCACCCATTCTCCTTGAATTAGTCTAAGGCTTTTAAATGCATTAGTGCCTTTCATCTGGGCCTCCACAGCATCCTGTGGTAATGAGTTTCACAGTTTTATTATGCATGATGTGAAAAAGTACTGTTGATGGAAAAAGGTATTTCCAGAGGGTGATTCATCCTTCCTGTCTTAGCAGAGGATTAATTACCCTTTGACGAGTCTCATATTTCTGCATTGACATTAGAGTTTTAGTTGATTACTTTACAGTAGACACATTTTAGATAACTACAGATAGGGGAGAGTTATCCCAGTGTTAGGGTCAGTTTAATTAAATGCAATAACCTCTTTCAGTTAAACACCCTCAGCATAATATTTTTCTGTAGATTTTGATGATAGAAAACATCGTAAAGTTTTCCACAAAGATGTACTTGAATGAAAAATTGCTACCTACATTTGTAAGCCTGATGGCAAGGCTTTCCCTCTGCCAGTTTAAAGTAATTAACTTAGTGCGTAGATGAGGCCTAAAGGATCATTATAAGAAGAGGAACATTATGTTCTATTATTTCTCTTTTTTATATTGAAAGACTTTGGCTAGTACATGTTAATGGTTACATTATATGAACTTTTCTCTGACAGGGATGGCCAAATTCTTGTCCTGCCAGCCAGTGGTTACTAAACGTATCATTTTTTAGGGGGAGAGGCCCTCACTAGATTTTAGGAAGTGAACCATATATCATATATCACCTACATATACTTATCCTTCCCCTCTACTCTGTGCTGGTGAGGCCCCACCCAGAGTACTGTATCCAGTTCTGGGCACCCCAATTCAAGAAAGATAGGGAGCTACTGGAGAGAGTCCAGTGCAGAGCCACTAGGATGATTAAGGGAGTAGAGCATCTCCCTTATGAGGATAGGCTGAGAGAGCTGGATCTTTTTAGCCTCAAGAAAAGGAGACTGAGGGCTGACCTTATTAACGTCTATAAATATGTAAAGGGCAAATGTCAGGAGGATGGATCCAGGCACTTCTCAGTGTCATCCAGTGATAGGACAAGGGGTAATGGGTACAAGCTGGAGCATAGGAGGTTCCTGATAAACATAAGGAAAAGCTTTTTGACGGTGAGGGTGACAGAGCACTGGAACAGGCTGCCCAAAGAGGTTGTGGAGTCTCCTTCTCTAGAGACATTCAAAATCCGCCTGGATGTGTTCCTGTGTGACCTGATCGAGGTGATCCTGCTCTATCTAGATGATCTTACCTAGATGTCCCTTCCAACCCCTAACATTCTGTAATTCTGTGATATTATAAGGGGAGTATTTTTGACATTAAAAAAAAAAAAAGGTTTGTACTTCAGGAAATGACAATGTACACAACCCTGATAATGTAGATATAAGGCTTTAAAGCTATCTGTGCACCTATTACCTCAAAAGAGTAATTAAATCATGTAAACCTTATATTTAATAGCCCATGGCATAGACTGAAGAAATTATGTTATAATGAATACATATTTTTAACTCTTGGGATAAGAAATCTAAATAAAATATGCATTTACACAATATGCTGGAACCATTAGAGATCTGAAATGGTTCTTATTTGGCAGAAGCACAGACAACTACTTGGCATTAACTAACCTAGCTCCTGTAATTATAATCAAGGGAAATCACCATACCAATACTCGGTTTTTACCAATAAGCTTCATGAAGCTTGTTAATGAAACTGACTATTTAATTTTGTTGTTGTTGTTGTTGTTTTTGGAGAATTCTTTCCCCCAAAAGTCATAAAGGAGTAGAAAAAAACCTCTAAACCCAATTGAACACCCTTTTCACTTAAACTTAACTCACTCCCATAGCTTTCTGAAGTGTCATAGAAATAGAAACACTAGCATTTTGAAGCTGGAACTGCAGGAAGATGGAATAAAATGGTTATGTCATTAACGCAGTCCCTGTGAGACCTGAATTCCTTACTCAGTCACAGATATCTGGTGTCCTTGTGCAACTGACTGATGAATGGCACAATCCAGAGATGCCTAAGTTAGCTCTCAAGTGGGATGACCAATGGAAGCAGTAAAGCTGTCCTATCAATGTGCCACAGCATAGATCACTGCTGGAATAGATAGATTCAGTCAAAGTTTTGCATGACCTCTGGAGAAGGGTAGAACATCCAGAAGTCAGCATCTGGATGAATGCTCTTTTGCATATGACCTTTTGCATAAGAGAGGAGCAGGACTACAACAGCATATTTTGGAGTGAATCTTGGATTGATAAGGATGTTGTTAGATGATTTAAGGGTGTGTGGCTGAAACTCTGAGAAAGCTTGGATGGAAGAGGTGCCAAGCCATGCCAAGATGGAGACATTTAAAGCAGAAACTCAATGGAAAGTTGGCAGAAATCCCTCTTGTTTAGACCTTAGAGGGTCTCCGAAGTTAGGCAGTAACTAAAGTGTGACAACTTTCAGCTTCAGTCAGGTACACAAGTTCCTTTGTGGCTTTATCCTTCGGCTTTTTTTATATTTCTTGTAAATATGGGTCAGCAGTAGTTCTCTGCTTCATAATGATGTTTCGAAATAAAAGAATGTCAGCTTTACAAATACTGCGAAAATGACAGGCATTGATGTAAATCAGATATGTGACCTCATTCATAAATGGTCTCATTGTCTGCTTATGTACTAACAAAGGTGTTTCCCTTTTTCCTTTTCCTGTTGGCAAGGTTATTTTTTTGTTGTAGAGGAAGGACTTTCTGATAGCAGATGCACAGGATCTTGGCATTCACTGTACTGACCTACCTCGTGGAAGTCAAGTAAGAACTATTTATTGGTAATAAAAGTAATTTGAGAGTTTTCAGTGAACAGTATTATATTTCTGCAAAGTTGCATTGTTGAAACAATCCTGTTTGTGCAGTTATGCATCTGAGGACACCAGTGTAAGTCAGAATGCACTGTATAAATAATGTCTGTTTACCCATTAAAACAATGTGTTATTCAGGAAATTGATTTTCTAAGCTATGATTTCTAGTACATTTGGATGAACTATTCTGTAGGAAGTTATTTGTTGGATTTCCGTCTCTTTTATGCTTTTTATGAGTACAGTACATTTCATATATTTGCAGATATTTCAGTTTGTGTATGGTGTTTCCAAACTACTTATTCTGCATTGCTTAATTATTGATGGTTGCGATTAAAAATTGTAGCTCTGTATATGGAGTTTGTGACAGATAGAGGAATCCATCTTTGACAAACGGTGGACTCCTATTTTTGTTGCCTTTTTGACTTTTTCCTTTGGAGTGAAAGTCAACAGCATCCTGGACTGTATCAGCAAGAACATAGTAGATCAAGGAAAGTGTTCATCACTCAGCATTCATGAGAGCACACATGGAATATTGTATCCAGTTTTAAGTCTGTCAGTACAAGAAAGATGTTGAACTTGCCTAATTGCCACCAACACTGTGAGGGGCTCGAGCACTTGCCCTGTGAGGAAAGGCTGAGGGAGTGTGTCTTGTTCATCCTAGTGAAGAGATGGCTTCAGAGGTAACTAACAGCACCTTGGTCGTACCTGAAGAAAACAATGCAGAGTGAAAATGATTAGCCAGTTGATGGGATGACAGTGGATGTCAGTGTGAAATCAGGTCCTCAGGTCTCAGAGGACTGGGGGGCAGAAGACAGCCTATGCATCTTTATGGATTGAACTGTGACTAAGTTGTGTTGTGGTTGCTTCCTGAGTCAATGACTGTGACTCTCTGGAGAGAGCATTCATAAGTCACAACTTCAGAATACTTTTGTGAGTGCCCTGCAGCCCTAATGTATGACTGGATGTACCAAACAATGCCTGACCAAATTGTCTACTGGAGGAGATTACACTAAAGTCAATGAAATTAGATCAGCAGATGGTTTGGTATTTCACAAGTGTGTTTGCATGCTAGAGTATCTGTGGAAGTAAAGAGAAAAGATCTGAAACTGAGGTAAGACTCATCGTCAGTGCTTGGACACGCTGTGTGGTGTATGGGAAGTTTTGTGAAGCACTAAGTGCTGTCTGCCAGGCCCCAAAATGCTGGGATCTCACTGACTTCTGATTATATTGTCTGAATTTAAAGTGATGTTTGTGCATGCCAGGCATGCATAAACCACATAGTTTATGCATTTTAGTTTATCAGTATGCTGCTGATTATCCTCAGTCTCCATTAATGTCGATATATTCAGCTATTTGCAAGGGGCTTTAAGCAGCAATAGGATGTCTCTCAAATCTCCAGGTTGGATGTCGTGGTTTGAGACAAACTGACAGCAGACTAAAGAGTCTCAGATACCCAAAATGCTTTTAGTCACAGATGTGATTGGTAGTGCATGACATGGCCTCCCCATCCCACAAGGAGACACAGTGCAGTACCAGACTGTGGGGAGTATGGGGTCCCTTTCCAGGAGCCTTCAGGCCACCTCTCAAAGACTCTCTATCCCCTTCTGTCAGTTATGGATTTTGGGGGGAGAGGGGGGGGGACGTATATCTTTGATTCTGATTGGATCAACTTCCTGTGGTGGCTGGCTATTAGCTGTTGCCTGATAGTGCTCAGGGTCCACTCTTCCAGAAGGTTCTCCCCACACAGATGCAAACAGTTTAGATACAGGGGTACAATTTGAGGGTAAACCAAGTGAGATCAGTCCCAACTGTATGCCCAACTACCATTAAAATTTACAGTTTTTTGTATCTGATCACCCATGTGGCATTAAACTCTGGACATATGGAGCTGCACACATGGATGTTTAGGTGTCACGTAAATAATAATGACTCATAAAACTGGTGCGAAACCATTTTGGTGGAGTGAGAGTGGCCTTTCAGCTGAGTCCTTGAAGAGTAGCAAATGTTCTTCTGTCTTTCTTTTCTGTACATCCATCTGTCATTTCTGTCCTCCTTCTTCAAAGCCAAGCTGCTTTGGATAATTTGTCCCAATTAATTAGATCCCAGAGCTGTTTTCAAAAGCCTGTATCATTCAATCCCCATGCTGTTGGCTACCTATTAAATGACATAATCTAGGATCCTATAAAGGAGATCAAGCATTTAGCTTACTTTTTGTCTATGTCCATAGCACACCAAAAAGGTGGTATTTTTGTGGAAGACTATCTAAAATGCTAATGCAAATAATTAACTCCAGCCTGCAGACTCCATTCAAATTGCTTGCTGAACCTCACACTGTCTCAAGAACTGAAACAAGAAGCTTTTTTTTTTTTTTAATGAGTCTTTTCTTAGTACCGATTAAAACCATGATTTAATCTTTTGTCTGTATCTTCCTTAATTTGAAGTACAATTAAAGCATGTCTGTTGCCAATCCTTTTTTGCAACACCAAACTTTTTCGCTGTTCTGTTCGGTAATTCTTTCAGGAGACTACATAACTTTTAACAAGGCTCCCCAACCTCCTTTTTATGTCCAATAGCACCAGCTGCGTTCTTGCATCTCTAATGAATTAATCTTCCTCATCTCACTCCACCACCTCATTGCTTTCATTGTATTCCCCTTCTTTGACAGGTGGTCTTGTGGGTATAACGACATCATTAAATAGCTCTAAAGCTTCTAGTAAGAAAATAGTTATTGAGTGAATCAGAATATCATCATGTGAGATACCTTTACTGCTATAGCTGAATGAATGACCTAGTGTTCGCTAAATTTAACTGTTTCTCCATTAGGTTCACAGATTTTTGGTTTCTACTGATTTCTATGAATCGAGATAGAGTTTCTTTCCCTATGTAACAAAGTTTAGGGCTTCCTGAAATGTATGGGGCTGCCCTTTTTCACTCCCTGCCATGGGAGACAGATATGTCAGAGGATCTCTGGGTAACTCACATCTTGTATAAACACACGTAGGGCAGCAAACACTCTGGAGCACCTACAGTAGCATTATGAGCCCATGTTTAGGCAACTGAGTTCCTCTACTTGAAAAGTGGTTTGTTTCTTTTTCTACAATCCAAAAAATTGCCTTTGGTGATAGATATATAAAAACTAACCCCAAACCAAACCCAAAACCAAACCAAACCAAAACAACAAAACAAAACAAAACAAAACAAAACAAAACAAAACAAAACAAAACAAAACAAAACAAAAAGAAAGAAAAGATGTTAAGAAACAATGCTCTGAAACTAGCAGGCAGACACATATGACTCCTGTCAAATATTCTTGATATTTATTATTACCTCAAGGAAAACTGCCTGTTTTTGAGTGGTGAAAATACAAACCCAGGTCACAGTTCAGTCATCCTTCAGGGACTCATCAAGGAGAGAGAAGAGGAAAAATGAAGCCAAATCCAAGGAAATCTGTACAGACTAGGAAATGTAGTTCTCTGCAGAACTCTGAAGTACACTTCCACAAAGCATTCAAAGGATTCTCTTGGACTGGTGTTCTCAGTGTGGAGATTTAGTTTTGGAGACAGAAAGTGAATCTCAAGGTGTCTGGCTAAAGGAAAGGTTAGGAGTACTTCAACATGGAATGTTATTTAAACATGTTCTATTAAATTGAAAAAAATTAATGGTGGGGAGTAGAGTGCAAAAAGTAGTTAGTGATTTGGGAGCTCTGTTAGCAATAAAATCCATGGTGCAGCGTATCTGGTGAGTCTTGTTTAAGATGAACAGTAGCACTCAATAAAGAGGCAGGACGGACCTTTTGCACTAATTTGAAAGCTTGATTAACTGCTCTTAATAATGATTGTGACCCGAAAGGCCAAATCCAAGCATACAGAGGGCACATTCCCATCCTTTTCTCCCCTTACCTAATGGTAGAAATGCTTTCCTCTCTGGGTAGGTGAGGAGAGAAAGTGTTAAATTAGGACTCACCATGGGAAACAAAATTGCTACCACAACTGATCCCTGAGTGAAGACTGGACTGCTTAGATTACAGTTTTGTTCAATTTGTAGTCAAGCAGCAGCAGATGGGCCGTTGACATTCTGAGGTTTTGCTGTGGATGTTACTGCTGGGCTTGATCCACTGGTGACTGTTGAATAGTTTCACATTTACATTTTGCAGTTCACAGAACTATGACATCTTGTGTCAATGCAAATAAACCTGTCACAGTCTGATACTGTATTTGAGGCAGTAGATTGAAAATTGATTGTGTGACTTGCCTGAATATAAATCATGTATTTATTTACCCTGAACCATGGACTTGCAATTAGTCAATACATATTCATAAAATATGTGTTAGGTAAATTAACACTTGCCTATTGTAAATTACAACTGAGAATAATTTAGTGTCCGGGAAGTCAAAAATGCAGTTCATTTTAAAATGGATCTGATTCATTGCATTATTTAACCATTCCCCGAATAATTTCAAGACATGAATTTAGATACAACACAAAGTATTGCTGACATGCAGAAGAAATTTGCTTAGAAGAATAGCCTTTCTCTTCCATATATTGATGCTCTTTTGCATATATATTTTAACTGACCAGTTCAGAAAAAGAATTATTCAATTTTGGCCCATCCTATTGGCCTTACATTTCTGTTACAGAGAGATCTAAACTCTCCATAAATTTCTTATACCTTTATCCATGCTACATGGCTTCTTCCTTTATAGGTTAAAGTATAATACATCATGTATAATGTAGGTTAATATTGGCTTTCATTGCTTCCATCAGGATAAGTGATTGTACTTACTCATCTAGTGGAGTAATTGTTTTGAAATGCTTGGAAATGGCGGGTGGGTACTGGGAGAATGGACTTTATACTTTGGCTAGAGATTGCATGGAAGATTGCTCTGCCAGATTTAAACCAGCTATCTGAACCTAACTATTTTGCCTCTTGATCGAATGCCTTGTCCCTGGACTGTTGAACATAAATATGGCCAATATGTGGTCTCCAAAAGTGGTCAATAGTTATTGCTAGTGAAGGAGTGTAGAAACAGGGCATATTTGCAGAGCTATCTCTTCAGTGTATATCCCAGCTTTCACTAGTATGGAGTGAAGGTAATTCTTCAGCCAGCAGTTTTTTCCTCCATGTTTATAGCTCTTACTGGCTTTTCAGCCTATTTGAAGATGTTTCCTCTGTTCTTTCTCCCTCATATTCACTGCAAATTAAATCTCATCCCTGAGTGTACTTTCATAAATTTTCACTGAATAGCTGTTTTTTTGGTGAAGTGCTTTTGTGTCTGTAAATTGGAAAATTTGAGTGAGAATTTGTTGTTAAAAAAAAAAAAAAAAAAGACTGTCTCCGGTACAGAAAACATGGACTATTTGTGGAAATGGGGTGAGGTGGATATGAATTTCTCAGTGAATGGTGCTTCAAAGAGGCAAGGAGCACACTGCAGAAATTACATTCCTCTGCCAAAGCATTTATGGTATGATAATCATATTTGGCAATCTATTCCAGTGTTTGACTACTCTTTCTGTGAAAAATTCTTCCCTAATGCCCAGTCTAAATCTACCCTGCTGCAGCTTGAATTCATTCCCTCTTGTTCTGTCACTAATTACCTGTGAGAAGAGACCAACACCAACCTCTCTACAATGTCCTTTCAGGTAGTTGTATAGAGTGATGATGTCTACCCTTAGCCTCCTCATTCTCAAACTAAACAGTCCCAGCTCCTTCAATCGCTCTTCATAACATTTATTCTCCAGGCCAGGAGGTTCGTGATAAGCATGAACTTTCCGTTTTCTGGCCATGCACTAGCAAATGCTACCCAATGTAGAGAGAATGATTTTCTCTTTTCTTCACAGAATCAAGTTCTTTTTAAAATCAAGGAAAAAAGGAAAAAGTTTTTGTGTTATATATCTCAATCACAAAACAATTTCTCCATGGAAAGTTTGAAGAATATAGAATTACTCTTGGGTCAGAGGGTATAATGTCTATCTCATGTCTTAGGTTATATAGAAAGTTTTGTACAGAATAATAAGTATTCTTCTGTCTGTCATAGTAAATAAAGAAATGTAAGGTGATTTGCCTCTGGTATTTTTGAGGTGGTGGCATTTTCAGCAGTACTTCCTAACCTGTATAAAAGTGTCTAGGTACTAAATAAGTCCATGTTCAGATTTTAATTTAAAATATCTACTCTAGAAAGAAACCTAAAATATGAATGACTCTTTTTCAGTACCTTGGGATATATATATATATGTTTCTTCACCTTCACAGCATTTAGAGTAAGTATCGAGTATGCTGTTTCTCATGGAGAAATGCTGCTAGAAGTCACACACATGGCATGTTGCTCAGCCAGGGTGGTACAGATATGTAAGAGAGAGTGTTCCAGGGCTCCTGAAAGGTGTTTTTTGCCATGCTGTTTAGAAGTTTAGACCTTCTTTCACTGGCTTCTGTGGACAGTATGGGAGTATCTTCTTTGGGCTTGAGATGCTAAAGGTAATCAGCAGAGGTAGCTGAACTCACCGAAGCAAAGTCAGATGCTTCTGTCATGTGCCTTGTTGACATTCTTTGTAAACCCTATGGGTTCCTCTGCTATAGCTGTCATTGCTCTCTGGGCGTTTTCTCACCGATTCTCCTTTTCTGGACATCTGCAGAGCAAAGCAGACCACATTCCTGAAGACTTCCTCCCTTCTCTCTATTAGTAGCTGTGGTGGTAAGTGCAGCCGGCTGTCAAGGAGCAGTGGTGGGACAAAAACACAGGCTGGAAACCTGAAATTAGTGTGAGAACTTTGGTGTGAAAGCATCAGTCACTTCCATGCTGTAGAAACCTTCCCACCTATCAAGGTTTAGGGTTAGGGCTGTCCATCAGACCTATAACAGATCTCTGTTAACTCCTCTCTTCATAAAGGGGAAGAGAAAGGGAATAAGGGAGAGAGATTTATGGATTAGAAAAGAAAACTAAAATGGCCTTAATGAAAATAATAATAATATATAAACAAATATATACAAAACCAATAATGAACCCAACCCCCACGATGGCAATTACGTCACTATCTCCACTGATGCTGTGGAGCAGTCACTGGGGAAGTCCCAGACTGGGCCCAGCAGTAGATGGGATCTGGATTCAGGAACACACAGATTGGGATTGAAGGCAGAATGGACAGAGTTCTCCTCAGATGCCAGCCATTGAAGAAGAGCTTGACCCTTGTGATGCCTCAGCTTTACCCTGAATATGATGTACATGGAATAGAATCCCTTTTTTGTCCGTTTGGGGTCACCTGTCCTGTCCGCTCCCCCCTGCAGGTGCAGCCTTTCACTTTCCGCATCCCCCAACATAGTACACAAGATCTATCAGTGGTCTTGGCCTGCACACCAGTCCTTGGTACTAATTCTAAATGCTGGATGTTGTGCTAACAGCAGACGCTGTCTGTGAAAACAGGCTGCTAACTTCAGACAGTGCATCTAGAAGAATTGAGTTGAAAAGTAAAATCACTGAACAGAATTAGTTATGTTCTAACTCAAACCAGGACACCACTATGACTTGTTTTGACTCAAAATAAATGTACCATATACTGGTAGTTGAACTGCTGTATTAAATTTCTTTCTTTTAATTGACATCAATTTTTGAAATAAAATAATCTTGAAACAAAATGTTACAAGGTTATACTTATAAAACAGGAAACCACATTCCAAATCAAGAAAGTGTATTGTTTTAAAAAGTGTTATAGAAATAACTTTTTTTTGTTTTCCGGAGTAAGGTTTTGGAGCTTTTTTGTACCGAGGAAACTCAATTTTAGAAAATGAAATTACTGCTGTTTTAAAAACACTGACATAGGTAAACTCTGTCTGTCTCAGTGAAATGGGAATAATGATACTCCTGCTCAAAGTAAGCTAAGTTCTACATACTGAAAATAGTGACATTCTCCTCAATTTGTAAGCTACACCATGTGAAATAAGCAGAAAATTCCTAATTAGAAAAGTAATGTAAAGCTTGTGCACCTGTAGAGGGCAATGTAAAATGAGGGATGGCATTTTAGGTGCCAAATACTAAATAATTTTCACTCACCCCCTCTGTGTGTCCCCGCATTGAAGAGCAACATATCTAGTCTTCCCCTTTGCTTCATATCTTTGTGAGATACAAGTTTTTACCTCCACTCCCTGGGAGCCATGTGGACAGGAATTAACAGCAGAGACTTTAAAGTTTTGCGGCTCTCTGGCAAAGGTTCAGGTTAAAACACACATAAATCACAGGTCAGCCACCAAGTAGACACAGCCATAGTTATAACACCAGACAGCAGATTGTCTTCAAGATGCATCTTTATTAGTGGTTTAGTTTGTGTCAGGAGAGAGTTTTTGAAGAAAACCATCTGTTCATCCACTTTATTGTGCTTTTATTCACACAGCAGAGTAGTATTGAAGTGTAGAAATTTGATTTCTTTGGCATGGAAGTGACCACAAGATGTGTTCTGGGATTGTCCCAAATGTGCTCCAACTGTTAATGAACCTTCAGTTCACAGGAGCAGACTAGAGCTAGGCTAATGTAAGTCTCACTGACTACATGTGTGTGAGTTCTGGCCCTTACCACCAGTTGTTTCTCTCCAGATATCTACCTTTGAGACATTCTCTAATGTAGATATGTTTTGGGGTTTTTTTTGATTCGCAGGAGGAGGAAATAGGGGGACTAAAAGATGACTTCCCTATTCTCTTTTTCACATGTGCTCAGTGATCTGTCAGTCTGGCTCCTACTCATGGCAATCTGGCTCTTAGTCACCTATTTCCTTCTCCAGTTTTGATCTTTAGTCAGCTCTCAGCATAGAGCTGGCCAGTGTGATTGCTTAAATTTATAATTTTATCAGGCAAATAGACAAAGCAGCTGTGACCAGATCAGACTGAGGCATATCTGAGGGAGAGCAGCTAAAGCTCAAGTCATGGAAGAAGACGTGGGGACAGAGATCTGACTCATTGCTGAAAAGAACTCAACTGCATGTCCCTTAGGGAAGGGCTGAAGGGCTCATCCAATCTCACTCTGTGACCCTGTCTGAGAGTGGATAAATGCACAGAGATAAGCAAGGGAACAAAGAATCTGCAACTGGCAATGGATTTTATTCACCACTAAAGCTGCCTGCCTTAATGGTGGGGTGAGTTAACTTCACCTGGGACTTTGAAGCCTGCTCACAAATTTCCCTGAGTATGCAAAACCCCTACAAGAACCTTATTATAGTTCCCCAGAGCTTTAGCTTACATTACCTTGTATTTCAGCTTCTGTCTGTAGTCTAAGGTGAAAATGGATCTCATATGCTGTCTGATGGAAAAGCACATATCACCACAGGTATCTGCACTGTAAGTGAAAGGATGGTATGCCTTCTACTGAGATCTCAGATCTTGAATTTGTTTCTTTCACTGATCACACAGATCCAGATTACCCTTCAGACTATGTAATCAAATGACACTTTTTTTCTTCTGGCTTTGTTTCTAAGGAGAATGATCATGATATGATAAAACAGAAAATGTCTCTCTTATTCATAATCTTACGGGCATTTTTAGAAATAAAGAATTGTTTGCAGAAAACAAACCTATAACTCTGTAATGGTGTTCCTTTGCTGACTTCTGAAATCTTTTTGAGCTTAAAAAGAGTTAGACTCTTCAAAGAAGCAACGTTGAAGTGTTAAAGAACAAATAGGAGTTTCTTCTCTGCTCCTTAGAAGAACTTAACTCATTGGTAAATCCAAGACAGTTGCCTAGGAAAATGGGGAATGAAAATGTAGGTATTACTATTCCTGAGTAGTTGACTATTTTTCCTGCAACTGTAAATGGAAAATAGGTGGATTTTCTGTTGATATTGAATGAGATGATATGCCCAGCAAAAAGACAGAAGTGAGCTGATTTCAGGCAATCATAAACAAATTGTCACACATCCTGGGTTAAAAGGTTGGGAGAATTTATGGGTTATTTAGGAGACAGACTGTTCACTTTATATCACCGCTTGAGCCCTTTAACACTGGTTTCCAGTCACACAGGAGGGTTCCTGGCCTTAAACATTATGGAAAATTGAATGGCAGAGTTAATCCAAATAGACATATACAGTAGGTTAGTTGCTGAGAAAGATGGTGAAATTGTATACCTGAAATATGCAACTCGATTTGTTTCATCTGCTTTGGAAAAATCTGAAATGATTGTGTGTTCATTTGATGTGAATTATATTAATTTATCGTATTTTGATATCTGTGCCTTCCAAAATGCCTTCTTATCCCCTTCAATTTATAAACTTAAGGTAGTAAATTTGATTTTACCCTTTTCCTCAAAGTCCTCATTTTAATTTCCCTTCCTTGTGTAACAGTCTACTGAGTACAATTTTCACTTGTGACCTCTGAGAGTGAATCACAGAATCTCTGCAGTTGAAAGGGACCTCTGGACATCATCTCGATCAATGCCCCCTGCCCAAAGCAGGGTCACCTAGAGCAAGATGGAGGCTCTATAGAACCTTTCATGGTAATTCATTCCAGTGTCTAAATACCCTCACAGTAAAATTGTTTTTTCTTAATGTTTGAATGGAATTTAATGTATTTTAGGTCTTTCCCATTGCTTCCCAGACTGTTACTGGGCACCACAGAGAAGAGTCCGGTAAATGTCAAAGTGTGCAGCTCAGGGACTGTTAAGTACAGAGACAGAGAGTCTTTCTAATCAGGACTATCATACCCTCCCCTTCTTAGCAATTCTCCTTACCCAGAAGGCATTTCAGCAGAGTCCTCTGTCACTGCTTTGATACCACTTCTTTCCCTTCTTCCTTGTTTTGGTAGGAATATGTGGCTTTGGTCCCTTCTCTGTGGAGGTGTCAAAATTCAGACAGAAGGCTTGACAAGATTCTTATGATCAGTTTTCACTTTATTTCTCTTCTGCATGCATAAACTTTTCTACTTATTCCTACTTCCCAAAGTCCATAGAAGAGTGATTTGTGATGAGGTAAAAATAACTTGTTTCTTTTCATACTGTCTATTTATTTATTCTATAGTATATACTATTTTTTCTTATAGTTTCAGTACATATGCAAGGAGAATCTGAACCAAAATGTATCCAAAGAATCCATCAAATAGGGTTAGAAGGGACTCTGTCATTAAATGTTTCTTCCTACTCTTGATTTGAGAGGAACTTTTGCAGTCTATAAAGGTGATGTCTACACTTCTAGACAGCTCCTCCAGGGGGTATTTCCTAGTCTCTAAGTCAGGGGATGCAGAGTAGCTCCCAAACATGCTCTACAGCACAAGTCTTTTGAAATGAGAGTTGTTTGTGTTTGCAGTGCATACTTGGCCCAAGTCTGCTCCATCTCCAAAATAGTAGTTCTGTGGCTCTAAGAAATAATTATCAGAAATTAATGCATTTTTCATCTTGAAGAGTGTGAAACAAAGTGATGCTTCTGTCATAGTCTCAAAGCTTGACATTTTAGGGCAAGTATGTCCCACAGCAGCTATCGAGAGGCCAATGCCTGAGGGAGAAAGGCTTTTTGGGGTGACATTGAGTACTCTGGTGTGGATCAACCCAATTTGCTTAGTTTTATTCTATACTGACTGTAAATGAGTTTGTTGGAGTCGACAGTTCTCAGAGTTATAGCCAGGCTTCTTCTGAGAAGGACCTACCTGGTTACTTTTGAAAGGGGTCTAGAAACAAATCAGGACATGTGAGTTGGATCTGAAAAGACAGAAAAGTCAGAGCTAAACTGACAGCATAGCATTACCCAATGAATGTAGTTCCAAATCCTGTCATTTCCAGCAGTTACATCTGAACATGTCATTTCAATGGTCCTTCCAACTTTAAAGTGATTCTTGAGGATACAGTGACCCCCTATTCTCCTCCTTTCCCATCTATTAATCTGACAGATCCAAATGAGTGTCATTTATCTTGAAATCTGAAGGGGTGGTCTGAATGAACTAGCCCCAGCTTTTCTAAGCCAAACCATCAAATGTACAGTCTACACAGGGCTGGCAGCTGCAGTTTCTAACCCATTTTCTATTGGAATGTGACTATTTGATTTGCCCTTTGCATCTACTGAAATACTGCCCAATATTCCTGGATCTTTTAATATATTAAAATTATTTTTTTATTAGGCTTATGTCTGGAAAGGGTTAATTGTGCCACCCATGAACTTTTCCAGTTCACAGCTCCTCCACTCAGTTCCTTTGAGAACTTTTATTTCTGTCATCCTGTTGTTTCCTATTTGCTTCTCTGCAACAGCTCCCTTTGATTTAAATCCTTGTAGTTATGTATAGTACTACCTGAGGGTTGAATGGAGCTGAAAGTTGCTTGTACAACATGGTGCACAGACACCTATGCAGGCACCGTTATTGATCCTGCAGGGAAATGTCATGTCACTGAAACTCCAGTAGAGATCAAGGTGTGAGCAGAATGCAAAGAGCAGTGAGATGTGCCAGCAATGGCAGCTTAATTCGGGTCTTCACAGCGTTCTGAATGCAGACGGATGGTTTATTGTGAATGACACAAATCATATGAACTTTTTGAACTGCCTTGAAGTGTTGGGCTTTACGCTTCTTTGCTGTAGTAGAAAGTTTCTTCACAGACACAAAGGCAAGAATGTTACAAGTAATAATCTGAATAGGAGCTTTTATATTTTCACTTTCAGTACAGTTCATAGCCAGAAGAGTGCTTCTTAATTTTTCGATGCCCAGAGGAAAAATGGCTTAGGTTTTAGAAACTTCTCAGTGATTTCCTAGAGCTTTGCACTTCTACTCTGAAGCAGGAGATAAATTTCAGGGAAAATATCTTCCTTGTCCATCACCCTGATGCTTAGTGTCTCCAGTGTGAAAATAGACAACAGTTAGAGACTGCTATGCAATCTGTAGTTCTGCCTCTTCCTCTCAGTCAAATGAAATAGCACCATGCCAATTGTTACCGGGGGACACCTGACTTAAGTTGACATGATCTTCCCTTGATGCCTGTAGGTAGCCAGAGACAAGACTTCAAATTTTAACTTGAAGTTTGTTGGTATAAAAAGAAAAGAAACTGTTGAACTTTAAGTTAATCAGTGTATAAAATGGAAACTAACTGAGTTGGTTGGTATAAAAAATTAAACCTTTTGGGTGCTTTGTAGAAGCTAATGGTAGAAAGACATGGTGATGATGGAAAATCATGTGGCAAGGTGGATGAAGAATTATCTGGTTGGGAGACCTATGTGATGCCTAGACCAGAGATTACTGATAAAACCACAAGCAGTGGCAGATCAATTTTGGGAATGTTCTTTCAAAGACCCCAGAGGAGACCCCTCAGTAGACCTGACTGCCACTTGGAGAGAAGGGAAGAAGAAGAACCTGCTTCATTGTGTGCCTGAGTCAGAGAAGCTATGCATATGATCTCTGGCCTGCACCAGTGATGAAAGAGTATCCCCAGATATGTGATGCTCAGCCACCATCGTGGGTACACCCTCTGCTGGTCATAAATCACTGAGCATAGAGGAGCATGAGTTCTGTGGTGTTGCCATATTGATGGCATCAGCAGTGGTGGTTCTGCAGTATTATTAAAGTTTTCTCTATTACTGAAACATTAGTAAGAATATTAGCAACAATAGTTGTAATATTGTTTTATGTATTAAAGGATAGTGTAATTCAATACTCCTTGTAATATTCCCTGTGTGAACTGTAATATGCTCAACTATCAGTCTCTCTGTGCAAACTGGTCTTAAATTTCTGGGGCCCAGTGGATGTTCCACAGTGAGGTAAATGAGTCCACTCACTTCTGAGAGCTGTCTCTTCACAGAACATATGAGGGGGGAAGGAAACTTTGGACATTGCCTAGTCCAAGCCCTCTCCTCAAACAGAGTCTGCTAGAGCAGGTTGTCCAGAGCAATATCTAGCTTGGATTTGAATATCTCCAAGGACAGAAACTCCTGTTTCTGTATCCCACAGGCTGTGCTTCACCCAACCATCTCTTCTAGGAGAAGAGGTCCAGTGGGATGCCCTGTTCCTAAACTGTGTCATCATCTCAGCTATCCATGTGTTCTAGGCTGCCTGCAGACTGGCACACAGGAATGAACTAATTACATTAGATCACGTTTTTTTTTCTGTATTTTTGAAACTATGCATGGGAACCTCCTTAAACAAGAAAGATAAGGGAAAAAAAAAAGAGTGACACTCCCTCCTCCTCCAAGAATATCCTGTAGCAGCTTGCATTCCATCCCAGTCCCTGCTTTTAAGGGGCATAATAAAAATTAAGCTGTCCTCCATCCCAGAATGTACACTTCAAAGCTAGTTCAAGCATGGCCTACCAGCTGTCGCATTTGTAGTTGCTTGATTTGCAGTGTGGACATGAATTTGGGGAACAGCACTTGACTGGACTTACTCCTCTCCTTGGTACCTTGTGTAGTATCAATAAAGGAAGCCATGACAGCTGGATACCTGGATTTTGATGCCAAGTCCTAGTCAGGAGGAGAATGAGTGCTGGATATTATCTGTGGTCAGTGGTAGCCAGAATCTGTTCCCTCTGTGCTACAGAAGTAGTAAAAACAGGATTAGTAATGAGAGAGAACTTGATTTAAGTTTTCTGAATAATTAAGCGGCTAATGAGAGGTTGCAAAGGGAAAATTGAATAAATATAGTTTTCCCATGCATTGAGAGAGGGAAATAAATAAACTACCATAAAAATATTTCTTGCTTTCTTTCCTCCTGAACTTTACATTCTTAGCACCAACCAAGTCTGGGCAGTCAGATATCTTCAGGATCCATCTCTGTGCAATTATCTTCTTTGTCTGGCAGTCAGAAAAATAAGAAGAGGTGAGATACAATGTTACAGTCTATAAGGCACATTCTGAAGTGATGAAAGGAAGTTGTGCAATTCTCTTAATTAAATTTGTGAGAGTACACCAGGAGCAAATACTGAATAGGGCCCTATATATTAAAGTGATATTTTCAGAGTTTACTACTCAGCCTAATAATGGGCAGGTCAGCAGATTTTTACCTTGGAAACTCCTAATTTACTTTTTGGTTGAAGGCCAGAAACTTTTAAGCATTTGCTATTCAGGTTATTTTAGTGAAGTTTTCCTAATGATGGAGGTAAAATGTGTGTTACTTTTTGAATGCATTGTTCAAAACCAATGTAAAGACAGCCATTCTGATCAGAAGGGCTATTTTTGGTGACATCCTAGTTTCTGCTATCTTTAGATTAAAAAAAAAAGGCACTTTTTCTCATTAAATGTAACCTACTTGTACAATTCACTCATACTGTGATATATAATAATACTTTATTGAGGGAGAATGTGCACACAAGTCTTCCAGAAAAGAAAGCAATTTTAGTCCACACTCTTCTGTGAAGAAGAGAAAGGCTAGACATTCATTTGGTTTACTTAACAAAGTTTTCCTTGCATTTACACTCCTTCCATAATGTGGAAATCAAGTGAACTTCTTTATCTCTGAGTTCTCTTCAGATTTTCCAGGCATGTGCCTGCAGTGAGGTGGCCATAAATGCCTGTGGGAAGGTTTGTGTAAGGATTGAACTCTGCAGTACTGGGGTTTATAACACCTGCCTGCTTAAGCCCTAGAGTCACCTTGCCTGACTTTGGTGTAGAAAAAATGGTGCAGTAGCTCGATTGAGGTAAAAGCTATTTTTTAAGCAGAGAGTCCATTGTAATGGACAACATAAAAACAACTTTTACTTTGGAGATTGAATTAGATTATACAAAAGATTAGAAATTAATGAGATATATTTAGAAGTTATGTGAGGCCAAACGTGCTTGCAGGCGGGGTTTCAAGTTCATAAATGATTAGAACATTTCTTTTCCTTAATCACTGGAAAGAGTTAAAAATGAGTAGAAAAAGAAAAATGTGTTAGAAATAGAGACAGAGCAGCTTCAATGGGTTGTGTAAGTAACCATGTCTGAGGAATACTGGAAACTCTAGACAGACTGGCACCTAAAGATAGTTACGTACTTCACTATCCAGGAATGAGTTTGCATTTAAAATGACCATTGCTTATTGAAAAAAAGAAATGCTGACAGTAAGGGATTGTGTGTTTGAAAATTAGTCCGTGATATCCCATCAAGTGGGACTGATTTTGGAATAGAGGTGGTGGTGTTTCAAGATCTTAGAAATTAATAGACACAGCCTGTAAAAATAGATTTTGAGTGTATGTGAAGAATGAAGAACATTTAAAGAATATTTAATACGTTTTTTTGTAATTTCAAGACCATGGTTGCTGACTGGAGTTTCTGTATGTTGGCCTGAGTGCTTCCCTTATGTCATCTAAGGATAACAGTGAAACCATGTCATCAGTGCTGAAGCAATTGCTGGACTCTCCCTGTTAATTCCGTCAGTCCTTATCCTCTCAGCTATCAACTACAAGGACAGATTGTATAGTGTCAGCTTAAAAAGTTGGAGCAGTTGAGGCTGACACATATTTAGGAGAGGGACTTCAAGTACTAAAGAAGTGATGCTCTCTTTTGAGTCAGTGCTACTATTTTTTGGGGAGTCATTTTGAGTGATGAGGTTTGCAGCTTTTGAGAAGACCATTAAAGGGTTCCGGTGAGGTGTAGACATTAAAGTTTCTCAATTAAAATTGCAGTCTGAATTCTTTATAATAATTACAAATAGAATCTATTTTTTCTTACAGATTGTGAAAGAGAATGGAAATATTGTTAGACATCTATATTATCTTCTGAACAAGTAATACCTACTAAAGCAATTTAAGTGTGTTTAAGTATCTGTGAATGACCATGATGAAACAACAAATGGTCTGAAGTCCAACCAAAAAGGGAGAAAAAAATAATTTCATCAACTACCATGCTTGACTTAATATAAAAATATGGAAAAAGGAGCTAACTTCTACAGTAATACATCTCACTTGGTAATTTTTGTGTGTACTCAGTCTAGTTGTTAACTGATTTGGATATGATTACAGTGCCCTTTGAAACTGCAAAACATATATCGATACTAGAACCAGAATCTTAGTAACATGTCCTTGTTCTTACCATGGCTTTTAAAACAGGATGTAGCATAAGTCAAAATACAAAATTGTATTTCTTTAAGAATTTATCAGTCTGGGCCCTTTTCACCACTTGAATCCCAATGTGCTAGAGAATTATCTCTCACTTCCATAAATCTATTATTTTGTATGGAATTTATTCTAAAGATAGTAAAGAATTTGTTTAAGTGTATCTAAGACAAGATTAATAGAATTATTTGAATCTGGAGTGAAAAGCAATATTTATGACTTCCCCCCACCCCCCCACCCCCCAATATTTCACTGCATGTTCATTGCATCTGTTTGCATAACAAACCTTGTTACTGATGGGCTTGGATGGCTGGCATGAAGTGCAGGGCTGTAGGTTTGCAAAGTCTGTAACAGTGATTACCAACTGAGCCATTGCCGCTTTCTGTAGTGAGCAACCTGTGAGAAGCTGCTTAAAGCTACTTGAGCTCCTGTGGTGACCCCAATCTTTGTTTCATTTAGAGAAAGCTAGTCTTGCCAACTTAGTAGGTGACAGGAAAAGTGAGCAAAAGCCTTTGAGAAGTAAAATTGCCTACAGAAGCAGTAATGTTTGTCATGGACAGAATATTCTTATATTAGTCCAACAACTCTATGCAGGAGTTTTCATGTTTGTACCTCAAAAGGTGGATCAAGACAAACCTCTTGGTTTTAAGCATGCTTATCAGAATTCAATTTCTGTAGCTGTGAGCATGTCAAGTTTGAAGGCTGCCTTTGTAGACATGTTTTAATTACTTTATTTGCATATTGTACATTTATAATCTAATTATAGTTCAAAGCTTTATGCTGCTAGGTCCTTCATGAACCCAAAGCAGAAAAGTGACCCATGGTACAAAAGACATAAATCAAGAGAGGACTGAAAACTACAGTCAACATGAACAATGCTGTTGGTCAGCCTAATAGGCATTGGTGCCAGTACTCAGTGGTCCAATCACTACAATGATTTTCAGGATTAGGTGAAGGAGTGATTTCGGTGAGGATAACAATATGTGTTTACAGGTATTTGTAGGTATATTTAACCTGTACTAGTCATAAAAAAGTGATCCCACTCCACAACTAATTAAAGCTGGAATGTTATCTAATGCATACTACTTTTTTAAGGCAAGTATATCAAATAAATGCAGCATATCAAATAAACTTTCATACAACCTTCAATGATTTCTTCCAACCTAAATTATGCTGTGATTTTTAGTGTATTTTCTGGTGTACAAAACCACAGGAGTCTTAAGTAGTTCATGTGCTAGTCCCGTCTAGAAAGATGAGTGCTTCATTGTGGGTATCAGTATTTTAAAATGGAGTTCCAAATTGAGCATTTTCTTCTCTGTGATTACTCTGACTCTTCCTGAACCAGCTCCCATCAGATCTTCTCAAGTTCTCTGTCTTTTTTCAAAAGTCGATGTCCTTTGTACAAGGTCTGTCTCTGGAAGATCTCATTCTGAATGTTTTACTGATGGGTGGGTTATGAGCTTTCTATGCTAAAGTATCAATCAAAATATTAACTCCTTTTACATTTTTTTTTCCTTAGTTTTTCTTTGTCAACAAGAAAGATCATAATCAACCTACTAATAAAAACCATTGTATTTGATAATAAATTAGTCTAAACAGTGTATCGTTTCTCTTTAGTTTGAAAGTGTTCCCATTTACTGAATGGATTCCTGATTTATAACAGACTAATTTTTATTATTTCACTGCAGTTTTTCTTGCCTAATATTGATGAAAATGAGAGCAGGCCCTCTTCTACCATCAAGGACTGAACATAACCATCATTAATTGCTGTTTCATCAGGCAACTGATAACATACCCTTCAGCTAAGAATAGCTATTTTTTTTAACCACTTCTAATGCAATTATGAAAGGGCCAAAAGCTTTAAAAGTGGATTTACATACATTTATAAGTGGTGAGGTTATTTAAGTAGTACATGAGTGAGACATGAATGATGACACTACAGAAACCAGTAATGCTCGGGCTTTTCATAGTCAATACAGGATTGCAAAAATGATGTTTTTATTTTTCATCTGCTGTCCTGTTAGAAATAGATTATACTTACAACAATGTTTTTATGAATCTGCATTAAAGAACACCAATCATCTATAAAAATCACACTTCTGTTTGAAGGGTTTTTTTCCTTTTTATTTTAACATGAAAGTTGTTGTCTTGTGAAAGTTGTAAGGAAGGAGTTAAGAGGGGGTTTTTTTTACATATTCATGGCTGACAGTGCACTGGCATTAAGTCACCCTTTTTTATCTCTTGCCAAGTCACCCTTGTGGGTCACCCTACCATAGGGGACAAGGAGAAAAGAAAGACCAAAAAACGAAACAACAACTCTAAAAATTTGAAATTTTGTAGAGAAACTAATGTACGGTTTGACATGGAACTACTTTGACATAATTTATACAAACTGATTTAATTTCATGTTGGTAGTATCATTACAAAAAGGAATGATTTTCTCCACCTTATGTAAGTAATTTTTATTTGAGCCAGGCATTCAGCTAAAATCAATGCTGAGAGCCTATCTCTTCCTATATCTTGAGACTGGACTTCAGAATGAAGAAGGGATTCATATTCCAGATATTCCTATGATTCAGCTTACTTGAAAAATGTATTTTTACTGTTTATTTTAAGAATCTTTCCCTAAATAAGAT
The DNA here is from genome assembly GCA_024336885.1 of Actenoides hombroni. Lineage (NCBI taxonomy): Eukaryota > Metazoa > Chordata > Aves > Coraciiformes > Alcedinidae > Actenoides > Actenoides hombroni. The sequence goes on from WUAM01000431.1 coordinate 38,224,720, forward strand.
TATTTCTTTTGCTGTGTTCTTCATGTATTGAAATCAGCACCGGTTTCTCAGGTTTAATAGGCACAGAATCAATTCTACATTTAACAGTACTGTTCTACATGGTTTGCATTAAGAAATTGACACCAGTGTTAGTCTAGCAGTATTATGAATTGTCTATACAGTGCCATGCTGATCTTTAGGATGTGTGTATGGTTGTAATCACACATGAATACAAGCTTCTGCTAGTTTGCAGAAAGCCTCATGTGCTACTCTACACCTGTCTAGACAATCTGTAACATAATCCTTCTCTTCCCAAATCCTTTTAAAGTTCATGATCTCTACCACAGAATGAAATATTTAATTCAATATGATATAATTTATTTTTAGTCTGTAGAAAAATCAAAGTCTTTATTTGGATTGAACTAAAATAAATCTGGAATTTGAATTTCTTTGATTGTATCTCTTTTTGCTTTTGCCACTTAACTGGAAAAAATCAGTTATTCTCTTAATTTGAGTCTCAGTGACAGATGAAGTTCTAGAAAACTTAAACTTCTAATTAAACTGGTCAATGGACACTAAATCAAGTTACTGTGTTTATTGTATCATTTCTTGTAAGAATGGTGGGATTTACATCAGTTTAGTCTAGGCTAGTAAAAGTGATTGGGCTCTTTTATAATCCAAAGAGAAAAGGAAGCTGCAGAGGGTACATTATCTCTTAAGGTAGGAAGAATAAGTCACCATCTGGAAGCACCTGTTTCTCTCTGCTGACTACGGAGAACAAAATCAGCTTAGCCTAGGTGGTCAACTTCCATTGTCACTTCAGGCAATGTAAATTCATCCTTAGCATCATGAGAGCCTCAGGAGAATTTATATTGAGTGTCTTGTGTAATATGTCAATTTTTTAATGAGACCAAACCAAACTATTTAAAGGTTTTCATTTTTATTTTCAGTATTTTGTATTTGAATGCATGTACTTCAGTTTAGCATTCCACCCGGGTTGAAATTGTGACCTTTGTACTTCTTAAAGCCATGTTGGAATGATGCATTCCATCCAAATACAGAGTTTCAAATACTCCCTGTTTAAAAATTTAAATATTTTTTTTCTGTTTGAATCTTATTTCATATTTTAATAATGACCTGAATAATTTAAGAGCATTTGGGCTAAATAAAAACCTACATGACACATTTTCTCCTTTGCCATTTGAGATGCTACTATGCAAAATAATGTCTGTGCAGATGAACAAAGGTCTCTCCTGTGACCTCTGGTGTGTATAATTTTAATCACAAGACATTTGCTTCTTGCAAGCACTTAATGGCTGAGGACAGAAACTGATATGAAGGTTTGTCTTAGTAAGACTGATACCTTGTACAGTTGTGCTAATACTGTTAGTTTGTACATGTTATACTGCTACAGAAATCCTGTTTCAGGGTGGAAGGATGTAGAAGGTGAAGGATGTGTTTTCTGTCTTGTTTGTAGATATGCTCCTATGAAGCCTCCTGGGAGTAATATCTCTTATATATTTCCCAAGCTGAGGTCTTTAAAAAGGGCTGACAAGAACTGATCGAACAGCTGTGGCTCAAGAAGACTGACAGGCAGTGTGTTTTAGACTCTTTTGGGCTATTAATTTTGCCAAAAAAACCCTCTCAGCTCATAGTCCTTTGGATTGCTTAGACTCGGGACTACAATACATTTTTACCAATAAAACCTATGTTCCCCTCATGACCTCAACATGAAAATAACAAACGATACCAGTGCTGGGACCCAATCCTTGGCTGATATGAGCTGGTGTATCTCAGACAGCTGTAGAGCTGTGCATATTGACCAGCTGATATGCTACCCTTAGACTGTATTGTGCCGCAGAAGTAGACATTTTATCTCCATTGTGTATTTGCTGTTGAATTATTGAATTGAAGCAAGCACACAGTTGCTCCTCATTATGTTGATCTGTGAGCACTTCTACTTTATTGTTCTCCATGAGGAAATGAAGCTGAAACATTAAATATATGATGATGTCCTGGTCTGAGTGAGAACAGAACTAATTCTGTTCAGTAATTTCACTTTTCAGCTCAGTTCTTCTAATTAACTTCCATTTCTGAAGTTAGCAGCCTATTCTCACAGACAGTGTCTGCTCTAACAGTGATAACACCCCATGTTTAGAGTTACTACCAAGGATTGGTATGCAGACCAAGGCCACTGATGGATCTTGTGTACCACATTGGGGGGGTGCAGAAAAGTGAAAGGCTGCACCTGCAGGGAAGAGCGGACAGGACAGGTGACCCCAAACTGACCAATGAGATGTTCCATCCCATATACATCATATTTGGCATAAAGCTGAGTGATATGAAGGGTATTTGGCTCTTCTCCCCTTTTGGACCGCTTTGCCAGCTTTGCTTCACTTGGCTCAGGTCCTCTTTTGGTTCCTTCCTCAGAGCATCCATAGAGGTCTGTTCTGCCTTCAATCCCGATCTGTGTGTTCCTGAACCCGGTACCAGAATCCAGCTCCTGAACACAGCTCCTGTCTGCTGCGGGGCCCAGTCTGGGACTCTCCCGGTGCCTGCTCCAAGGCATCAGTGGTGATGATGGCTTAATCACCATCAAGGGAGGTTGGGTTTGATACTGGTTTTTTATATATTTGTCTATATTCCATTTTTGTTATTGTATTTTTCATTTTCATTAAAGCTTTTCTAGTTTCCTTTTCTAATTGTTAAGTCTGTCTCCCTTATTCCCTTCCCCTTCCCCTTCGGGGAGGGTGGGGGGTTAACAGAATGTCTGTTATAGGTCTAGCGGGCTGACCTGACACTAAACTGTGACACCTGTTCTGTTATCATTAAAACAAAATACAAAATAGTCAAATTCTGTCTTATCCAAGCTGTGAATTTATTAGATAGCCTGGTAATTTCTACTAGAAGATAAACCTTATTTTGCTTTATTTGCAGAACTATTCTGAGAAGGTTTTCACCTTCTCACAGTGGTTTCCAGCCAAAAGTGTCCAAATTTACTTCCTGAAAATAATACTAAGCCATAGATGCCAAAGCAGCTAGCTAAAAATCACAAGTTAAATCTTTAATAATAGAATTTCTCCTTATATTTTTTATATAAAAAAGGTCTTTTCAGAAACAATGTACACACTAATTAGGTCTATTATTAGCACAGGAAGAGTGTGTGAAGACTTCGGTCAACACTGAAGGTCTTGTGCTGGGTGCTCAGGTCAGTATTTGTCCTGTCCACTGAAAAAGTATATTTTTATAGGATGATAGACTAGACTACCTCATTCTGGCAAAGCTCAGGTGGAAATAACACTATAGCAGCAAGTGTCTACTTGAGGACTTGTAAAAAACCAAACACCCTTCATGTAGGTGTATTCACAGTTTGTTCTCTAATGCATCTGAAATATGGCAAAACAAATGAGCTGGACAATAGGGTGGAGGGCCTGGGTGAGCAGCAGTATCTGCTTGCAGGGTGTCTGTCCCGTCTGAAGGCTCCCAACTGTTACATGGGTTGGGCTTTTCTTTTCCAGATTTCAAAATACAAATCAGATACTACCACCTAGACCATCAATTCACTAAACTGTCTTATGCAAGAAAAAGTATTCACCACTATGCAAACAGGCAGCCAAATGCTTCTGACAGTCTCAGCTTGCACTCTGAGAGAAAGAACAAGTCCCAGAGCAAAGTGATGGATGAACAGAAGACCTGACATGTAAGAGCGTCCCAACGAAGACAATCAAGGTAACTGAAATTCAGAAAAAGACAAATCTTACCATCAAACAAAATACAGAAAGATAAAATATTGTAAGCTTGGTTGTAAGAAATACAAATATGAAACATTGTAAGCTCATCTTTAAGAAAAGCGATCTGCCTATTCAGAGATGGGCCTCTAGTCAGTCTCAACAGTCTTCCTTTTCCTTTCTTCCATCCTCTCTCACATTTCCCTCTTGAAAGAACAGTCTGATTTGCATTTGTGTGTATTGTCACCTTAAGTTTTTATTGAGCAGTGTCTCACCCAGGGTTTCTGCTGGGCTGTCCTGCTCTCATCAGTGACTGCTCTCTTGCTTGTACCCTGGCATGAGTGAATTCACACAAAGAGACAGGTCATCGTCATTAAACTCAGAGAGCAGCACTCACATAAGGGCACAGCAGAAAATTAGTGCAGAATTAGATGTTAAAACGGGCAAGAAAGGAGGCATATGACTTGGGATGATCCATAAAGGTGGTCCAAACAGTAGAAGATAAATCATATCTGTCTGCTTCCAATGTGTAAGGGCAGAGGACTTTTATTTGAATGTTGTGGACATCTTGTGGTAATCAAAATGACCCTATTAAAAAAAAAACAACCTGTCTTGTCAAGATATGCAGATTTTGCATTTTACTCAGCTTGCTAATTAGTGAAAGTATTAAAAGAGGACTCTGTTAAACTAGATGGAAGGAACATGCAGAAAAAATAAGGACAATTTAGTGAAGATACACAGGAATGACTGAACAAATGAGTGCTGGGTGGAACAAGCTGTAAGAATGCTTACTTCTAGCTTGTAAAAGAGAAGAATAAGTGGTCACACCTGAAGTATTTGTATGGAAAACAGACATCTAAAATGGAAAGGTTCTTGTTATACTTGCAGTTTCATTGTTTGCAAATTGGGTGAAATAAGCCATGTTTAGACGCTGGGTTGCAAAATTTTAATGGTGATGATAACCTGTCATTGGAATTAAAATAACCAATTAATGGAATTATCACTAAAGGCTACAGTTTTACTGTAGTTAATGTAATGTAGTTAATGGTAACTCTTTAACTACTTTTATTTTCTGAAGGAAATAAAATGCTGTCCCGGCAGGAATTAGTTTAAGGAACTCCCTGATTGGTATTATGGAGGTAATCACATGAATCTATAGAAATAAACCATCAGCTGATTAGCTACAAAACTGCAAAATTATTTGACTATTGGAGGCTGTATGACACTCTAATCTGCATTTAGCATTTCAAGCTCTGTGAGAGCTGGAAAACATTGACCCTGAACTTGTGGTTCCGTTCTGGTGAGGCTCACCATCAGTCCATTTGGGTAATAAGGTATTATTTGGGTAATCAGGTGTTATTTTGGTAGTTAGATTTGAGTGGATTGTTCATTTACCCATAGATGTTTGTGTAATAAAATTGAAATTTGTTCAGTTTATTTCTTGATCATTTTGTGAAAATCCAAAATTTGAGAAAAATCAATTTTTGGCCAGTTTTGCTAATTCATTAATTTAATTAGTCAAAATATTTAAAAAAAATCATATGCTGACTTCTGCAGAACTTTATTTCAGTGTTGGTGAAGGATCACATTTAGCCTTCTTTCTGAACCTGATTCATGGCCCACTGAAATTTATAGGGACCATTCATTAACTATAATGAGCTTTGAAATGGGTCCCTTGTGAAACAGACTGATCAGATGAGAACAGATGCAATCATCTTTAGATTTTTAAACCGTACAGCTTGAACCTGAATTGTTTTAATTCATGTCAAAGTGTGCTGACTTAGAAGAAGAGGTAATTGTAACAGTTAAATGCACTTGCCTACCAACTTTTACTGATTGCTTCTCTATGAATCCCGCCTGCTAACAGATACATAAATGGAATTCTGCAAGAGTTTTCCCTGGTTGTGTTATATTCAATATTTTCATTAATGACCTAGAGAGGAAAAAGGGTATGCTTATTAAATTTCTAGAAAATGTCAAACTGAGAAAGACTGGATGCTAGAGGATAGGATTAGAATTCAAAATGACCTTGACGAACAAGATAAATTGTCTGAAAAAATAGGGTGATATTCAACAGGGACATGCTCTATGAACTAAACTCAGTGGGGAATGACCAGTTGCACAAACACAGGCTGCAGGCGAACCATGATAACTGAGCAAGTGGCATCTTTTATGGAAAGGAAGATATCGTTTTATGGTTGAATGAAATCTTGACATAAGTCAACAATATCATGCTGTTGCAAAACACCCTCCCGAGATACGCTAGGCAGGAATATAGATTACGAGACATGGCAAATAATCCTGCTTAGCACTGGGGATGCCTCAGATAGAGTGTGCTACCTGGCTTTGGGCAAAAGACTTCATGAAGGTTCTGTGCCAGCTGGAAAATGCCCAGGAGAGAACGGTGATGACGATAAGCAAAGATGATTTAGGCTAGATATCCGGGCAAAACAGTGCTTTCAACTTAAAAGAAAGTGAAGCAGAGATTGCTGATGGTTAGGCACTGTCAGCATTGAAAAACTTAAAGAACTATTTGAACAAACATCTTTTGTGAATGACACTGGGGTAGCTGATCCTGCCTTGAGGAACACAGGGTGACCTTGCTGAAAAGTCACCTTGCTCATACCTGTGAGTTTTAGATTTGTCCAAGCTCATGTTAAAATAAAAGAGGATTTCAAAACTTGAAACTATGCAGAAAGTCTGCCTGCTCTGTTCTTTTCCTGATGTAAAAGGTCACCTGTTGTTTCAGCCCTACTGCGACTATCAGCCTGGGAGCCCTGCTGTTGCCTAGCTGTCAGGGCTTGCTTTTATTACCACACTTTCTGGAAGGCTTCACACTTCTTGGTGACTATTGCATGGTTTTTTTTGCAAAGAGGTCTGCAGCTCCACTGGTCAAAGAAGACCAGCCTTTTGGTTTACTCATTCTGTGTCTTGAACAGATACCCCATTTTCACCTTAAGAGCTGATTTCTTTTCATCTACTTATACAATATGAGGGATGAATATAAGTTAAAATTGCATTCATTATCCTCTTTACACAAAATGGAGTTAGCTTATTTGCCTACATTCCCATTATCTGGATTAACAGTTTCATGATTGTAATGGAAAAAATGAAGCTCTTTATATTCAGCAGTTCTTTTTCAGTTGATTCTTGACTATTGAGATGAATTCTAGTCTTGAGGTGCACTGTTAGAGACTGTATCATATTCTTATGTATTTCAATCTGAATTCAGGGAAATGCTATTCAGTAGGTTTTCTTTGTATCTGAGAAAAAACATACAAGATTCAGATTTAATATGTTTGACTCAGGCTGCCTGAATATTTTTTTGCTTATGGAAAATAATCTTGACAAAGTTTCTGTATTTTTATTAATTTCAAATGCTAATATTATGTGAATATCTTCATTCTTCTATTTTAAAGCTATGTGAATCAAAGGCACTTCACTCTTATGCGTTACACTTTAATGTACTGTGCATCTATCCTTACCTGAGAAAGCTAAAGGTCTGCTTTAGGCACTCCACCTGCGAGTCTAATAAATCCTTTCATTGAGATTGGCCTGTGTTTATTCTAGGCTTTGCACAACATAGTGTGAATTAGTTATGGTTCAGTAAATGCTTTTAGAAGATATATCTGCCCTGAACTCAGAAGTAGGCCATATCTGGCATATACTGCTTAGAAGCACCTCAGGTGTCATTACTTATGTATTTCAGCAAAACTTATTCTTCATTAAAAAGATGCATAGATTATTCAGTCATAAAAGTTTTAAAGATCCTTAGTGCTTTGACAAATTTGAATATGCATTTTGAATTTCCTAAACCCATGATTAAGTGACAATTAGATTGATCAATAATAAAGCACTACTACCCCTTCCCCCATGTAAGTTCAGTAATACCATGGGTCACACAATAAATGAAAACCAAAACCTGTTTTGCAATTCATTGGTAAAGTCATGATCTATACTGAACTGTTGGTGAATCTCTTAGTGCACTGAAGAATTTAACATTACAAAAGATTGAAACTTAAGCACTTCCGCAACTTATTTTTCAGACAATTTATCTGGTTTGTTAAGAATACATGTTTTATTAACTCTTCTTGAACTCTTGGTGTATGCTTGGCAGCTGAAGGAGCATCTCTGAGGGAGTCAGTAGTCTTCTATTACAGGCTGAGATTTCCTATTCTGGGCATCTGACTCTGGAGGACACTTCACCACAGGCAGTGAACTGAGATTTCTTCCAGAAAATAAGCAGAAGGAAACTCTTAAGAAAACCATGAAACTTTGATGTTGTTTTAGACTCGAAATTGAAAATGAGAAACCTCTTTCCCTTTCCAATTGTCCTTTAAAGAAAACCAATTTAGGCTTAAGGTTGTGCACCTACATTTAGTCCATGTTACCACAATGTGTGCTAACCACATTACCAACTAAATTATAATTTATCCACAAAAGTGAGGAAGAAAATACAGACATTTCATTAGTCACAAACCTCAATCTTCTGCAAAATATCTTTTTTCTCATGTTTACTCCTTATTAGCATTTTTATGTATGTTGGTCTTAAGGAACTTTACAGGTAGAGGTAGGTAGTAGTGATACAGATTTACAAAAAGAGAAATTGAAGCATAGGAAGCAAACATTTAGGATGTCCACGGATAGACTATTCAGGAACAGAATACAAACCTCTTAAAGAGATATGCAGCAGTTTAAATTGGGACCAGAATGGTTAAAGAATGAAATACTAACTTAAATTTGAGCTGGGCTGAGCTAAGAGATCTGACTTAGTTTAAGCTGAGTTTCCAGATCAGGTCCATCACTACAGTCCTTAACACCAAGAGTTCAGTTTAATGATTTAAACTACCACTTACAAAAATTAACATAAAAACTAGAACAACATTTTAAGATCATACAGCTAATTAATTAATTCTGTCACTGTTAGCTCCAAGGGAGTCTGCTCAATTGCATATTTTATGGAGTAGGAAAAGAGAGGGTAAGCACTTGAGTGAAAAGCTGAAAAATTATCTGCAGCCCACATTCATATTCATCTCAATATAAGAAGTGTGTATTTATTCTCTGGAGGTAAGACTACTGATCAGGTTAAAAGACTCCTAGTTCTAAATAGGATTTCTGTACTAGGATAAAAAAGAGGCTGTAAAACCATCAGGTCAGGCAACAGCCTTTTGATACTAGCTGTTGGGTTTTTTTTTCCCTCCTGACAGCTCATTTCTAAAGAAGACCTCAAGCTACTGGTGTTTTATGGCAGTGTTCATGCATTTACTAAATTAAAATATGCTTCATGTCTTGCTATCTCTGCTGGTGAATTCTTATTATTTTTTCATTGTCAACAACAACAATAATAACTGTGCTCAGTGCTGGTGATGGTTGGTAAGTGATTGTAATGCGAGTCTTTCCATTCTGGGCACAGGTGAGAGCTTGTTCCACTACCTAAAGAAAAACAGGAAAAGCTATAATGTGTCTATATGGTCAGGCAAGAAGTGAAATGGGTTTGAAAGCCTCTGAAAAGCAGCTCTGGATATGCAAATTTAGGCAAATTAAGAATGATAGGATCTATTTCTGTAAGTCTGCAAAATATCTCTGTGTAACATCTCTGTCACCAACTAGATAAGGAAACTGTGCTTTTATATATCTGCTTCACTAGATAGATTGCATCCATTCAAGATCTGAATATAATGCCTCTCACACAATAACTCTTTGCTGGCAAAATCTGGCACTTTGTTGACAATACCCTTCCACCATAGGGCTGGGGAGAGCACAGGCTTCTTTGTGAAGTTGAGTCTAAAAAGCTTAATCAGTTGAATTTGGTTCAAATGGCCAATGTCTAAGCAAATAAAATGGAGGTCTACATAGCACTGAGAGGGCACAAAATGATACCAAACTAGGCGATGATAGTTCTTTGCATGTTAGGGTATATTGTAAAGTAACAAACAGGCCCCTTTACTCTTTCCATTAAAGTTAAGCAGCTGTGTAATTTCTGTGTTGCAAATTCATTCTCTTATGAATACCAGGTCTGAATTTTCCTGTTACAGGCAAAACCTGAAGGGTTTGTCTATCTGGAGAAATTTACTGCCAGAATTATAACTGCCTTCACGGATACACTTATTCCTTCCATCCCCATGGGGAATTACAGCAGTATAGTTATGCTGGTAAATTTTCAAATTTAGACAGGCCCAGACATCTCAAGAAACACTGGTAAATTAAATATTTCTCCTGGGGGAGTAGTATATATACATACTTTCATCAGGTTTTGGTCATATCTACATACACAACAAACAAATTTAGGAGACAACTACCCTCCATTGGGTTACAAGGAGGTTTTTTTTCCTGCCATATTCTGTCAGGACTCGTTCATCCTTTAAATCTCAACCCCATATTTGTGCAACATGGACGGCTGTGACCCTGGGCCCAATGTTGTGAAGCAAAAACCCCTTATAGGAATGTCTACAAATCTTTTTGCTCCCAGAAACCCTAAGGCTAGACTAGGAATAGTGCAGTAAAGTTGTTCAAAGTGTAGGTTAAAACATGGGTAGTTAGCTACTGAGGGTTATTTTACCTCTTCTGAAATAGTAGGACTAGAGAACTAGAGCCTGGTGGTAATCCCATAATGCTGTTTTTGTACACTACATAAGTGCCAAGAGAGTAATATTAGACCAGCAGCAGGAGTTGCATTAAAATGACTTTTTATATCTCACTTCTAAATATATTCTCAGGTGTGACAAACAATCTCACTGAAAGCAACAGGAATTTTTTTTCTTAATATATTTTGGTAAAAATATAAGAAGGTATATGAAGTACACATAGGCCCACATGTCATAGGAAAGTATGAATAAAGTGATATTCAATGTGAATTTAGGGAATAAGCATCTTGACTAGAACAGGGCTGTCCATACAGGAATAATTTTTCAAATATCACAGTTGGGTCATACACTGAAGCATACCTTGCTCTCAGTCATGCTGCTTATATAAGGATCCAAAATCCTTGGGCCAGTTATGCCTGCAATTACAGGATTCGTCTGGCTTTCGATATATTAACTACTGAAATCACCTTCTACAGCTTCTCAATGCTAAGGAAACTCATGACTGCCTATCCCTCTGTGTGGATTTTACCAGCTTTTTCTGGATTTTAAAGGCTTTTTTAAAGGCACCAGTTTAACCATACTTTTAATATTTTAATACCTTAGTTCAAACAAAATCAAAATACTCATAAACCCCAAAAAGTTTCAATAGTCTCCCCTCTATGTATTCTGAAAAAAAGTGAGCTTGTACAATGTGATTTGTACCCTAGATTTATTCAAACCATTGTAATGTCACTGGATAGTGGATGCGTCCAGATAAATTCTAAAACATAAAAAATATTACCATGAAAGAAAGGAATGAAATAGCTACTCATATTAAAATGACAGTTAACAGGCTTCAACAAAGTCTTTGGTGGTTTTAAGAAATTCCTGAGAACTTAGTTTCATCAGTTCATAATAACATCTTAGGCTTTGGTTTGCTTTTATGAGGATGGCAGTAATTTTCTTCATTCAAGGAAATTGGTAGAAAGGTGAAAAGACAGTAAAGAATTACCAATTCAGGAAATATTTACTCATTATGTAAGACAAATTAGACATCTGGTGAAGTTAGACACAAAATTACAATATAATAGATTAAAAGAAAGTTCAGAATTTTGAAAACTAAACATTTAAAAGCCAGAAGGAAGCACAAGCAAACTCAGGAAACTATTTTCAAACTGAAGTATAAAACTTGCACCAAGACTCTGCATTTGCCCTGCAGAGTATTAACTGAACAATTTTCTGAGCAAATAGCTGAGGTAATAACCCAACATAGCTGGGTACTGTGGGATAAGATAAGAAAGTTGAGGATCGGATGTTATTGATTTTGTACTTCCACTGTGGCAAGGGCATGAATTTGAGTTTCCATCTAAAGTATCCACACTGGATCAAATCATCCTGGTTGGTCTTTCCCCTTTTTTTGTAGATTGCTAAGGAACTCTGTATATTTTTATGTAAGACCACAAAAAGTATATTTATTTATTTATTTTTTCCTGAGGGCTTTGCAGTGAAAGATCAGATTTTTTGCTTTTCCTTGGAGAAGAGAGGGAAGGGTGGATGTTAAACAGAAGCTGCCTCTGTTGTCTGCTGTCTCTGTGGCTGCCAAGAAGACCTGATGTGTTAAGTGATTTTCCTTTTTGAGAAGCAGCAATAACAAATGCCAGCACCATCCTGGTACATCCCACAGTGAAGTGGAACAGGGATAAGGACAGGAGGATACACTGAATGAGAGGATGTGACCAACCCAAGGGGTCAAAGGAGGTTTCTAAGACCCAAATCTCTGGCAGTTGCTGAAGTTGAACCATCTTTTACCAAGTCTTCATCATCCTCTTTGAAACAAAGGCTGAAAGTAGCATTTCTTTTCCACTTACATCAACTGGAATTATTTCTCAGTAGAATTTGACTGGCAGTGACATGACAACAGTTTATCTGATGCAAACTGGTATAGCTTGGTTGGCGCCAATGAGGTCACGCTCAAATAGAGCAAAACAGCAGCTTTGCTCCTCGTAGTCTGCAACTTGTTCATACTAATTTTTAAGAATAAGGGAAACTGCATCCTGTTTTCTTACAGATTAGCAATATTAAACCTCACTATCTTAGTAATAAGTAACAGTAATAATTATCCTCCATATAAACCCCTCAAGACTGGACAGTAGTTCTTTTTCTACATCTTTGACACTAGTTAGGTAAATCATAATTAAATCATCAGTACAGCAAATTGTAGTTTTAGCACTTGCTCTTCCATAGGGCAACAGAAGAGGAGTGCTTTTCCCTCATCCACAGATATCAACAAATGCTAATATGTTCAATTTCAATTTTAAGGGACAAGCCCTCTAGGTTGAAGACGTCTGAGTAAGATGGATTCACAAGAGAAATGTCACAGAGCTCTAAGCTTCCACCAGATGTGTCCTTTGAGATGTGATTGACAATACTTACATACTCCTAATTCTGAAAATTAATAAATCCATTTAAACATTTGCCTTAAAGTGTTCATGTTAGATTGAGAATCTATTGCAGATATATGTTCTTAGATACTCCACCATACTCAGATGTCCTGGTATATTACTATCACCAAAATATTTCTGCAATGTTCTTGAAATGCTGGTGTGGGTGTAATGGTGACTAACTATTCAGAATAACCCTTATTAGCTGTTCTTCAGTTTTATTCTACTATAATCAGTTTTTAATTTTAGGTCTGAAGCTGTACTCTTAACAGGTCCAGGAAAAGAATTTGTTCAACGCTTGTATGGAAAATAATGGCAAAAGTTGACTGTATCTGTCTCCATGTTAGAGAATGTGTGATGTCCTTTCTGAGGTAAACAGTTTTAAAACACTCAGATACAATGCAATTACATAACTACTCCAACCTCTGGGCTCTGAAACTTTTATGGTTTAAATACCACACTACTCATTTGTGGTCTGAGTGCCCATCCTCTATGATGTCTTGAAAATCATACCAAGACATGGTAACTCTGCTATCTTTTTATATAAAGTAGTACTAGCAGGACTTCTAGTCACCAATAAATCTGCAGTATGAGAGAGGGTGGTGTACACTAAGTGTAACTAAAACACCCACTTCAGTTAAGTCATGCTTGTTCTGAACTTTATTTTTATAGGTTATGAGCTTCTTGTGACAAAGATCACGTTCTAGCTTTATGCTGCTGATTTCTGCAACATAAATAACTTTTTACATCACCAAAAAAAAAAATAAATTAAACTTGGAAACTACCATTTTTCATCACAAGACTTTTAATATCAAATTCACAGCATCTCTAATAAACTAGGTCTTTTTTCCTGCCTAGTAGTAGATCTTGGAATAGTCCTTATTTAATCTGATTTTCTTTAGTTAAAGAATCAATGTGAAAAATGCAAATTTTCAGTACTGAGAGGCAAACACAATATAGCTTTAAAAGAATTATCTGGTGTAACATAGTTACTTTTGGAAATTGAGTAAAAAGGGAGATAGAGAAATGAGCAGGGCATTTTGCAGTAATGCAAGAAAAATAAATAAAAGGACCTCTTCTGCATGATTTTTGACTGTGTATTAAAGATTTTTTTCTATCAACTTCTCTGCAGATTCTGCCTTTTATCAGTGACAAATCAATACTGATGACCTGTTCCTTCACTAACCTGATACAAAACTAGAAGGTATCAAGTCCAGTCTGAGACACTGAGCTCCAAAACAGACTGGCAGAACAACATTGTCTTTGGATAGTGACTGAAATTTCAGAACAAATGCAATTTTTAGACTGTGTGCCACACAAAATCAAGCCCTTCCACCAAAAATATAGTTGAGCAGGTAGGACTAGAATAAACAATAGCCCTTAGTACTTATTTTTACTCTCCAAGCTGCAAATGAGGCAAAGCAGGGAAATGAATCTTCCACAGTCCAGGCAGTTTGCTTATTTTTTGGTTAAAGTGACGCATATTTCTTTTGTATGCTGATAAATGTTTAACGAAAACTGACACATTTTGACAATAATTCATTTTGGCAAAACACTTGCCCATTCAAGATAGCTACTAAGCGAGTCTATCATTTAACTACAGCTTCCCAGCAAGCAAGAGGTGCTGTGCGGTTTGTGAACTCTGTATGTAGTGTTATTTGGGTGTCTGACTTAGAAACTACTCTACTTATGTTGTTTCTGCATATTTTCCCATTTTCCAGGAACAAATTTAATCTAACATTATGCTAAACAGATGCTGGGGATCCCAAAACTGAACACCGCACTCCAGGAGTGGCCTTACAAGTGCTGTATAGGTTTTCTTCAGCTGGTGCAGTACGGTGAATGTTGCACAGCGTGTGATTAGCCTTCATCACTGCATGGTCATTCCACCCAGCTTGCTGTCCACCAGGATCCCCAGGTCCTTCTCTGCAAAGTCAATTCCTAGCCAGTCAGCTCTCAAATCTCCTGCTACACGACATTACTTTGTCCCAGATACAGGATCCTCATGAGGTTTCTGTCAGCCCATTTCTTCAGCCTATGTAGATCCCTCTGAATGGCAACCCTATTGTTTGACATACTGATCCTTCTCATGGTTTTATGTTCATCTGAAAACTTACAAAGTTGCTATAACGACATTTTAAAGCTGGATATGTAAGTGAAAAGACACTAAAAGACATTGACAAAACTCAAACAGATTCAAGTGACATATGAAACCATATTTTCCATAATTCTGGTTTCTACAGAAAAGATCAGATTAAAATATTTTTGTCCTTGGTAAAAGGGACAGCAATTGCTGGACTGAAGTGCTGAGGTGCAGCTATTGCTGGTATTTGGTAGACTGATATTTCTCATCATCTTCATTATCTTTTGTAAAGGAAAAAAAAAAAAAGACATCTATCTTTGCAATTATCTATCTCTCACAAAAAAACCCCACAGAAAGGTACAGGGACATGCATCCAACTCCAGTTTGCACTCTGAACAGTAATTTTTCTGTCAAATGAGGGACTTTTTGAGTTTGCTGGGTTGAAGAGCTGGGGAGCTGGAGGCTGAGGCCCCATAAAAGCTGGCCAGGAATGTTAGAGCCAGTCATTGTCCCAGGACCAGCCTTTCCTCCTGGGCTGGAGAGGACACAGTGCCTGGAGGACCCCAGGAGGTGCTCCAGCTTGTGGCCATGCCAGTCAGAGAGATGCTGAAACTTTCCCTAAAGTAGTATACAGCCCAAATTTTACCTTGGTGATGCTCTAGTTGTCCCTGCACCAGGATTGCTGGGAAGCAGGCTGGGAGGGGAAGGGGTTGAGGTGATGAGACCTGTGGGTAGTTTGGGGTGGGGGCAGGCAGGAAGTCCCAGGGTTGATTTGATCAGTGGTGGTGAGAGGTCCCCCTTGACAATGCCTCAGCTTGGGACATGGCCAAGGTGCCCAAAGGTTGGGGTTGTGCTGATGCCAGCACAGGTCTTGGCGAGACTGCCTCACCCTTTGATGGGAAAAAGGAGGAACAAAGTTATTTCTAAGCCTAATTCTCCTTTTAAAACAACATTGCAAACACCAATGGACTCGCTCCCAGGGCAAATGAGGACAAAAAGTGAATTTCATAAGCTTTTAGTTTAATTGTCACCTACTAAAAATGCATCCCTGTTCACCAGTGGCCTCTCTCTTGCTTTATGCTGATCTGCTGTGCTTGGTCCACTAATGTAATTCTCTTCCCTGGCTCTGGGTGGTCATATTACTCCACTACAGATCTCTGTCCGGAACAAGATGTATTTATGTTTAGCACTTCAACATTTTTAATATGGCAAACTTGTTTTCCAGACAGTCCCTCTCTTGGGGAGCTATTTAAAATTTTTGATCATCTGCCCTTAAGATCTGTCTCACCTACGTTGCCAATATCTTCCCAGATACTATTAATATATATGATTAGGCACAACAGGAGTAAATACAGTTTATTGCCAGCAGTATGACACCAGAATCAGACAGGATCCAAAACTGTGTCACCCACAGAAAAGCTTTGTATGAAAATGCAGACTGTGCCTAGACTTTCCATTTTTTTACAGTTAAAATAAATAATCTTTCTACATATTTTATTAATTACCACAAAATGCGAAATGATAAGGGGACAGAAGGGATGCCTGAAGACGGAATAAATAAACACTGACAGGCTGAGAAACTTGTTTTAGGTGGCTGCAATTTAACTGTAAAATTCTTAGCAAGGCATGCTTCATATTCTTCAGAAAAAAGGTTCAAATCCTTTCTTCCAGGCTCAAATTTACTCATGTGCTTGACACACTATGTTCTGTCAGAGTACTTCCAGGCATATCTTCCATTTTGCATGTGCGAAGGCAGGCACATGGCTGTGGCAAGTTCAAGTGTTCTAGCCAGTCTTCACTCTGCAAAAATCTATCAGGCCTTGGCATGATGCTTCTCTATCTGCCATCTCTGCTACTTTTATTGGGATGCATATGTCCTTGGAGGCAGCAGTTGGGTATCAGTGACTTGGTCAGTTTCCAGAGTCTCAGTCCTGCAATACATTTTTGTGGTAGGTCCTGGAACAAACAGACCCCTGGGTCCAATTAAAAATGAGACCAGACTTCCTAGGAACAGCTCTCCATATTGCAAGTTCTCCATGGCAAGTCTCAGCATTTGTTGCAAAAAGCTGTTGCTGTCTTTGGGGCTGCAGTGTTTTGAGAGAGTCTCTGGTGTTTTAAAGAATACAGATGTAAACCAGAATTTATTTCCTTCTACTCGGAAGGTGATCTATCTTTGTGACAATGAAATATTCTCCAGGATATGAATAGAGGTGTAAATCTGCACACTCTTAATAAACACATTTATGTTTATTAATTTATAAGACTTGCATGAAAACACCCTTCACAGTCAGTCTCACATGAACAATTAGATTCACCCTCAACTGGAATCCCTCAGTACAGGGGAAATACAGAAAATTCAGACTGAGTCCTTAACAGGACCTACCTATCTCAGCTTCATTTTTTCAAAGTATTTCTGCAATGCTCACTATTTATAAGCATAAATCAAGTGTAAAAACTCAACATCATCTTCATTCAGAGAAGCAAGGACTTCTGTAAATGAGACAGAATCACCTGTATTTGTGGTGCAAATATGTGGAAGGATCCTGTACACAGTAAGTTACATCACACACAGACTGCACACATAAGAGGAAAACCAAATAATATTCCCTAATGCTACATCGTTCCCACAGCTCTCACCAGGGGACCTGTAGAAAAAGTGATGAATTATAATCCATGTGCAGTTACAGGCAAATGACTAGTTGGTGAAAACTTGTAAACATATTTTTTTTAATACAGAGGATAGAGCACTGCAGATCTCTTCTGGTGAGAACCCACCTGGAGTACTATGTCCAGCTTTGGAGTCCTTAGCACAGGAAAGACATGCGCCTGCTGGAGCAGGTCCAGAGGAAGACCACAAAAATCATCAGAGGACTGGAACGTCTCTCCTGTGAGAAAAGGCTGAAAGAGCTGGGGTTGTTCAGCCTGGAGAAGAGAAGGCTCTGAGGAGACATTATTGTGGACTTTCAAAACTTAAAGGGGGCTTACAAGAAAGATGAGGACAGGCTTTTTAGTAGGAATTTAGTGATAGGACAACAGGTGATGGTTTTAAACTAAAAGAGGGTCAATTCAGACTAGGTATAAGGAAGACATTTTTTACAGTGAGGGTGGTGAAACACTGGTACAGGTTGCCCAGAGAGGCGGTAGAAGTCCCATCCCTGGAAATGCTCCAGGTTGAATGGGGCTCTGAGCAACCTGATCTAATTGAAGATGTCCCTGCTTACTGCAGGGGAGTTGGACTAGATGACCTGCAAAGGTCCCTTCCAACCTAAATTATTCTATGATTCTGTGATTGTAATCTCCTGATTCTGCCCAGACCTTGTATCACCAAAGCCACCCATCAACAGAAAATGAGGGGAAAGATTTCTGGAATTAGTAAGAACAGCATCCTTCAAGCAAAATATCTGGGTAGTGGTTGCTAACAACATATTACTGCATTAGTACTCCATGGAATTCTGTCTATCAGTATATTCCTGGCAGTTTTAGTGAGAGGTCAGTTAATCAGTTAATCTGAACACTTCTCTTTCTGCTTCTGCTTAAGTAGATAACAGCGACTTGGGTCACCCAAAGTAAGAAATACCTCTTTTTCACATACCAGAGCAAGAGTATTTGCAGGATGAAGTCACAAAACTATAAAAAAAAATCCAAACCAAACCAAAAAAAGACCAACCAAACAACAAAAAAAAAAACCCCCAACCAACCTCCCCCCCCAAAAAAAACCCCAAACAAACAAACAAAAAACC
>WUAM01000431.1:38251554-38302436 GCA_024336885.1 Actenoides hombroni
CTCTTTTCCAGACTGAACAACCCCAACTCTCTCAGTCTGTCCTCATAGGAGAGGTGCTCCAGCCCTCTGATCATCCTTGTGGCCCTTCTCTGGACACGTTCCAGCACATCCATATCCCTCCTGTAATAGGGGCTCCAGAACTGGACACAGTACTCCAGGTGAGGTCTCACTAGAGTGGAGTAGAGAGGGAGAATCACCTCCCTCGACCTGCTGGCCACAGAAGATAGCCTAGAAAACGGATTTCATTATAGCCTCCCAAATTCACTATATTCATGCCATGAAATTTGACCTCAATTGTATAGGCTTCCCATAATAAATGGTTTGAACTAATTCATTATTACCTTTTCTGTTCTGGCAGAGATAAGGACATAGAATCACAAAATTGTTTAGGTTAGAAAAGACCTTTGAGATCATCAAGTCCAACCATTAGCCTAACTTGACCAAGTCCATTGCCAAACCATGTCCCTATCTATGTGACTTTTAAACACCTTCAGTGATGGTGATTCAACCTCTTCCATGGGCAGCCTGTTCCAGTTCTTGATAACCCGTTCAGTGAATAAATTTTCATAGAATTATAGAATCATTAAGGTTGGAAACAACCTTGAAGACCAAGTCCAACTGCCTACTAAACGTTACCATGTGCACTAAACCATGTCCTAAAGTGCCACATCTACGTGTTTTTTAAACACCTCCAGGGATGGTGATTCCACCACATCCCTGGGCAGACTGTTCCAATGCCTAACCACTCTCTCAGTAAATATTTTTTCTTAATTTCCAATCTAAACCTCCCCTGGCACAACTTAAGCCCATTTCCTCTTGTCCTGTCACTAGTCACCTGGGAGAAGATACCAACACCCACCTCACTAAAACCTCCCTTCAGGTAGTTGTAGGGAATGATAAGGTCTCCTCTCAGCCTCCTCTTCTCTAGACTCAACAATCCTAGGTCCCTCAGGCGCTCCTCATAAGACATTTTCTCCAGACCCTTCACCAGCTTTGTTGCCCTTCTCTGAATTTGCTCCAGAATCTCAATGTCTTTCTGATACTGCAGCAATAAAAATTGAAGTGAGTACTCAAGGTGCAACCTCTCCAGTGCCAAGTACAGGGGCACGATCACTTCTCTACTCCTGATGGACACACTGTTTTTGATACAGGCCAGGATGCTGTTGGCCTTCTTGGCAACCTGTGCACTCTGCTGGCTCATGTTCAGCCGGCCATCCACCAGCACCTCCAAGTCCTTTTCTGCCAGGCAGTTTTCCAGCCACTCAGCCCCAAACTTGTAGAGTTGCCTGGGGTTGTTGTGATCTAAGTTCAGGAACCCCTGTGTTCCAGCTCAAGGGTTGTTCCTAAAACATACTAAGATGTAAGCTCCAGCCCCAAAGTATTACCACCTAATGCACCAATTTAAAAAAGCAGTTAAGGACGTGTGTAGTTCTATTCACCCAATTAAGTTATTTTCTAGATATGTTTGTTTTACAGAGACATGTCTGAGTCTGGAGTGTCTGGTCTAGGAACTACGTCACATCCCCCAGTTAGTGTTCCCCAGCTATTTTTTTCTATCTCTTAAAATTCTGCCTAGGAGATGAAAAAAAAAAAAAAAAGGGGTGGGGGGGGTGGGGTGGGGGGAAATAGACTCTTTTTACTTTCATCCATAAATTGCATTTGAACACATGGGAACAAGAATATGTTTTAATAGCCTTCCTTCCAGGCCTGATACACTTGTCAAGTGCTTTGTGACATTAGAGTAACTCCAAAGTGTACCCTGAAGTGCTTCTTAATTAAGACACAAGAAAGCAAACAGAAAAGCAAACACAAAGAGTCTTGACAACATGTCTTTCATGGTTTGAGAAATACAGTCAAATTGTATATAATGCTTTACCACTTCGAATGTAAACATTGGGCTTCAAAAGTTGGAAATATGTTATTCTGTAAATCTTCGTATTAATTATATTTCATTTTGAATTCAAAGACAAGGCAGTATCAATTTATTTCACTTAACTGCATCAGGCCTGTAAAGTTATTCTTCAGTTTTATTTTCAATCTGTCTCTGACTGATAACATTTTCTGATCGATGAAAATGCAGAAGTTGTTACCAAAAGTAATGGTATGTTATAAAGCTGTTCTAGTCCAACAATTAAGGGCATTTTATTATGCAATAAAGCCAGTCCCATCTCTTTCACTGCAGCCACACAACATTAGTTCAGACACTAATTTATACATGATATATTATTGATGGGGCAAAAATGCATTTGTTTCTATCAAATTCAAAAATAATATCTTTTAAAATATATTAATAGTCAGAATCCTCAGGAGGCTGAAATATGATCCTTCTTAATTGAGACAAAAGATATGCACAACTATTGATTAGATTCAACTGTCAGAGTGGTACTTCCTGAGCTGGGTTGTATGGAAAGGCATTAGCATGAACAGAAGGTAGAAACAAACTTCTACTCTATACAGTGTTAGAATAGCTGAGTACTTAACCAGCACTGCGTTTAACAACCACGGCCAAGAAAAGTTTATTCTCACCTCTACTGTCTAGTCAGAGAAATATACGCAGGGGAGAGGTTGCTGCTGGCAGGAACTTATTACAGTTTCAGGTGCACATTTCTCTTGCTTCACATTAAACACTGATAAGTGAACTAAAACACCTGGCATTGAGAGCAGAAAAAAAAATATTAAATAAATCTTTGTCTCCTATAAGAGCTCCCTGTACAGTTCTAGCCTTACCCTAAGAAAAAAATGCTTCTAACACAGGGAAACTTTATCTGCAAGCTATAAAGTTGCACTATATCTGAAAAGTGCACTGTATCTGGAGCCTTCAGTGACGTTTTAGTTAAACTGAAGACAGATCATAGCCATACAGTTTTCCCCTGAATTTGATTCAGCTTCCAGTAGGAATCCTGGAAGAGTACAGAGGACTTGAGATAGTAGGATGTCTTTTCTGGAGTCTTCTGAGTGGTGAAAGATATGAATAAGTACATACATCAAAGTTTCATTGTAAAATACAGAAATTCAAATTTAGTTAGATCTTGAAGACATCTGAGCACCTCTTCATAGTTGCCATTAGTGATAGTTACTGAGCTGCTTTAGTTGGATATGAGCTAGTAGCATTAAAATCCAACTTTATAACAGTAATGTTGAAAACCAACAAGAATTCTGGAAAAAAATATTAATCCTTCAGGTATTTATTCATCACAAAACTTTAGAGAAGTAGATTTTTTTTAGTGAGAGGCTGAGTACAAGTCCTACTGCAGTGTCTGCTTCTGAATTAGCTCCTCAAATGTAATTCTTAGAGACAAGCTGCTGAATGAGATGGAAGACTAACCTGATTCACTGGGACGCTTTCTTTCTTTCAAAATCTAGTATGATCCTCAGCTCATTAGTGAGTTTTTTGCATCTGTCAAAGATCCACACTGTGGTAAAGACAAAGAACTCATAGCCTGGGAGATTTTTTTCCATTCTAAATTGTTCTATAGACCTCCATTGTGGTCTTTGTCAGGTCACAGATTAGACTCACTTCCTCATCCCTTGTCTTTTCAAATGTCAATAATAATACTTACCTCACAGGACTGCAGTAGGTCTTCATAACCCAGAATCTACAAAGCACCAAGAGTCCATAATTGAAAATCTCTAGAGAAATACAGGTTGTCATTGAGCACCTTTGAAAGTAAACCAGATGGGACAAAAGAAAAGATTAATGACCTTCAAAAGTAAACCAGATGGGAAAAAAGGAAAGATTAATGACCAAAACAGCACTTTTGTGACTCACAAGGGTATGGCCAAAGTGATCAATAAGAAATGTCTTTTCCATTTCCAGTAGACTGGAGAGGGTATAAGTGTATAAGCGATGCCAAGACACAGATTTATGAAATCCAAAAAAAGTATGAGTCCTATCTAAATCTCAGATTGAGAAGGGAAGGTAATGTATCCTATCTATACTCTAGTAACAAAAAATTCCAATTCCTCTTTAAACTATTGATAAAGTAATTAAAGTCAGAAGTAAAAACTAAATTTATAAATAAATAAATAAATACATAAATACATAATTATATCACTTTTATCTCTGAAAACAAATAGATCATGATGGTATACAATGACAACGTTGCTGAGTCTTGCATCATTTCTCTTGCTGGACGGAAAGCTATTTGTTAATAACTTCCTGCTGTTGTAGAATTCCCTGACAGAGGGCCATACATGCCACAAAATCTCAGGAACTTCAATGAATGATTGGAGATGTGCAGTTCAAAATTCTCTTATCATTCATGAATTTATTCATGGGGTGTTTTTTTTTTCTTTTCCTCATTCCTCTGTTTCACCTAAGTCTGCTTTGAAATCACTTAAATTCTTAAAATGTCCTTAGGTAAAAAGAGAAAGACACTATCTCTGCCATCATGGGCAGGGTACCAACCTTCTCCATTAAATGGAAAAAAAGCTGAAAAAGCAATAATCAAGGTATCAGAGGGACAGGAGTAAGATCAGGTTGTTTGGAAGTGGAAGTTAATCCAAGAATAACTGAGAAGAGACTTCTTCAAGGAGGGGTGGACCTTGCAGCTCTTATTCCTGTGCAGGGCATTCACATGGCAAAAAGACATAGACTTGAAGAACTGCTTCGAAGAAGACATTCACACAGAGAGAGATTGGAGGCATTAAATGAAGTTACTTCCACAGCCCATGTTTGAAAAGGAGAACCACAGCACCAGCAGGAAAGAGAAGTCTGTGACTAGTGCCATTCATGGCTTCAGTGCACAGGGCAGAGACTTGTGTTTGAAGGGAGCGAGCCAGCCAGCCAGCTGCTCAGTCACTGTCTCTGAAGCTAGTTCTGTTAAAAGCACAGTGAATGTGACTCTTCATACTTCATGTTCATATGTGGATTGACTGTACAGTGATTGTCCTGGGCTTGTGCAGGAACACCAAGCTCTACATCATGACCACAGTGTGATCATCTTCTGCTTTTAATGTAGAATGAGAGAGGATCCTCATTCTCCTCAGAGAAAACCATAACTCCTCATTGTAATGCACAGTTCTATACTGCAGTCACATAGACCAACTATCAAAGAGATTATGTGTCTCACCTTGAAGCATCACATATTGAAAAGGGAATTCCATCTTGTGTTTTAGACCTTTCAAAGAGTCTCACCTCTCAGCTATTTGAAAATAAAAAGATTAATTGAGAAGCTGGTTCCTGTGCAACTATTATAACCTTGACACATTATGAGAAGACTGTGTTTCAGTAGCTGTTGGTAAGACTGGTTGCCATCACTGCCTGTTTGGTTTTCCTTCTTCCAGAAATCATAAGTCCAGGTCTGGGAATCTCATAATCTCACCACTCCATGCAATGAAACAAATGATTTGCAGAGTGAGAAGAGCAGAGGACACCAATCAAGAACGAAGTGCACAGCAGAGGAAGGATCCAGAGCTGTACATTAATAATGTGCTGAAGGCCCAAGCAGCAGTTAGGCCTACAGCAGATAATGCATCATATTGGCTTTTTTTAATCTTTCCCATGTTCGGCTATCACTAGAGAGCTTCACTGTATAGTGGTGCAGGCCACCCTCTCAGCACCTGTGGCAACTAACATATCCTATGGCAAGTCTAGTGAGTTATATTAGGTGTGAAATTGTCAGTAGGAGAGTCTGACTACTGCTGTGGATTGAATTTGTTCATTTGTGTTTGTGCTGTCCATGATCCTCAACACTTTTTTTGCCTTTAATGTCTGCCTTATCCTTACCTCTGTTTTCACATTAACCTTACCATTTTTTGTAAAAAATGGGTTATTCTTTCCAAATTTCATTTAGGCCATGATTACTTTACTTCCCTAGAGTTTTAGATAAAGGGAAATATTAATTTACCCCTCTGAACACTAGATAGCTCTAGTCCACACTGAGATTGAATTTAACTGAACTGCCAACAAACTAAAGGCGGTGACCTTCATCTGCCTCAGGCATAACCCAAAAATGATTGATTTTTACAGTGGGTCCCTTGCGAATGAGAAAATAAACAGCATGACCTCGTCTGAGGTAAGCTTGTTCTTTGAAGGATGATCACGTCTTCATTTGATCATCTTTTTAATCCTTGTCTGAAATTTGTCATGAATATTGTGTCACATCATAAGAAACATGGTGGACACAGCAATGAAAAAGGTACCCACACATTCAAAACAGGACATGAGAAATAAAGTAAGCTTTCCTACTTCACCTGCCACAGTTGGCAACAGGTTGAGAGACAGTTTTTAAACTAATTATTACTTCCCTCATTCAGGGCTTTGAAGACAACATCTGGAATTTAATTCTCTTGCTAATTAGGAGGCACAGAGGATCTATAGCACTCTGATGCCTTCTTTGAGGAAATGTGAAAAATATTTTATATAATAAATCCACCTGAGAGCTCACAATAATTTGGAGACCTTTTATAAATAGCAAAATATCAGAAATTATTCCAATACCTACCTATCTAGTACTTTGGTGAAAATAAGGTTTGTCATGGTGTCGTCTACAATTTGAGAACAGAACTTGATAAAATAGCTGAAGAAAAGTTTAAAAATATATTTTGTAGAAATGGATAAGAAGCTTTTCTGATGATAAGGCTTTAACCACTAAATTTCTCACTGACTCTTCGTCAATAACTCTACTTTTCAAAATGCCAGTGTTCAGCTTTTGCTTGATACCGACAACCTAATAGGACACATCAATAAGATTTATATTACACAAAATATAGGAAAGAACAGCAATTTCAAATGGAGACATAATGTTTTCCTGATCTTCTCACACATTTTCCTATTACACCAGCATACCATAAAGGGTAACTTTGGTTTTAGTAGCAAACTTTCACAGCTAGATGCTTATTTGGAGTAAATTTGAGGACAATTCATGGAAGTATAAAAATGGGATATAATTCTGCAGACCATGGTGAGGTTGTCATATATATGCTTTACACATAGCTATGGAAAATTATTCTTTGTAGATTAAATCATGATACAAACAGATCATGCTGGGTTGTAGAACAGAATAGAATAGAACAGAATAGAATACAATACAATACAATACAGTACAATACAATACAATATTTCAGTATATTATATTATATAATATATAATATTTCAGAGACCTACAATGATCATCTAGTCTGACTGCCCTGGGAGAAAAACAAAGCTCATCTGGCAGGTGCAATGTCATTGACATAATCTTAAACTTGAATGAAGATAATATTGCCCAGCTATTTACACAATTTCACATAGGACTTTGAAGTATTTAAAATGCATCAAGAACTCATTCATTTAAGATTTAACAGTTGTAATAAAGATAACATTGTGAATCCTGGTGATTTATAAATTATAAAAGAAAATACTTGAATCATAGAATATCTCAAGTTGGAAGGGACCCATAAGGATCACCAACTCCCTGCTCCTCTCAGGACTACCTATGTGTGTGCTGTTCTTGTCTCAGGAGACTTGTCCTGCAGCTGTGTTGTCAGCAATGGCATGTACATTCATGCCATGGGCCTGGCAGTGCTCCAGTAGTACATGGAGGGTTGGATGGCTGCCGAAGTCTAGCCTGGGTCAAAGTGTGTCATCAGGTGGAGTGCAAGGCAAGTTCAGCCACTGCCTTCTGGCCACTCAAGCTCAGCATCATGGATTCTTTAAGACCTGCTATTACATGGATGGTTTATGAGACAGTTGATTTTTATCACAAGAAAACATGGTTCATTAAAAAAACCTGAATCATTCAAGATAAGAAAAAGTGTTGAGATATGTTTTGTTTCTAAAAGAAATCAGCTAATATGTAGCAAAGATGGGCAGGGAGAGACCTCAGAGGCAAAAATACTCTAATCCAAACCCTAAGGCAAGCTACAAGGGGAGTCTGGAGAACTTGCTCAGTCTTAGTTGACTCTCTTCCTCACCCCATTCTTCAAGATGCAGTGAAAATTTCTGCCTTATCCAGTGAGACAACCCCCTCATCATCCTTCAAATATCACCTGTGGATGCCACATTCCCTTTCAAAGTTGTATCCATGCTTCATTTCACCAATTTCAAAAGGAAGCCCTTGGTGTTTATGAATACAATTTCTTTATTTCTTTTTTTGTTGCTTGTTTGAAACCAGGTTGATGTACTGCAAATACTTTTTGCCAAAACCCTGTAAGTTATTCACTGATTAGGTGCCCAGTAGCATGGTAAGGACAAAAGTTAAACCCCATGCTGAATAAGGGTATTTAAAGCTGTGTTCCACATACTTCATCTCGCAAATTCACTGCTGAAGAATCCCAGAGTGCTAGTATCCAATCTACATTGCAGAGTCAGCCAGCAATTCAGAGGAATTCATTTTGCAGTCAATGAAATCAGAAATGTTACCAGGGAGTAAGAAAGCAGAAGGAAATCGCATCTGCCTTCACTAAGTAATTGACTGAGCAACAAACATTTCAACATAATTCACTTAAATAATTATTAAACTTCCCACACACCAGCCCTTCTATTTTGAATGCTTTTTTTTATGGACAACAAAACAATTCACTTTTCTTTAATAAACTACCTACTTGAAAATATGTTTGTTTGTAACATACTGTTCTGGTTTGAGTGAGGAGAGAACTAATTCTGTTCAGTAATTTTACTTTTCAGCTCAGTTCTTTTAACTAACTGCACTTTCTGAAGTTAGCAGCCTGTTTTCACAGACAGTGTCTGCTGCTAGCAGTGATAACACCTCATGTTTAGAGTTACTACCAAGGCTTGGTATGCAGACCAAGGCCACTGCTGGATCTTGTGTACGACATTGTGGGGTGCAGAAAAGTGAAAGGCTGCACCTGAAGGGAGGAGCAGACAGGACAGGTGACCCCAAATTGGCCAACAAGATATTCCATCCCATATATATCATATTTGGCATAAAGCTGAGGGATCTGTGGCTCTTCTCCCCTCTTGGACCACTTTGCCAGCTTTGCTTGGCTTGGCTCAGGTGCTTTTTTGGTTCCTTCCTTGGAGCATCCAAGGAGGACTCTGTCCATTCTGCATTTGATCCCAGTCTGTGTGTTCATGAATCCAGTACCAGAATCCAGCTCTTGAACACAGATCCCATCTGCCGTTGGGTCCAGTCTGGAACTTCCCCTGTGCCTGCTCCACAGAATCAGTGGTGACAATGATATAATTAGACAAGTGGTCTGTGCGGTGGGTGGGGAACTGGTTGACAGGCCATACCTAGAGGGTGGTAGTAAATAGTTCTTCCTCAAACTGGCAAGCAGCCACAAGCAGGGGCCCCCAGGGATCGATATTCAACATCTTGATAAGTGATTTGGATGTTGGGATCAAGAGCACCCTGATGAACTTTGCAGATAACACCAAAATGAGTGGGGAAGCTGACACTCTAGAAGGGAGACCCACCCTCCAGGAATACCTGGACAGCCTGGAGTAGTGGGCTAGCAGGAGCCTTATGAAGTCCAGCAGAGATAAGTGTAGGGTCATGCACCTTGGAATACATAACTCAGGAATGCAACTCAGGCTGGAATCCACCTGGCTGGAGAGCAGCCCCATGGAAAGGGACCTGGGGGTCTTGGTGGACAACAAGCTGAACATGAGTGAACAGTGTGATGCAGTGGCAAAGAAAACCAACAGGATGCTGGGTTGCATTAACAAGGGCATCACCAGCAGAGATAAAGAAGTCATCATCCCACTCTACTCAGCATTGGTCAGACCACACCTTGAGTACTGCATTCAGT
The DNA here is from genome assembly GCA_024336885.1 of Actenoides hombroni. NCBI lineage: Eukaryota > Metazoa > Chordata > Aves > Coraciiformes > Alcedinidae > Actenoides > Actenoides hombroni. The sequence continues at coordinate 38,261,251 of WUAM01000431.1, forward strand.
TTTGGTCCCCACTATACAAAACAGATGCAGACTGTCTGGAAAGGGTCTAGAGAAGGGCCACAAGGATGATCAGAGGATTGGAAGACCTGCCATATGAAGAAAGACTGAGAAAACTGGGTTTGTTCAGCCTTGAGAAGAGAAGGCTTAGGGGAGACCTTATTACCATGTACCTGTACATAAAAGGTGGCTGCCAAGAAGGTGGAGACTCCCTTTTTACAAGGAGTGACATGGAAAAGACAAGGGGTAATGGGTACAAGTTACTCCTGGGGATATTCTGATTGGACTCCAGAAGAAAATTTTTCACCATGAGAACAATTAGACATTGGAATAATCTCCCAAGGAAAGTGGTGGATTCCCCTATACTGGACAGTTTTCAGACTCAGCTTGACAGGGTGCTGGGTCATCTCATTTAAACAATCTGTATATATATAGTTTACCTTAAAAGGTTGAACCAGATAATCCTTGAGGTCCCTTCCAACCTGGTATTCTATGGTTCTATGATCTCTATATACTAGGTGGCTTTAGCCACTGTGCAGTTTCCACTCCGTATGGTAGCTGGACTGACTGTAGAGACTATGAATTATTACTGCAGTTGAGCCTGAAGCAGACTTATCATTTAGAAGGCAGACTAATGGGAGTTTTCCCTGCACTGACCTAGGCCAAATATCTCAGCTGGAAATGGTTTCTTTGCATGACTTAAATTCATTTGCAAGCTTTAGAGTATTTCTAGCATTAATATTGTCTTCTTCCTAGCAGGGAAGAGAATCAAACTAGATTTGGCTAACAAACACAATTTCTAGTTACCTGGAATTTTGAGTTTAATTAAACTTTTAATGCTATTTGGTTCCAGTCTAAAGCAACTGCTTGTTTGTTTGTTTGTTTGTTTTCTTGTAGGACTATTACTGGTGAATTCAAATCTCCCAGGATCTTCTGGCTACTCCCCAGAGTTTTGATTCATTTTAGCCTATAGCATACACACAGTCTATACACAGCATAGCCCATCAGAAATCCAGAAAACTTTTTGTCAGATTCTGTCTGTAGAATTGAACTGGAGAGCCAAGGCATGGACTCCAGTACCACCCCCTCCCTGTCTATACCATCTGTGTTCTGCAGAGTCCCTGCTGTAGTTTGGGCTCATACAATCTAATGCTCTTCTAGACAACGCCTGGAGTGTTTGCAGAGTGGATGACACCAGGCTGTTTTGGAGTGGAAGAGAGTTTCACTGTTTAGGTGGCTGTGGCATTCCTCTTGCCCTTGAATCCAGAGAAAGGGCTCTGTTACTTATTAGTAATGTCATAACCTCTCAGTTGTACCCTGAATTTGCTGAGAGGTACAAGATGTTTAAAGACCCAGGGAAGTTTTTTAATGAAGCTTTGTGTCATTAGCCTCTCTACTTGGGCAATAATGAAGTATAGTTATAACACCTTTTTAAAGTTACTGCTCTCCTGTAGTGACTTACTTTACAGGTTCTGGAGCACAGTACAATGGATAATGTACATCACTACCAGTGAAATGAAGCATGCTTGCAGCTGTTGTGCACCAGTTAATAATCTGCATGCAGCAATACTGTGTAATCGGTATAGTGGTGATCCACAGAGAACATAGGTCATGAAATTCCCTACTGCTGTGGTTTTGCTCTTTAACTTGTGGTCATCAGCAAAGAGGCTTTACACAGGAGTTTCAGAGAACAAAGTGGACAAAAAGGTTGCATCCAGTTGAAATTATAAACAAATATGGTTAGGGAAGATGTAAATTTTCAAGCATGAGGAGTTCACTCTAAGACATTCTTGCAAGAAGTACGACAGAATGCTTAATGGGAAAATGGTCAGTATTACATCTTGTCCAACAGCTGGCATCTTCAGAAATTAAACCCGCCTTCCCACCATGAGCAGGGCACCATTCACCAAATCAATGACTTCCAAGCACTGAGCCAGGCAAACTTGACTTGACTTTAAAGTCAAAGTCAACAGAGATAGCAGTGGCATGGTAGTTAATGACTGGGTATTGCTTCTAATGTTCTGACCAGAAGTTCACCTGTTGCTATGTTGGATAATGAGAACAGTATTTACTTAGATGAACTGAAGTAATGTATACAAAACTGACCTGACAAACCATTGTGTATGTACATTCTTACTTCAGAAAAATGAGGATCAGTTGCTGTGCACTGAACTAAATGTACAGGCTGTGGATATTGCATTTTGATGTATCAGATGGGCAACTTTTTCTTAGAGATAATTTGCATGAATAATTTAGAATTTCAGGGAAGGTTTTTTGTTTCTTTCTACTTGTATTTGTCAAAATAACATCAATCTCATGCTGCTTGGCATGGACTTTTCAAAACATGGCTAGAGATGGTACTGAAGCTAAAAATTCATCTACCTCTTGCTGTATAATGAACTGATCATCACATTCATTTTATTGAAATATTTGCAGCATCAACCAGCTACTGCTATTTCCTCATCTGGATTTCAGCAGCAGGAAGGTATTTAAAGGCACTCATGTTGTGCACTGTTCTAATGGTCCGCAGTGGTGAGAAGTGGTCTTTTCAGTAAAACTTCAGCTGAGGTCCCAGATTACAAGAGCCTGGGGCCTTTGCAATTGTTATCAGTTGCTGGGCCTTTACTTAAGAATCTTGCTGGTTTCAGATGCCATAAACTTTAGTTAAGGTTGCTACTCATGGTCTATTTTCTCTTGCTCATTTGAAATATGTACCTGTTTTCTTGTTGGATTCAAAGGAAAAGAAATCACATAGATGATGTACTACCACTGAGCTGCCATTTTCCTGATATCGGGACACAACGTTTTCCATGGCCAGATCACTTGTGCTGTGCTCTTATCAGAGGGAAAGCCCTGTGGGAATCACATCAACAACACATTCCTCATCTGGACATCTGGGAAGAGTTTCCTGGGAGCAGTGCCTAGGGAATCATTTTTACTATCAAGACAGGCCACTATTTTAATGCTTGTTCTGCTGCTTCTTTACTGCCTGCATGCATAGACACACATTTGCATTCATACTGCATGCACATCAAGCTTATTGTTCCTGTTAAAGATCTCTGCAAACACATTTCTAGTCTCTATGTTAACCAGTTTCAATGGGCATGACTGGCAAAGGAAAGAAGCCACATCAGTACCTCCAGAGGGTTTCACTGTGTGGGGCCCTTGTCAGGTTTAGAACAAGAAGGACAGTTTAATCGCCAAAACATTTTCAGCTGTCAGGCAATGAAGGCACATTATTGTCTGTACATGGGCATACAAAAATATGCCCTATTTGGAAGTTCTGAAGAACCCACCAACATTAACTATGTTGAGTAGTTGAATTTCTTATTATTTTAACCTGTTCTCTCTTACTACAACTATGGCTATCTAGGTGATAGGTAGCTCTTTTAGCCCTTCTTAGCAAATCAAGCATTCCTGCCCTTTAATTATTTTAACTGCTCTTCTGTGAATCCCCTCCATTTTTGCCAATATCTTTCTGATAAATTGCCTACAGATGCTTTCAGCATTCCAGTTACAGTTGCTGCACTGGCATCCAGAAAGACCTTTTATGTATTTGTCCTCAGGTGCTGTTGTACATGGCATCTGCACTTTCTGTGCTTTGTCATCAGACTGTACCAAGCTTCAGTAACTATATTTCCTCATTGGGACTTTCTAAGATTTGCTGCCCCATTCAATATCTGGAATGTGCACTATTTTGGAATCTCATAGTGAATCTCACCATTAGTTTACCCTCTCATTCTTTATTACTTGGCTTCCCTCTCATTTATTGTCTGTTGCCTTGGGATTTCGGAAGTAAATTAATAAGTATTGCTTTTATTTTATGGTTTGTATTAAAGTACCAGTGGCACAAAGTCAACTAAAATTAGGGACACTTTCACACCACTGTTTTATCACTGAGTAAGAGTCAGAGATTTTGCCTTAAAGAAATTACAGTCCACATATATACAAGTAACTGAAATTGGGAGAGTACTTACTAGAATACTGTAGGGTACTGAGACCCAGGTAAAAGCTTTTATCAGGCTACTTTGAAGGGCAAGAATAATGTGTAGAAATCAACAGATACTTTCAACAGAGAATCACAGAGATGCCTTATTTGTTTAATCTGAGAGTTGCATAGATTTCTGAAGAAAAATCACAGATGCTAAAACAGAACTGCTTGGAAAAGCACCAGAAAAATGATAACCAGTCTATATCTATACATGGCTCTTCAATTACTGGCTTTAATAAAAAGTCTGTTTATTATAGTAAGAATAGATCCCTCTTAAAGTATGATCTTGCATGCCTGTGCCACTTGTATGTTTGTAGGATGAAATCAGGTGGTTTCCTCAAGGGCACACCGGTGACAGAGAGCTGACTCAAGAATGTCCTCAGGCCTAACTTGTCACCTTCACGTTAAAACCATTTCCTTGTTAGCACATCATTCTGTTCTGGTCACTTAATCTCTCGTAGGGTGGAATCAAAACTTACAGCATAAGACTTTACACCACTGAAGCCTCACCTGCTTTTTTGAAATAGGGGTTGAGTGCCATTTAAGTAGTGCAGAAGTCTTGTGTTATCCCCACTATGACAGATAATATATATTATATTATAGCTTGGATTATTTTTATTAGGAAATGTTATTTTGCAACAGAGGAGAATGAGTGGAAGAGTTAATAAGATTAAAACTAAGTGGTTAAACTGTCTTGATGCTTGTTATATCTCCATTCTCATTTCTTTTGCACCCAAGCAAACTCCACCACCTTTATCAGTAATGAAACTGTTTATCTTGGTAAAGTGCTGAAGTCATAGTTACAGCTTTGAAGAAGAAGTCTGTTTGAAGAAAAATAGCATTTGCTTTTCTCTTGTTTGCAGTGGCATTAATGTCAGTAAATCCTCTGAAATCCCCTGAGAAATGTCTATACAAGACCAGAGAGGAATAGTGCTTAGAATACCATTAATACATCTTCTCTTCCTCAGTCCTAATGAGGGATGTATCAGGCACAATTCAGATGTCCATTAAATAAAATGCACACATGACTCATTCCTATCTAGGTTTTTATTCTTAATTATGACTTGAAATTATGAAGATTTTCATCAACAATAATGGTGTAGGTAAATTAGGAGAGATCTAGCTGGTTGAGAACTGTATTAAAATTGTAGTAAAAATGTATTAAAAATAGAGTAAATTGATGTATTAAAAAATTGAGTAATAATTATTGACATATTCACTGTTTTTTAGAGTTTGTTTAGGTTTACATAGCAGTAAAATCTGGGACAAGAATGCTTTTAGAAGACATGAAAGAGATGTGTTGATGTTGAGTGTTAAGGGTGTCAGAAAACTGTCAAGTAAGAGATAGGCTATTTGTATGTCTGTTAGTATGGAATGATGTAAACACACACAAAAAAAAGTTTAACCAATAGGATGAAGTATTCCAAATGATTCATAGGATACATATCCCGCCCCTCCACCCCTAAAGCTTAAATAAATATGTAAATTTCATGGCATGGATTGTTAAAGAATATTGTCCTTGGAGCTCTCCTTAAGGTGTTCTTTTCAACATTTATTTGTCTGGCTTGTTCTGTCAAGCCAAGGATATTGTGAATATGAAAGATATACTAACTGTCAGCCAGATTTTACTTTTAAGACTGCTTATTTGATTGCAGTAAAAAAGTCTACTTTGGTTTTTGGTTTTTTTCTGTTTGTTTTTTTTAATATTATTAACATGACAGACTGGAAAACAAATATAACAAAGGTGGCAGGTATCAATTGTTCATTATCCAATCTCAATCACTTTTGATGGCCGGCAGATCGCATAAACTCTAACAGCTTCTGGATCAGATTGTTCCCACAAGCACAATACTAGAAAAAAAAGCAACAAAGCAACAAACCAGCTCTTGTCCCACACTGCAGCTTTTTCTTTTATGGTGTTTTACCCAAAGCCATGCAGGGACAGAGAACTATTAAGATAAAAATCAGAACCCTCCTGGAGTTAGGCTCATCTGACTCTGTCTCCTGCAATGTTGGAATATCTTGTCTTTAACTGGTGTCTCACCAGCTAGCTATCATCTCACCTCCTGCTGACTGCTGAGTTGTTTATGAAAACACATTTCTCTCTGCATATGATACAGATGCTTTGGAGGGGAGAGGAATATATTAAGCATGCAGAAGATATAGGCAGCCTTTTCAAGTTTCATGGGTCTTGGTGGGAAATCAAGGGAATTTAGTGTCAGGAAAAATAATTCAAATTCTTCAAAGTTCTTTTGAAGTCCCCCCTTTTGCATTTTATTGTACAATCCTTAAGTTTAGAGATGCAAATCCAGGCATGATACTGTATCACTTAGGAAACTGCTCAAGTTAAATCTACTGTGAATGAACAGGCACACTGAGATTCTTCTCACCTGCATAGAAATTTAGATGTCTGTGCAAGCTATTAGTTTCTCTTGTCAGTGGGACATAAGTAGCTGGTTCTTCTTGTCCTAAGCTGGGTGTCAAGGAGAGGTGGTCGGAGTCATACCTTGGAAGTACAGTTCTCTGTCATTTAGCTACAGTTCACTAACTTGAAGTAGATAGATAATTTTTAGATGGCTGAAGTCAGATTAGATGGAATCCACCAGCCGTGATATGTTAGAGGGCATCATACTGTTAATACATGAATGTTCCACTACAGAAGAGATGAAACTAAATCTGAAGCTACTGTCCCTTTCTTTTAAAGCTATCCAGAGAAATGGAATAGAAAAACATGATTTATAAGCATATCTACACCATCGGTGTGGAGAGATGGAGGAGAGTTCATTTCACATGATAGATACTCAGCTCCCTAAATCTTTAAGATTACCTTTAAATTATTCTGGACTGTCATTAGTTAAATCAAATAATTCATTAGACTGTAAATGTTACAACATGAGAAGTTTTGAAGACAAGATTTATTTTAAAAGAGAATTTAGGATGTGAATTTCAAAAGTGTGCAGTGGTCACTAGAACAGTAGCTATTTTCTATGCTTTCTGCATGTGGATATGTTTTTAATTTTTATTTCTGAATGAGAAGGAAGGCACATCAAACGAATCAGAATAAACTTTATCCTTCTCAGTATTTTCTTTCTCAAGAATTTGGTTAGTACTTATGTAGCATAGTAGTGGACTCAGGCCAAGGCAAGTTACCTTTGAAAAAACTCAGTTTAATCCTTTTAATACAACTTTTTAAAATACTGAAATAAGGGCATTAAAAATTGTGTTAAGAATTTTTTATATAATTTTGACATATGAGAACAAGAAAGATATTTTTCAAAAGAAATGGTCAGTTATTAAGTGAATAAGGAGTTTATTTAGGGTCATTGTATCCAGCTGTGTAAGAAAAGACCCTTTTGAAAAAGTAGAAACTGGTAGAATTAGGCTCTGTTTTGCTTTCTACCACTTCAGCTATTCTGTCAATTTTTGGACTTCTTTCCTGCTGAGCAGGAACTCTAGACTAGTTTGTTTGTGACATGTTTTCTGAGGTTCACATAGTGTCATGGCACAGCAGTGTTTGTATTGCAAGTGAGGTACTAACATGATGGCTTTCTGAAATGTGGTATTTTCACAGGCAAACTGCGTACTAATGAGGTCCCCATGGACAGCTGGGTGATTTAAATATTTTAATTCCCATCCATCTCTTTTGTAGAAGTAACTTGTTTACCATTTTACTGCTATGATAACATTAAGGACTGTAGCACTAGAGTGGAAAGGAAAGGCTCTTGTCTGAGCAGCAATTTTGGAGCGACTCTGTTCAATTCTTTTCAAGATTTTCCCATGAGCCAGTTTCCTGACTCTCTTCCTCAAGGATTTGCTGCCAAATACAAGAAATAATCAGTTGGTCTGTCTAAAATACATAGGGCAACTGGTCAACATGGAGAAAAACAGTCAGCAAAATCTGGTGGTCCCTATTTATTTTCTATTCACCATCCAAAAATATCCCATCCCCATTAGCAAAGAAATTGCCCTTTGATTTTCTGCTCTGTACCAGCTATTGTCATGCCCTCTAGCACAGAAAAATAGCTATTGGTTGTTGCCTGCATATATGCTGCTGTCACTGAAGCTTAAACAGTCTGGAAAGAGTAAGTTTTTATTAACAGAAACAAATGTTTCTGTTATTGTTTCAGCCAGCTGCACAACAGTGCTGTTTTTGTAAATTCCAGCATCTTGTGCTTTCTAATAATGGTCAACATCCCAGCACTGTACACATGGGGTTTAAAAAAGGGAATGCCACTTGATGCTGCTTACTTGTGAAGAACACATTTTTGTTCTGAACAGTAAAGTCACACTTAGCAGAATGATGCTTTTGTTCCTTTTTTTGGATGAAACCTTCCAATCAAAATTCTGTTGATTTCTGTTTCTACATTTCTTACACTGTGAGGCTAAAGTAGTGGTTTTGATTTAGAAACTTTAATAAGAGATAGGACAAAATTATACAAATTGTAGAGAGTATATTATATTGTGGTACACGTACAAATGTGCACAAGTTGACATTAGGGGCACCAAAAGGTAATGATAAAAGGCAGCAGCAATGAACTCAAACCACACAAAACTTTGTACACAGCTGTTTCTTCATGGAGTGGTAACAGCAGCCCCTAATACTTCATTGTACAAAGAACTTGCCAGTATTGAGTAAAAATACAGAATCATAGAATGCTTTCAATTGGAAGAGACCTTCAAAAGTCATCTAGTCCAATCCCCCTGCACTGAGCAGGGACATCTTCAACTAGATCAAGTTGGTTAGAGCCCCCTCCAACTTGACCTGGAACATTTCCAGGGATGGGAAATCTACCACCTCTCTGGGCAACCTGTGCTGGTGTTCTACCATGCGCATGGTAAAAAAATTTCTTCCTTTAATCTCATCTGGATCTACCCTCTTCTAGTTTAAAAACGTTACACCTAGTCCTATTGCAATAGGCCCTGCTAAGAAATTTGTCCCAATCTTTCTTGTAGGCCCCCTTTAAATACTGAAAAGCCGTAAGGTTTCCCTGAAGCCCTCTCTTCGCCAGTCTGAACAACACCAGCTTTCTCAGCCTGGCCTCACAACAGAGGGCTTCCAGCCCTCACACCATTTTTGTGGCCTCCTCTGGACCCACTCCATCAGGTCCATGTCTCTCCTGTGCTGAGGGCTCCAAAGCTGGACACACTACTCCAGGTCAGGTCTCACCAGAGCAGAGCAGAGCAGAGTAGAGCAGAGCAGAGCAGAGAGCAGAATCACTTCTTTAAACCTGCTGCTTTTGATGAAGCCCAGGATATGGTTTGGCCTTCTGGACTGTTCACATTGCCAGCTCATGTCCAGCTTTTCATCCAACAGCATCTCCAAGTCCTTCTCTGCAGAGTTGCTCTCAATCCCTTCATCCTCCAGCCTGTATTGATACCAGGGATTGCTCTGACTCATGTGCAGGATCTTGTACTTGGCCTTGTTGAACCTCATGAATAAGAGTTTTGAAATACAGAAATAAGTAATCTCAACAGAGAATAAAATTTACAAGTCCAAGGGTCATTCAAGTTAGCCTAAAGTGGAAATGTAGGTGGTAGTGTCATGCTTTTCTCCTGTCAGAAGTCCACTGATTTAAAATCCGTAGCTACAATGAAACCTAAGGGAAAGGGAAGGAAACAGAAAGCAAAGTTTTAGAAAACAACACCCTAGTAAGATATTCCTCCTGTTTAGATTTTTTTTAATGTTTTAAGTAATAGTGTAAGAGCTCAGTTTTCCACATATTAAACTGTTATATATTGCTGAAGACTGTTCAAACACACAGAATTTTCCTCTTTGAAAAGGAGACTGGAAAATGAAACTTTTCACTGATTCATTCTGCATGTCTCAGAAAAAGGTATTTCTTTAGTTTCCAAGCAGAATGCCTCAGCAGCAAAGGGGACAAGGCACTGGGGCATGTAACATTATGGAGGGTGGTGATTTTCTCAAAGAAGCAGCTGGGCAGCTGTAGGTCAGAGATCTTTATGTCTGCAACACTCCTCTGAATATTATATTCTTACCCTCAGCTGATTTGGTGTGGTCATTTCTGTAATGGTTTTAGTTCACTTTACAGCAGTTAATGTCATGAAAACTGCTTGAAGCTGCCATGAAATGATTCAAAACACTCCAGGACATTACAAAAGTGAAAGCTTTGGATGGGCTGGGATTTCTTTGCTGCATGAAATCTGGCTACAATTGATTTGCTTGTAAAGATTGTTTGCCCAGTCCTACTGTTTGGTGCTTTATGCTGAAAATAAGCAATTTTGCTTATTTTTGATGAAGCCTGCTCTTTCAAGTGGAAAGCCATGCCATGGCTCTAGTACGCTGTGAGACATTACAGGACTGGGGGCTGCTCTGCCCAAAAGTTCACTTCTTCAGCCCATTCAAACTGCATAAAACTGTAATGTGCTTTTACTATTTTCCAAAACAATCCCTTCCATTTTAAAGATTCTGAGGCAGAGGCACATCTTGAGCTAATCATTAGTATTATGTCTCTACTGATATGGCTTTTGAGGGATATATGCCTTCTCTCAGGAAAAATAAGTAAGTCTGCACCTCACCCCGCCCTCCCCCCCAGTATAACCATCTGAAAGTTAGTTATCGAGCCTAAATTAATTTTTCTGATTGCCTCTGAAGTTCACTGGGAAAGATAATCACCTCTAGATGATATAGCTGACCTATTTTAAACATGTATTGAGAGGAATCAGAATTTTGTCTTTCCCATGTTTCTCCAATCCTGAAGACTCCTTGTGAATCTAATGACTAATATTTAGTCTAGAGAGTTTATACAGTAGCATCTTTGGTAATATATTTGATAGATAAAGACACATGAAAGTGTACAAAGCTAATAATAAAACAGTAGCAGAGGGAAAATATATGTAGATATATATAGATCAAAGCAGCCCCTTGAAATTTAGCAGATTATAGAAAATAAGTACATAATAGAGTTCAGAAGAGGAAATGAAAAAGAAAAATAAGAAGAAAACATCTCTAATTATTTTGTTGTGTGATCTGTGTTGAGCACCTTGTATTGTATTCATATGCCTGACAGTAACATTGTCTGAAAATAAGAATTACCAGATCATCAGTGCAGGGCTACAGAAAATCTAAAATTGGGTTAGATATTTCTTTTTGTTGTCAAAGTTTTATTGACCTGTAGAGGCATATCATTTGACAGCCTTTTCTCCAGAGAGATTCCAGTCTGGAATATATTATGGGCAGATGAAATAAAAACACACCCCACCTTCATTGTGTAAAGCAAAATAAAATATAAACAAATTGTGCAAATTCACAGCAGCACTTTCATCCATTTCTAGTATCACTGTATGAACAACAGGTTTGCTTTGAATGTAAGCACCGTGACAGCTTTTCACGTTTTGTTGGAGAGATTCTTTTCTACTTGTTACTTGTGACACAGGGAAAAGGGATAAAAGAGTAGAGGAAGATGTGTGACTGAGAGCTTTGGATACCAAAGGTAATAGATGTGACCTGATATACAACAGATTCAGTAGGTGTGTTAAGTAGAAATTATTTATGGAAAGACAGGAATAAAAAAAAATGTATCTGATGTAGAGGAACATGAGGAATGGAGGATATTTGAGATAGCTGAGAAGAAAGAGGGATTAAAGGTCTAGATAAACCATCAAAGCCAAAAGAAAGGATGTTACAACAATCAAGGGGAATGGTTTTCACAGCTTTGAGAAAACTTTCAGTAGAATAAGCAACATGCAGAAGACCATCTTGTCAAGATATTCTATATGAAGAAGCTGCAAACTCAGGTCATAAATATATCTGGGCCATAAAAAATTGAATGAGACGCTACAATAGTATGCATCCCTTTTCCAAACAAACTGACTGGTTGAAACAAAACCATGTAGGTACTCGCAGAGTTCCTACTAGAGATACCAGCAGTTTTCCGTTATACCAAGGGAACTTAGGTCAGACCTGTAACATGCACTATCCTTTGCAGGATCCTAAGCAGAAGCATTTAGTGGCATCATGCCTTGCTGCTTATAGGCTGCATATCTCAGCTGTTCAAGGAGATGCAGCAGAACCACAAACACAAATGCTCCACTACAGGGAATCTGTCAGTGAACTTGGCCTCTCCTGCAACTGCATATATAGAAGGAAGTCATCTGGACTATAAATATGACCAGACGACTTTTTATTTGCTTGGTAACTACTGAACACCCAGCTACATGGTAAAATGCATGCAATAGCAAGGTAGTTGCAATTAGAGAGTAAATTATGATGACATACATTATTTCTCAATGTCTAAACCATGGTTGAAGGTTACATAGCAATTACTTTTGATCTCATTAAGAATAATTAGCAATTACCAAGTACTCTAAGGGAAATGTGATTACTATGAAGCTACCTGGTATTTCCCCAAAGGAACTCTATCTAGTTACAGAATACATATGACCTATTACTTAAAGCAGCACATAAAATTCCACTTTATTTATGCAGTACAAGCAAAACAGGCCTGTTAAAAAATGTTTAATGAAATATTTGGCAAAGAGCTTTACATTAACTATACTACAGAATGTTTACAAGCTTTTTAAAATCAGCTACTCTTATCTGCCATCTAACATGACTTATTTTTTAAGCAACAGATCATAGAATCATAGAATATTTTGTATTGGAAGGGACCTTTAAAGGTCATCTAGTCCAACACCCCTCCAGTGAGTAGGGACATCTTAAAGGCACATTAAAACAAAATTAAAATTATACCAATCCTCCTCATCTTTTTTCTCATGCATTCTTCAGAGAATAAGATTTGGAAGACACCTACTTCTAACTAAAAAACGCTGGGGACAAACATGAAGCAAGTTCACCCTAGTCAGCTGACCACAGCATTAGTGTGAAAGAATGTAGAACTACCTGCCTGACTTTGCCAATAGCCTTCAGAAAGACAACCAGATGTTTAAGTTTCAAAGGAAATATTCTTAAAAGAAACAAAATGACAAAGCTGTAAACTGATAAGTAGATTTGCCGAGAACCTCTGCTTCTGTGAAAAAGGCATCTAATATAGAAGCAGAATGCACTATTTTTTATTTTTAAATGTTTGAATAACATTTAGAAAGGAAATACTTCATATTGGCAACTGGCTATGTGTGGGACTGCAAATATTTAGACCGAAACCAAGAATTATTTGTGGATTTTTGTGACCATGGAGTTGACTGGCTTATAGCATTTTTGTTTTGTTTTGTTTTGAACTGTGAGAAAATGATTCTGTTTTGTGAGTTTAAATATCCCAAAGTTTCATTTTGTTACACTTTGGAATCCAGCAAATGGAACTACAGAAAGCATCAGTAAAACTGCCAGATATTACTTTGATGCAACAGTCCATTTTGAGAAAAACTCATTTTGTCTGAATTGATCCAATTAGCCCTAGTAGGAAAATCATCTTTCAGAAATATGGAAGAACCTACTTTTCACTTTGAGTTACTATTTACCAATGAGCAGCAGAGAAAATCAGAAGAATTATTTTCTCCCTGTTTCTCATATTTTCTGATTATCCTCAAAATGGAAATGTTAAGTGTTACTTTGAGTACTTCTATCATGCAGAGTGAGAAAGATGCCTTTGCTATTGTGGCAGGACAAAGAAATCTCTGCTAAGGCTTAGGACACTCATATTAAACAGTGTGATACTGTAATGATAGGTGAATGTCATTTCATCTGACAGACCCATGCGAGGCCTGAAAAACCACATTTTTTCCAAGTACTGGAATAACTTCTTTATTATCAGTGATTCTTACACTGAGGAAAGTGTTCTGTCTCCTTCATTATGAGCAAGATTTGCTAACCTTTCCTATTATTTAATACTAATTTTTGAGTTTGACTCTAGTATTGTTTCAGAACCTGCTATATAATTTTGTTTCACTTCAGCCTTTAACATTTTGGTAGCTCTGTAAATATTCTTTGTATAGGTCATTTTTGTAAGTAAATACCTATTTTTCTATTTTTTCACACTGCAATATTTTCAGAATTGATCCAATTAGCCCTAGCAGGAAATCATCCTTCGGAAATATGGAATGACCTGCTTTTCACTTTGAGCTACTATTTACCAATGAGACAAAATTACCAAATTCAGCACTTTGAGAAACATTTTTTTTTAACCATTTTGATGATTTTTCTTTCCATATTGATGTCTAAATGTGTAGAAGTTCCATTTATTGCATTACCAGGTCTCATGACTATCTCATGTTCAAATCGGAAAAAGTACTCTGAAAAAGTACAGATCTTTTAGAACTTCATGGATTCATTTTTGAATGTGTGGAAACAGAGAATATGTTTGAAACTCGGAATATATTTCTGGGTTTTTTAGAATAGGTATGCGAATACAGCTGTCTAAGTATTAGTTGTTTTTCTGTCACAGTCATGGACTTCTATATTGTACAGATTACATTTCCTTTAAGAGATTTATTTTTGCTATCATTGCATTTTTTTCTGGTGATTTATCTGGAAGTAGGTTTAAGTCTACAGTGGTGTTTCATTTGCTATTTCCTTCCCCCTTGGACCATAACCCCATGTTAAAATGGACTTTCTGTCCTCCAAACATTCAAGGACAGTGTGTGAAATTTTTCTGTACTTATCATCCTACTGTGTAGTTCTTCATCAAATGACTCTCTCTAATCAAATTAGATTACCTCCAGCATGTTATCCTTGTCTGCTCCCTGTCATATCCTTGAAAAAGTACGGGTGGGCTTGTCAGACAAAGCTTTAGTCTTTATAAAACCAACCTGAGTGTTACTGACCATCTCAGATTTTTCTCAGTGCTGTGTGATTTTAGGATTTCTCTTCTTTTTGAGGTACAATGTCTTACCTTTCTTTTTTTCCTTCAGCTTTGCTCAGTACTGATAAGGCTATGTTAATCTCCCTTTAGAGAATTACTTGGTTGCACTCAGCCAGAAATGCAACTCACTATTTCCTCTCATCTCCAAAGGAAAAGACTTCTTGAACTTAGGACCTCGGTTGGCTTCAGTGACTGAGTGCCATGTGGATAGTTTTAAGGTCCCATTCTGTCACTGAAGGGCTGAAGACATTTTACCAGAGGTACTTAACATTATACACACTTAAGTCTTATTCTGCTTGATGTCTGAATTTACACTCAGAAGTTTAGGACATAAGTATGTTCCTTTGGTCTGAGAGCTTTGCTCACATTAGGAGCTGGTGTGATACAGTGGATTGGACCACTGCAAACAGGTGGACTATGGTAAATTTCTGTGCTCTGTGCTGGCTGCAAACAGCTTTCCCTTTTGTGTTGTCATGAGAGATACATTTTCCCATTTAAAAGCCCTAAAGGAGTATTTTTGGGGGATAATCTCCTAGAATAATCCATTCAGTGAGTATTGCTGAGTAGTTTGGCATTAAAGGAACTATTCTGCCTTATAAAAAGTTCCAGTTGCTCAGAGCACGGAAGTATGTGTTTTGCTTTTAGCTGGTGAGTAGTGTGGTTCAAATCAATGGAATTATTGGGTCCTTAAAATTACTCAAATGTTCAAGAGCTTTGCTGACTCACAATCTATATAAACACAGTGTGTATCTTAACAGGGCTCATTTTCATGCCTTATAAATCACACCCACTACATTTATAAATACAATTTACTGAGATGGTCTTTAATATAATGGCCTTATGTATTAATCTTCTGAAGCATTCATGTGTTTGTTTCTTTTTGCAGTACAATTATTATTCAAGTTTCTTTGCGTGCATTAGTGCATTTCTGAGAGGGAAAGGTTGTGTTTCATTAAGTATCACATATTTAATAGCAGCAATATTTTTTGAAGACAGAGAAATATAGCTTTGTATGCTGCATCCCAGAAAGTGGGGGAAAAAACCAAACAAACCACATTAGGTGGAATATATTCAGAATTCTGAAACATATACGTAGTCACTTAGCTGAATTGCAAGCATATGTGGCAGAGAATGAAACCCTACAGGTTTCCACAGTTAAGGCCTACCCAGTAGATGGCATCCATACACCAATACTTGAGCCTATGCTCAAAGTACGACGCAGTGAAGATTTTTGCAATGTTTTATTTATAAACGAAAATTAACTTTGAATCTTTGTGTTTTGCCTCAGGAAATATAAGCAGTAAACATGATTTTCACACCAATAGGTAACAAATAGTTTTCTTAACAAATTAGATGAACCCTGATGTCTGGTTTCAGATTACTTTAGAGCGATGTGCATATGATACATTTATTGTACATTCAAACCCTTTTTGTTTTACACAGGATAAAGTGAAAATGACTGGTGATATACTGTGGAGCATGAATTACCTTTTGGACAACAGACATTTTGTTTTTTAAGACCTGTTTTTAATACATATATAAAACATTCAATTTTTTTGGATGCCTGGTGTTTCATAGAGGTGTTTTGCTTTCATATATCAGCTTCCTTGATATTATCATAATATATTTTACAGACATTGCTTAATGGTACCTTGCAAGAAATACCCCTGTGAGGCATTGCCAATCTGTAGTGATATATCTATACTTATTTTATAATGAGGAAACAAGGGATTTAAAGACGAGTGACTTAGTATATCAGTGCCATAGTAAGGAATGAAGCCCAGGAGCAGCTTCCCTGCCCTGTCCATTAGAGATGTTCCTCACAACTATCCCCACCTGCCCTTACATGTCTGATTGCAGTGCAACACAGCAAGAATAATTACACTTGTCTTGTAGTGTCTTATATACCGAAATGCAGAGGGAAACAGGTTGATGTGGATGCTCCACAGATCCTTTCGGACTAGATAGCTTTTATATTGTGCTATGTGACTAGAGATGGTTGGATTCCATTCTTGCATTTCTGACTTAACTGGAGAGACATTCTGGTTGCATTTACCCAGGTAAATGTTCAGGGTTTGAACTGAACTGACTACAAAGGATAAAAAACTTGTGGTCATTGGATTTCCTTTGTAATTCCTTTCCAATTGCTATTTTGTTAAATATAACTTATTTTTCCATGGAATTTTTTAGAAAGCTGGTGTTTATTTAGAAAATGTTCAATCCCTGAATCTGTCTCCAGAGTAGTTTTGAAAAATCTTATTCCTTTGTAGCATCTTGCTTGGACATACAATCCAAATCCCACTATGCTGTCAGTGAATTCCACTCTAGAAGAGTTCTGATGACAACAAACTTGGGTTGGATTAAATTGCCTACTGAGGCACCAACCTTTCTTCTCTGGTAATAGAGAAATCCTCCATTAGGTTTGCACCTGAATTTTAGACAGGTAAGATTAGGGGAAATTAAACTATCCTTAAAAGGTTCATCTTCATGTATTATTAAACAACAGATTCTCTTAGACTGGGTGTTTTATCAAACTCAATCTTTCATTTTCTTTCTGAATGAAAACTTTGTGGGCTGGTGTACAATTACCCAAAATTTTCTTTTAGAGGGGTCAGCTGGCTTAATGTCTCTGACCACTATGCTGGGAGCTTGGACATTAACTGCAGGGACTTAATGTCATGTCTAGGCTGTTTTGTTTCCCTGGATACCATTATTTGATGCCGATTCCTCCTTTAGTCTAAGAAAGTTGGAAAGCTTGATATTTGGTATAACTGGCAGACAGGCAAGATACAAAATTAATGTGTATCTCTTTTAATAATTGGGAAAATAGCGAAGTTTTTCACCACCAGTTTAACTCTACCATCCTTTGTGCTCTGTGCACTGCCTTCAGGGAATGATTCCTAACACAAAACATTTTTTAAGCATCACGATTAGAACAGCTTCTCTTCCTGGTAAGATTTAAAGGAACTTTCTAGTAATTCTGTTCTATGGCAGTTTCTTTGTGAAAAGTTGAATGCATTACACAAAAGATGACTATTGCTTTTGCAACAAATTCAGCTTCCTTATGAAATATTATGCTTCAGACCTTGACTTAATGAAACTCTTTAACAATGTATATCAGTCAGCACCAGTGCTGCCTCTATTACATTCAAACAGTTATGTTTCAAAAAATGCTCTACTTTTTTCAGTGAAATTTCCCTGTGATTAAGTGGTGCCTGAAGGTGAATTTTCTTTTTAAAGTTTGAACAAAACCTGCAAAATAATTTGTGACTTATATCCCCAAAATTAGTTTTTCCCTATAGAAAAACTATTGCAGTATTATTTTGCTTTTTATAAGTAAAAAAAAATAGATAAAGTTTGATATCTGAAGCTAACTTTAACTGCCTACTGAACTAATCCCTGATAAGAAGTAACTGGTTTGGTGACTAATTAAGAACTGACATGAAGGAAGGTAACCATGGCATGTTTAGAATATAAGCAGCTACAGAATATGTTTCGAATGTGCAAATTTCAGTTTTGACCATCATTGGTATCACTATAGGTGGTATCTGCATCTTGACCAACAAACCTCCCATGCTTGATCCATATTCCTAAATGATTAGTTACAAATGACTGTGATTAGCTAGGGATCAGACACAGAGCCCTGAATAAGAAATTATTACAGACTTCAGCCTGGCTCATGAATAAGTCTTACGAGGAGCGGCTGAGGGCGTTGGGGTTGTTTAGTCTGAGGAAGGGATGTTGAGGGGAGACGTCACTCTCTACAACTACCTGAGAGGAGGCTATGGAGAGGTGGGTATTGATCTCTTCTCACAAGTCACAAGTGATAAGACGAGAGGAAATGGCATCCAGTTGCACCACAGGAGGTTTAGGTTGGACATTAGGAAAAACTTCTATACCAAAAGGGTTATCAGGGACTGGAACAGGCTGTCCAGGGTGTTGAATTGCCGTCCTGAATGTATTTAAAAGCTGTCTAGATATGGTGGTCAAGGACATGATGCAGTAGTGGCCCGGGTAGAGTAGATAATGGTTGGACTTGATAATCTTGAAGGTCTTTTCCAACCATATCAATTCTGTGATTCTGTGTGATTCTGTGAACCCACAATTTATTGTCAAATATATTGAAAAAAATTAGGTTCAGTGATTCACTGCTAATCATGTAGGTAAACAAATGGTAGAAAAATAGAAGAATAATAGATACATCTCCAATCTGTTAACTTTAGAAAGGAATATTATTTTTAATGTCATTATCTGGCTGGTTTAGAAGCAAATGAAAAAATCTGTGTTAGTGAAGAAAACAGAATCCTGACACTGAGTATGAATTGTATTTCATCCAGTTCTGTGCAGACCTTGACATGTCCACATTTCCAGGGAGGTTTTTGATGGTTTCCATAATTGAGGTGCAAGTGCAGGAGGGAATAATCTTCCTAAGAGCCAGGGGAAGGAAGAATCAGTAAAAAGATGAGCAAATATGATCTTGAAGACACTTCACTTGGAGTATTTGTACACTTTTGACAATGCAGGATCCAATTTAAAGTGGTGCTGACAGTCCTTTTCAAACAAGCCTAGACTAATACTACCATTACCATATATGCCTTACTGCCTTGAGTTTGTACAACAATTTTGCAGCTATCCATAGTTATCCATATCCATAGACTGAGAGTAAAAGCATGCATTAGGTTCTCCTACAAGTTAAGCACAGGAAATTTGACAATATTTCCCTTCCAGTAATGGCATTTTTCATGCCCCTGTTTTATGTGGTGTAAAGTAGAAAGTAAGAAGACAGAATAAAAAGAGCAAATTAAAACATACATGGTGGATGAACATGAAGACATTAATTTTTGGTCTATATGTTAATTGCTGTCATGTTAAGATGAAGAAAAATGTATTGAAGTGTCACAGACATCTGGAGAATCATTCTTCCCAGACCAGATGTATTGTTTCTGATAGCTACAGTAAAAGCAGCCAGGCAGAATCATTTATACGAAGCTCCCTGATAGAGACTGGATTTCAGTTTGGGAATGTTTGACTTCCTTGCCACACATGGGAAAAAAACACATAGAATTATAGAATAGTCAGGGTTGGAAGGGACCTTGAAGATCATCTAGTTCCAACCCCCCTGCCATGGGCAGGGACACCTCTCACTAGAGCAGGTTGCTCAGAGCCCCATCCAGCTTGGTCTTAAAACCTTCCAAGGATGGGGCTTCCACCACCTCTCTAGGCAACCTGTTCCAGTGTCTCACCACTCTCATGGTGAAGAAATTCTTCCTAATGTCTAACCTGAATCGATCTATCTCTAGTTTTAATTCATTCCCTCTTGTCCTATCACTACCCAACAGCATAAAAAGTCCCTCCACAGCTTTCTTGTAGGCCCCCTTCAGATACTGGAAGGCCACATTAAGGTCTCCTCAGAGCCTTCTCTTCTCCAGACTGAACAACCCCAACTATCTCAATCTGTCCTCACAGGAGAGGTGCTCCAGCCCTCTGATCATCCTCGTGGCCCTTCTCTGGACACATTCCAGCATGTCCATATCCTTCTTATAGGGACTCCAGAACTGGACACAGTACTCCAGGTGAGGTCTCATGAGAGTGGAGTAGAGGGGGAGATTCACCTCCCTCGACCTGCTAGCCATGCTTCTCTTGATACAGCCCAGGATACGATTGGCTTACTGGGCTGCAAGAGCACACTGATGGCTCATGTTGAGCTTCTCATCCACCAGTACTCCCAAGTCCTTTTCTTCAGAGCTGCTCTCAAGCCAGTCACTGCGCAGCCTATATTGGGATTGCCCTGACCCAGATGGAGGACCTTGCACTTGGTCTTGTTGAACTTCATGAGGTTGGCATGGGCCCACCTCTCCAGCTTATCAAGGTCCCTCTGGAATCATCCTAAATCTTACTGCATACACTTTTTTGATGAGTTGATTACATAGCTAGGTTACTTAGCTTAAACAAAAATAAATGATCATATTTTGCCTTACAAAGGGATCGGAGTAAGAATATACACCACAATGGTTTAATGACTCCACTGATGGGCCATAACTACCATAGCTGTTTGAAGCTGAATCTGAATGACTAAGTGCCTGTACTACAGCAGACAGGTGTTCACTGTAAGTTAGTGTGGTGCTTCTCTATGAAGACCCAATCTATTCAGTGTTTTCACTTTAAAAAACAAGAAGGCCAGGACTCAGATAAGTACTTAAGTCACCAACTACACTTACCCTTTGGGGTTTGCTCTGTAACTCTGATCTTCCTGTTGTACAGCCCAGGTATGACAGGAGCATAATGATGCTGCTATCTGGGCAGTCACCTAAAAACCAGGACCTGCCAAGGGACTGGCAAAATTGGTGTTTTCCATAGGCAAGAACAAGTTGTGATTTACTGCTTCTGTGGTCTTATTTTAGAGTCTAAATATATTATTCTTTAACATGATGTTTCTCACATGTGTCTTCCTAATTTCAAAATAAGCTTTTCTGATAAAGTACAGAAAATTTTCTAGGTCTTCTATGCGTACTTTCTTCTGTTAATATTTAGTCCGGATGTAGTTAGAAAGGAATGGAATTTCAGATTTTCACAGAGATGGTAGCTAAATAAAACTAACATTGTGTTTTTATTTAATACTTCGAATATTTATGCAAGTTTGGGACAGATTTTTCTGGGTTGTATATAATAATAAGTGAAAAATTATATATCATTTTGACATGTTAGATTCCTGAACCCACCCTCCTCCCCATGTCTGAAAATGCTTGAAAATTTGGAAACCTCTGAGTCAAAAAAACATGTGTCAAAAAGTGTATTTTCCCATAGAACTTGAACAAAAACAAGTGTTTCTGCTCCAGAAAAAGCTCTTTGAATTTAAGGTACCTGAGAAGCTAATTTTTTTCAATAAACTTATATATACAACACTCTTGTCATGTAGAAAAATACTATAATCCACATTTCACAGATAATATATGAAGTTAAAAGGATGTGGAAAGTCAACTTTTCAAAGAAATATTGACCTAATGAATTTTCCTGACTTTGGAAAACTACACAAACCAAATCTTGGAGACATACTCATTTTGTAATGAAAATGTTTACAAATTAAGGAAAGGTCTGCCTTTGGACAGTTTCCTAGTATCCCACATGAAATATATTCTCAGAATGGATGTGAAGCCATACATTTTAGACTGGCAAAATTATGATTTTGTTCTATGACATTGTGCCCTCTTCCTTAAATTAAAGACATTATCTGGACACATTTAAAGTTTTCCTAGAAATTCATGGCTATGCTAGCAGTTTGTGTTGCCATAGTTCTGACAATCACACTTTGTCACAACACCTAACTAAAAATGGCAAGCCAGAATTTATCGTTCAGACCTGGCCTCTGAGTCAGTGTCTAGACCTGATATACCCCAGTATGGCCAGGGAAATATCTAACTGAATTCTTAATCTAGAGTAATTTCTGTAGTGGACTAAGACCGTATCAAATTCTGAACACTACTGTGTATCCCTGTTGGAATATTGGTTTTGTGAATGCATTGATTTAAACACATGGAACATCCATTAGGTTGTACTTCAGGAAAATGTTTTGGGTTTGTTTTGGGGTTTCTTTTTGTTTTTTTTTCTTGGAAAAGAGTTTGACAACTCTTTGAAAGACCAAAAGATGCCTAGGCTTTCAGCATGGGTCAACAAATGTTTGTTTCTTAACATTTGCCCATCCCCAGAGAAGATAAGCTCTTCCATGTAGGAACCCATAATGGATAGATAATGTTAATAATGTATATATTATTTCATCATCTAGGTATCCTGTGTAAAGGTAGAAGTCTCATTTAAAGCTGGTTAGGGTTTTCGTTTATACCTGGATATATACATGGCACAACTGTCTAGAGGATGAATTTGCAGGGGAATTTTGGTCAATGGAGAAATGTCTGTGAATGTTGGGCAGAAGCAGGGGATAATCTTCAATGATGCAAAGTAGTTTTGAAATAATCTGAAGGTCTTCTGCTATTTCAAAGACCAGGACTGTTGTATGGTACTATCTCATCACTGGAGGAAATACATCTGAAAAAAGCCAAACCTAGAAACATGCAATAAAATTCTTAGAAAATCTGGTTAGGCACTATTAGAATCAGTTGGCTTGAAATCATGTCAGACAAAACAAGAGCCACTGGCATAATTTGTTTCAATACCCTTTATTTTTATAAGGTTTTATTGATTCAGATTTTCTGAATGATGTCACTGCTGGAGAAGCACTGAACTGTGTTGCATTTTTAAAGTGTGCTACATGTGTGATATTTTTCTACATTATAACCACTTCAAAAAAAACCCTTCACTAAGTTACAATCTTAGCAATGTGCATAGATCAGTGATATCAGATATACAGCCATGTATCTTCAACAAAACCTTTCTCCCTAAAATATGCCTATCATTTTTTGAACATTTGTCTTAAATCTTTTCCTTTTGATGATTGTCATGCAAATGTGCAAAAGCACCCATCACAAACTGTTCTGCTCTCAGAAATTAAAATTCTGCTGTTGCTTTTCTCCATGTAATTTTTTATCATGAAGAAAGAGCTTTGATGTGTGTCACCAAAATAAATTCTTTGGATAAATTCTCAGACACAGTTGTACTCATAGGTTAATCCTATACATCTAAAAGGTTTGAGTCAGGTACAGATTCCCAGCACTGAGACTCACAGCACTTCTCCTACATCTAGTCTCTGTTACCTGCTGAAAACAAAACAACCCTGTGTAATCTTCCTATTGCTTGGCCCCTGCTTACCTCCACTGTCAGCAGCAAGCAATTTGGCTCACGTCAAATTTGTGCTATGGGTGATACTAGCAATTTAATGGTATAGACAGAAAAGTAGACAGGCCCCAATTTGGGTAGATGAAGCCACAAAGCCCTTTAGCCCCTTTAGCTAGTCATGCGCAGCAATGCAGAATTTTGCTCTGTTGACCTCATAAATACAAGTGGGGATTACTAGTTCAAGTCAGGTTGTCTGCTGAACTGACACTAGGAGGCACCTCACAACAGTCAGTGCTGGCAATGTCACTCTCATGATGGTCCCCACAGCATTCCCCAGTCCTTCATCTAACGGAAGCATTTCAGTGGCAGGATCTGTTTCTGCCATGGAGGAGCCACTCATTTTACATGGCCTTGTAAAGAATGGTTTGATTTAGAACAGAAAACAGCTGTTATGATCCATTCCATCACTCCTTCTCTCTACTTATGGCTCATGAGATTAAAAAGCTAACATGGACAAGATTTCTCTCTGGAAATCACAGTGCATGGCACAAAGAAGCATGCAGCATTTAGGCTTTTTTGGGCATGTTTACTGCAATGGAACAGTACTCCTTACTCTACTAAGGAAATCATGACAGCTATTTTAAATGTTAGCATTTTTGTTTGCTGTTGTTTGGTGTGTATTATTTGTCATCATTTATTGAAATATTGGTGGGTTTATTTCCTATCTTAGCTGACTTTAGGCATAGGAAAGTAAGGTAGTTTTGTTGGACAACAGACTGCAAAATACTGGGGCCCTGCTTCTTGTTTTTCTTGGGAAAGCCAGTTTAGCAACACCTCCAGCAGCTGCACCACTTCACATAGTATCTTCTGCCAGCCAACCCAGGAATTTCAGAAGTAATTCTCCTTCCCAGTTCTTTCATATGTTTATTTGTCTTTCCCATAGAAGGTTGAGGGTGGCTACAGCCTCTTTTGCCCATCATGTAGCAAATTTTATTTTGAATACACTTCTAGCTTTCTACCCTAAACCTAAATATAAAAACATTTGTAAGAACTCAGTTGAAATTTAGTTAACTGATTCTACAAACCAGTGTTCATAGCTTCCTTATCTATTTTGTTTTCCTTTGCTTTAGTCTGAGGATTGTTACAAAAGCACATTGATAAAGAGGTCAAAATAATTTAATGCTCATGTACTGCATAGGACTATTGAGACCTACCACTCTAAAGAGGAATATCTCAGATGTAGAAGGAAGTGATATGTGGGCAGCAGTATTTCACACTCTTCATTCATTTAAACTGCCCAGAGAATCATGTTTTATAGGAGCAATAAAACAAACGGAAAGGTGAAACATGAGGCAAATGATCTGGTTAATGTTTATTGTTTAGCTTTTTATAAATGCTGTAAATATCAAGAGACATTACATCATCCATAAAAGAAGCATCCTATTAAAAATATACACACAAACACAATAGTGCTTCATTTTAGTGCAGGCAGAACATACTCTGTAATTTATTATTATGTTTTGATATTCTTTAAATTCCTGTCACATTATCCAGAATCATATATATGAGTCTTAGATACAGGCTATATTTTCCCATGATCTTTCGAGGTCCCTTCCAACCCTTAACCTTCTGTGATTCTGTGTTATTCTGTGATTATTTACACTGCAAACTCACTTCTAATACTGATGAAAGAGAGATTGAAAGAGTGTAAAAATGGGGATAATGTGTTCCCTATAACTTCTTTCTTCCTTTAATTCTCTTATCTGCATATTGGTCATTGATTTCAGACATCAGAAGCTTACAAATGTTGAGGACAAGTTTTTAGTCCACTTTATCCTAACCCTAACCTGAAAGCTCAGGCAGATGAGATTTCAAACTCCCAAGGAGCAGAGTACCTAGAGACTGTGGCTGCGGTAGTTGTTATCCTGCCTATCACTCTTCAGATTCACCTTTGATCTGTCATCCCCATATATGAAGACGGTCACACTCAAAGAGTTGCAGTCAATAGCTCCATGTCTAAATGGAAATCAGTGATGAGTGGTGTTCCTCAGGGGTGTGTATAGGCACCAGTGTTGTTTAACATCTTTGTCAGTGACATGGACAGTGGGATCGAGTGCACCCTCAGCAAGTTTGCCAATGAAACCAAGCTGTGTGGTGCGGTCAAGATGCTGGAGGGAAGGGATGCCATCCAGAGGGACCTGGACAGGATTGAGAGGTGGGCCTGTGCAAACCTCACAAAGTTAACAAGGTCAAGTGCAAGGTCTTGTACCTGAGACAGGGCCATCTCAAGCACAAATACAGGCTGCATGAGGAGTAAATGAAGAGCAGCCCTGTGGAGAAGGACTTGGAGGTATTGGTGGATGAAAAACTGCATATGAGTCAACAACGTGTAGTCACAGCCCAGAAAGCAAATCACATCCTGAGCTGCATCAAGACAAGTGTAGCCAGAAGGTTGAGGGAGGTGATTCTACCTCTCAGCTGCACCCTTCATGAGACTCCACCCAGAGTGCTGTGTTCAGCTCTGGGGCCCCCAGCATATGAAAAACAAGACCTGCTCAAGTGGCGCCGGTGGAGGCCCACAAAGATGATCAGGGGACTGGAGAACATCCTCTGTGAAGACAGGCTGAGAGAGTTGTGGTTGTTCAGCCTGGAGAAGAGAAGGCTCTTGGGGGATCTTATAGCAGCCATCCAGTACTTAAAGGGGGCCTACAAGAAATATGTGAGAATACTCTTTATCAGGGAGTGTAGTGATAGGACAAGGAGAAACAGTTTTAAACTGAAAGAGGGTAGACTTAGATTAGACATTAAGAAGAATTTCTTTACTGTAAGGGTGTTGAGGTACTGGAAGAGGTTGCCCAGGGAAATTGTGAATGTTCT
Source organism: Actenoides hombroni (assembly GCA_024336885.1). NCBI lineage: Eukaryota > Metazoa > Chordata > Aves > Coraciiformes > Alcedinidae > Actenoides > Actenoides hombroni. The sequence continues at coordinate 38,287,618 of WUAM01000431.1, forward strand.
GTCCCTGGCAGTGTTTGGGACCAAGTTGGATGTGGCTTTGAGCAACCTGATTTAGTGGAAGGTGTCCCTGCCCATGGCAGGGGGGTTGGAACTAGATGATTTTTAATGTCCATTCCAACCAAAACCATTCTGTATTTGTATTATTTTACACTATGTACCATGCACATTTCTCACTGTCACATAGGTGGATTCCTTTGAAGTAAAGGTTCCCTCGGCCCCAAATGCATCTGCCATCCACCAGAACAAGAGCATTACATTTTGCAAAAACTGGAGAAGCAACAGCTCATTGGATCTGAATATCAATTATTTCTGGAGACTGTAACAGCATATAAAACGATCATTAAATAAATCCAGATACCAAATGGGTGCTTATGTTTTCACAATAGATGTTTCACAGGAATCAACACTTCCATAACTCAGATGGCACTATTTAGCATTCCCTAAGGAACTTTTGTTTTGTTAATAGAATTGGTCAGAAATTTTCTGCTGAAGCAAAGTTTGCTGAAAGATGCCATTTGGTTGAATGTGAAATATTTGATTCAAAACAGCTTGGTTTCGATAAAGTTTTGCCGAATCCAAGGCAAGATTCCAAGAGAAACTGTGTTCCTGGCAGGCCTACCCCAGTCCTGGGAACTCTGTAAACTACAGTATGGCCAGCCTGAAGGCAGGAGTCCCAAATGGGTCTGCGTCATGGCGAGGGATGTTGGAAAACTTCAGGGCCCCCCACTAGAAATGAGTCTGGATATGCTCCAAACAAAGATGAGCCTGGATTTCTCCCAGCTAGGGAACTCCCTAAAGCTACCAGAATTAGTTACAGAATGTGGAGAGTCTCCATAAGACTGAAATTTAGAAAATTTCCACTATGGGTTACAATAAAAATAAAGGTAAGATTTCTCCTTTCCAAACACTCCTGTTGATAGCTGGTTATAAAGAACTAGAAGGAGCACAGCATTTTAGCTTGCTGGTCAAATCTTCATTAGTGTTTATTGAGTATAGGATTGGGCTCTAAACATTGTAAAACTAAATCAGCATAGTTCAAAACGTGGCCCATGGGTCAGATATGCAGAGAAATTGCTTCCATCTGGCCCAGTCACTGGTCCCTAGGGTGAAGGAGGAGTGGGTGTTCAGGCAGCAAAGGCAGCTCAATCATCCTAAGAACTTCTGACCCTGCACATAGCCCTGTGCAGCTGTGGACCCTCTGGGTCCTCATGAGATGTCTGAGTGAGGCTGGAGGCAGTGGGATCCCTGATGCACAGTGAAATCTCCATTGTTGCCCCTCTTAGACCATTCTACTCTCAGCCTGTGGTTGGCCTTTTCATGGATGATTTCAGCTCAAAGTGACGTGCTGTGGCTCACCTTCCTACCTAACATGTTTCCTGTTAGACAGTTGAAAGGAAGGTTCACTGGGAAACACCAGGGTTTACTGTATTTTGAACTAAAATTATGAGTATCACTTTTTTTCCCTGAGACATTGTAGGTTACTGAACTCACTTATGAATGATCCTAGTGCTGCTTTAAAATGTTCAGATATCTTTCCAATGAGATGACTTAAATGTTTGCAAATAAAACCTTAACTGAACATGTTTCATATGGCTTTTTGATCACAAGTGCTATTATTGTCAGTGTTTGTCCTAGTTATAGCAATTGCATTACAAATCTTATGCAGTAACACATTGGTTGGATACTACATTGATTTTAGTGATGGCTACTTCCCTATCTTGGAGGCACAATTCCTTACTTCATCCCTGTATTGTCACAATTTGTAGAGGATGGAGCAGGCCAGCATGTAGTTATCATTTAAAGAACTCAACATTGTTTAGAGGACCTCAGTGAAGTTGATGGGGATGGAGGCAGTACACAGGGATAATCCCTTGTGTAGCCTTCTATACCCTTTAGATCTTTTGGTGGTGGGGTAAGAAGATGATTTGTGGAGCTTCACATCTTTATCCTGAATGAAGAGCAGGAACAGGTCTGAAGAAATTGCACCACCCTGTAGTCTAGAAGTACCCCTTAACAACTTTATTTCCTAGATAAGAGGTTGAAGATGGTGCCAGAATTTGTTGAAGTCTTGGGAGAAGTAAGGACATGACCAATGATCAAAGCAGAAACAAATCCAATGGTCCCTTGAGATGAACTAGGCTCAAAAGAAAAAACTAGAAAAGGGTCAGTTGAGTGCATGCTAGAACTGAGGCACATGGAGAGGAGGTATGGGATGATTCATAGAGCTTCAGGAAGGGAATATTGAGGGAATATTGTTGAGGTAGAGAGTACAAGAGGAGATGACCTGGCCAAGGAGTTGTTTGGATTCTTGATCATGGAGTACAAGAAAGAAAACTTCTAAAATCAGAGCTACCGATAGTCAGCAGAACCCTGCATCTTTGATAGCATTTTTTTTTTTCATTGATCATAATGACATCAAGAGTGGAAACATCTACTGAGAGTTCACTGAGATGCAGTGAGAGTATGTTTCTCTTTTCTTTTTACAGGAACAGGAAAGCACAAAAGATACTCTTTCAGCCACACCACTTGGTAAGGGAAAGGGCAGCACAGCTAAGCCTCAACACACCTTTGAAGACATTGCTCATGTATTAAGTTTACAGAATAGGAAATGTCAGCCTTGTTCTTTCTGGCATGTCCATACTTTCTTATCCACCCCCAGAGGAACTGTGCCTAATCTGGCTCCTACATGGTCTTGGAAGTGGTCTTTCAGTGAGAGACCTCTAGCTCCCAGTACTGCAGCATGAGGGCTGTATGGGGAAAAGCAGCGCAGTCAGACCCACTACAATCTCAAAAAGTGGCATCTTGTCCATTCCCCATGATTCCTTCAGGAGTACTGTCCTATGGTTATTAATTGCCTCTCAGAAATGTGATTGCTCAGTCTTTATTTTTCTCCACTATCCAGAGATTGTAAGGCAAAATTTCCAGGATATTCAGAAGAGGATTTCCTTTTGTAACAAAACAGTTTATAGAAATAAATAGAAAGTATTTGGATGTTAACACCAAGAATCACTTACATCTGTAAAAGCTATCTAATATATATGAATTTTTCACTATGTTAATGGAGTGGATATTGACCACCTATTTGCCTGTTTAAATAGGGAATATATTAGGTAAAGGAAGTGTCCAATTACAGCGTGGGATAATTTCTGGCAGATCATGATCTCATGAATCCTACTGGCTTGAAAAAATAGGAGTCTACAAATGGCAGCACTGGAATGTATAGACCCCCGGGGTCATAGCATCATTGGGTAGTTCAGCTTGGAAGGAACCTCAGGAAGTTCATAAGAAGATGGTTGTTTTCTCTTCAAAGCACTGCAAATTTTAATTCTTCCTGTGCAAGTACCTGAGCAGAACTGTCTGTGTGCAAAGTGTCAAGTGCAGCTGAAGGATGAGAATCAACAGACATAAGCTACAACACAATACATGGTAAAACTTTTCACTCCTAAGGTGTCCAAATATTGTAACAGGAAGTCAGAGAAGCTCATGAATCTTTGTTCTTGGAGACACTTAAAACCTGACTGAGGAAGGCCCTAAACTATTGGATCTGTTTTGAGCATGTGGTTAAACTAGAGACCTCCAAAGGTTGCTTCTATCCTGCTTAGTTCTGCAATTCCAAGACTGCTTGGAGACCTCTCCTCCTCTCCATCAACATAGTTACTTAAACAGTAATTAGTTAGATGATGCATAAACAAAAATAACCTAATGTGATGAACGATGTTGCCAAATTGCAACACATCAGTGAACAACACCTCATCAGGACTAGCAAATGTGATTAAGAAGTGCTTACACTGACAAGGTGACAAGGAAGAAGTAGTTAACATCTTTGGACTGTCATACTCTGTCATTCAAGAATGTGACTGATAATCCCTTTTAACACCTCCCTATTTGAGGAAGTGTGTATTCTTCACTACAGTGGTGTAACTGTTTCCATAACAATTAAGCAGTCAAAATCATGAAGCAGAAAAAAAAATAAATCACCTTTTCATAAAGTCAGTGAAACCATTAAATCACATTGGAGACAAAACAGAAATGCAAAAAGAGAAAGTCATGGTAGAGCAGTTAAACTATTTTGTTTAATCAATTCACCAAAAAGGGTGATAGTGAAATATTTACTGCAGGGATACATCTTCCTGATAACAAAGATGAGATGTCTTCAGAAAAAAACCCAACAAGGCGTCAAAGGCAGAAGATGCTACATGAGATGCTACACTGGCAGGAGCAGTTCCCTCCTATACTAGAAGGAAAAAGGTGTTTTACTTCTGCTAAAGAGATGTGAAGGGTGAGTTACCATTCAGGTTTTTTTCAATGTTAGTTAAATAACCTAGAAAAAAAAAAATAATTGTAGATCCTTATCAAAGCATAAGATGTCTGTGGTACAATCAGGTTTTAGTCTGTATTTTTGTGAAAAATTCTGCTGGAAAAAAAGAAGATTCTAATGAAAGTTCTGCTAACAGAACTGTGCAGTACACAGACCATTTATATTATATCATGGATATTTTCATGGTGGGACAATGCTAGATTTCAAAACTTGTGAGATAAAAATTTTAATATTTGTTTGGAATGGCTCAGTGCTAAAAATCAACAGAAGGCAAATATTTCATTTTTTAGCAGCAAGGTTGCCCTTCAAATAGGGAAGAATATTCACTATTTCATATGTGAAATTTATGTGATATTAAACACAAGTCTAGCATGCCAAGAAAATTCCTTTCCCTTCTACTATTTATTCATAAGATTTCCTTAGATGACTCCAAAAGGATGCAAAAATCTCCCTTTAATTACTATTGAATTTCAAATATTTGGTATATTCAGTACATTTAGACGAAGAACTGCATGATGGAAAGAAGAGGGAGAAGCCCTAATGGTTCAATAGATCTTAGATGAAGCAGCACTCTTGAATACAGTGTCACCACACTCACTCACACCAGCTTAATACATGACCCTAATCCAAGGAGTTATCTTTAGGATGAACACTTGTATGGCTAAGCTGGGAGTGCTAAAGAGCAGTACAACCATGCAGCACTGCACAAGATGCTAAGACCCTAGGGGAATACTCTTCAGTTTTGGTGTCCATAGTGCTGAGAAAGTGATGCAGAATAAAGTAAGTCACAAAGACCTGCAGTGAGATGAGACCTAGAACACTGCTTCTGATAAGAAATTGAAGGGATCACTCTACTTAAGAGAAGGATCAGAAATTACTTTATTTCAATGTATGTGTCTCTCATGAAGTGTCTCGAGAACAAGTGTTAGGTGGAGCAGCTGAAGGAACTGTGTTTGTTTAGCCCGGAGAAAAGAAGACTGAGGAGAGACGTTATTGTTCTCTAGAACCACCTGAAAGGAGGTTGGAGCAAAGTGGAGGTTGGTCTGTTCTCCCAAGTAGCAAGTGACAGGACAAGAGGAAACGACCTCAAGTGGTGCCAGGGGAGGTTTAAATTGGATATTAGGAAAAATTTCTTCACAGAAAGAGTTGTAAAGCACTGGAACCAGTTGTCCAGGGAAGCAGTGGAGTCACTATCCCTGGAGGTATTTAAAAGATGTGTAGATGTGGCACTTAGGGACATAGTTTTGTGGTGACCTGGCAGTGCTGGATTAATGGCGGACTTGATTGTAAAGGTCTTTTCCAATCAAAAACATTTTATGATTCTATATGGGTGCAAGCCACATGAGGCTATTTATTTTTAGATAGAGATAATATGGATTATTTTATTTATTTTATTTAGTATTACAGCAGTAGCTGAAGAGCACGGGACAGAGGAAACTCCCTGCTCCCTCTTTACTTCTACATCCCTGGACTTGATCTGTCCCCTCACGTGGCAGTTCAGAAACAGAACATCGGGGAAAACCTGGGATAGTGCAAACTCTCTTCTGGAAGCTGCTTAATGAAAATTCTCCACAGAGAATGAGTGAACTGCAGCTTTGCAAAGGTGGTGTCAGAACGTGGTCAAATGAAACATGTTTTCTTAGACACATCATGAAATCTTACCCCTGGCCAAACACTGCCATGTACAAGATGGGAATTTTCTGAGACAATACATTTTAGAAAACTTCACCAAAAGTCAGATAGTTTTTCTTTAATCCCCTCCAAAATTCTTCCTGTCCTGAAGAAGAATTCTAATTTAGCAAACTTCATGCCCTTAATGCCCAAAGGTTAAGCAACTTGGCATGGGCTTTTGGAATGGGAAAGCTTAAAAAAAAGTTGGTAAAAGGCAGTTTTATCAACCAAGAAATAAATACAACAGTTCACAGGGAAAGCTAAAAAAGAAGAGGATATGGGTCTTTTGCAGCTTAATTCCTTCTAATATGGGCTGGATGATGACTAGTGAATTTATTTAAGATTATTTGAATTTGAATTAGTTTACCATAGTAATTAAAAACTGGCTTTGAAGTGAGGCACAGTTACTGCAGACCTGACTAAGTTGTGTCGTAAGTATTTGCAGTCTAGGTTAGTTATGCCAGACCCTTTCACTTCTCAGAATTACAGAACTACTGAGGCTGGAAAAGACCTCTGAGATCATCAAGTGCAGCCTATGACCCAACATTGTCACATCGGCTAGACCATGGCACTAAATGCCACATCCATCCTTTCTTTAAAAACATCCAGGGACGGTGATTCCACCACCTCCCTGGGCAGTCCACTCCAATGTCTGATCACCCTTTCATGATCACTATTCCCCAGTCAACCTCCAATGGTGACTTCTCCAACAAGTCCTTCTCTGTTCACAAGCAGTAGGTCAAGGAGGGCACCTTCCCTGGTTGACTCACCAACTGCATCAAGAAGTTATCTCCCACACACTCCAGGAACTTCCTGGACCGTTCTCTCTCTGCTGTATTGTACTTCCAACAGATGTCCAGGAAGTTGAAGCCCCCCATGAGAGCAAGGGGTAGTGATCCTGAAATCTCTCCTAACCGCTTTTAAAATATTACATCTGTGTCTTTACCCTGATTGGGTGGTCTGTAACAGACTCCCACCACGATATCATCCCTGTTGGCCTTCCCCCTAGTTCTTACCCACAGAGACTCAATGCTATCATCACCCACATTCATTTGCAGGCATTCATGCCTCCCTAATATACAGGGCCACTCCACTACCTCTTCTTCCTCATCTACCCCTTCTGAAAAGTTGGTAGCCTTTGATCCCAGCACTCCATTCATGCAAACCATCCCACTATGTTTCCGTAATGGCAGCTATATCATATTTTTCATGCTGCACAACAGCCTCCAGCTCCTGTTTATTGCCCATGCTGCGTGCATCCTTCGAGAAAGAGAAGTTTGTTCCTCCAGATGACCTCAGGTTTCCAGCTGAAAACTAACTTTCGGTGCTATGAATCGATTCAAGAGCAACATACCACTCCAGCATCTAAAGACTCACTTAGGTTTAGACAGGCTTTTATGAATATTGTGTCTCCAGATCCCTGTTGCACATTCCTGTCCATCAGTTTGCTCTTTCTATACCTTCACCAGCATGTATGTTACATTATGCTCCATAATAGGACACATGAAGGACACAGGTTTTCCAGCCTTTGATTTGAACGCTCTTTGCAGATTTCAGCACAGATCTTTCACATTGTCTGTTGCTTGCTTTGTATTAATAACCTGTTTTGTTTTGCCTTTTTTGTTGGTTTTGTTTGGTTTTGTTTTGTTTTTAAATGAGAGGTGTTTTTCTGAGCCTGATGGTGTGTGAAATGACATTCCATTCTGCACCATCAGCACATAAATAATTCACATCTCCACTGTACATACCACAGTAAATGTACTTACAAGAGTCAGGGCTTTCAAAGCATTACTAACCTCCATGCTCTTTTTTTCTTTTTTTTCAATAGATGAAGTTATTTTCCCTTTTATTTATAGGGCATATAACGTGCTCAGATGTTACTGTAATGGCTGAGGTGTCAACATAAGATAAAGGCATAATTGTGGAGCATTAATGTTTCTCTACAGCATTTTAAAGGATGATCTGAGTTTCATTTCATTTCATTATATCTCCTATTAAGCACTGCTAAGTTCCTGCCATGTCTTATGTCCCACAAGAAATGTCACTGAGACAAATACCACCACCTATAGTCTCATGAAGGCTGACGTTTACTTTCCAACTGAACCATAAGCTCTAAAATGCAACCTCAATGATAATTTAAACCCTCACGACATTTTCATAAATGACATTCACATCAGTTGAGAAAATTTATTTTATAAATAAGGCAACAAAATATGAAAATTAAAATATTACTCATTTTGTTTTCTATTAATTTTCCTTATGACAGTTCCTGTGCTTCTTTTATGCATGGAATACATTAACAAGTCTTGCATGCTCTCAAGTATGCCTCTGACAAAGTCAAGGGAAAACATGTTCAGGCAGGATCTAGGAGAGATTACTTAGCATCACCAGTGATAAAAAGCCTGCACAGTTATTTGACTATACCATAACTCTAAAGTTACTGAGAATTTCACTGTGGAACTATCACAATTATCTTACCCTTAAAAATTTGGGGTTTTTAAAAATATATTAAGATCTCTGGGAAAGTCACTGAACCAAATCATTAATCATCCACCCCATACTATCCATGTCATCCTCTAAAGCAGTAAATTTGGTGCCTTCTATGTTTGCAAAAGAAAGGTGCCTGACTTGCCACTTAGCAGGGGAAATACCTAGTATCATGTACCTACTGCACTTCTGAAAACTGTTTTGCTCTCTGCATACATCACAAGCTATTGACAACTCAGTTAATTTTTTCTTTTTGCTTCTAAACAATGCACTCAGTTCTGTCCAGTTCCTTCATTCATTATTCATGGCTAATGAAGTGTTTGCTCAAGCTGTGTCCTTCTCATCCTCCAGTCTAAGCACAAATCCTCACTGTGGGACTCTTGGGCTTATCTCTACATGCACTAAGCCCTCTTATAGACAGCTTTTCCATAGGATGATTCCTGTCCCTGCTTACTAAATCACTTTTATGTCCCTTGTCCATTTTGTTAAATAGAGGGTGACTCACCCAAAACAAATATGCAATTTCAAATATAGGCAGAGTAACAGATTAATGTGATAATTTATCTTAATAAGAGCCAGATGGATGCACTTTTAATCATGACTATTTGCCAGTGATGGCAAAGATTGTATTATGGATAATGAAATATTGTAGCTTAAGAATTTGGAAAGCATGGAAATGAAATTTGACTCTGGATCTGACCATGCCTGAGAAACTACGTGATAAGTCCTGGACCTTTGTGGGACTCTGCTCTATGCCTTCTTGTGCCTGTACAATAGCCTACTGAGGTCAATAGATTCTCTTAGAAGCAACTGTACTGGCATTGCTTTTTCAGACTTCAAGGCATAACCAGCTTTTGCTTCAATTTGTGTTTAATCATTCAAAAAGTTTTTTTAAACCTATTTTTGTTGACATAAGGAAAAACTAAATTCTGGTGAAAAACAGAAAAAGTAGAAACTTTAGGTGTTCATGGGCCAAATTTGCTATGACATGACTCTATACCATGACAAGTAGGTATTTGATATTCATTACAAGGCTGAAATTAAAATGTCAGAGGGATGACAAAAAGGAGCCAGTCCATAAGCTACCTTTCTCTCCTTCAATTTCAGTATATTGAAGAGGCTGCATGATGTGTAAGTCAAGGTGAGAATCAGGCTATGATTTCCTGTGACTCATAGATCTGTGATAATGAATAAGATTTACTTGTGGAGTACATCTGGATAAACTAAAGGCAAAAATAGGAAAAAACACAATCAGATCTGAATTCTTACAAACAACAACATGTGAAATTTGGCTTCAAGTACATTTGAACTCTGCAGACCAATTTCTAGTTACTGTGAAATTGTTTTTGTGTGTCCTGTGAAGAACACACAAAAATCAATGTAGCAAATCTAGTTTGTCTTTAAGTTTTTATCACACTACCATTACTAAAGCCACACTACCTTTTCTCTCTAGGCTGTAAGTTCATTAAAGTGTCTATGTTACAAGGTGCTGAAAACCTCCTGAGAAGTCTTTACTTCCTTCAGTTCTATTTCAAAGGAAATGGTGACTGTTCTGTATCAGTCTGCTCCCTTTTGTGTGAAGTCTCTGCTCGTATTTGCCAGGTAGAAAATACAGGCATCAGTAACCATCACTCATGTATTTATAGAAGCAGTAAAAATTTTGCAGCAACTGTAGATCTTTTTAAGTGGGAAAACACACTAACTTATGGAAGTTCCGGGAGAAAACAGTGATTAGGATTGTGAGAAAGAATCCAATACTAAATTGTCTGATGTTTGTGAAATATAACATACAATTAACTGTTGTCACTGTGGTATTGGTGCTGCATTTGATGAACAAAGCTTCCGAACTTGAACAATTTAATTTTACACTTAATTTCTTGAGCTAAAGAGATAGTTGTACAAATGAACTGTTTGCATTTCATCCGAAGATGCATTATTGTCCTGTGTTTATGCTGTTTGTGCATTTTGTAGAGCAATTTTAAGTATTTATATATAAAGTGTTTTCCTGTGAAAATTACTTTAATCTACTGCTTGCAAAAATTCAGTCCAGTGTTGACTACAATTACACATTTTCAGATATTTTTAAACAATATATACTGCTCTGTGAAACTTTAAATTCTGGGTTTGAATTCAGACTTAGGTTCAGTAAATAAAGTCTTTGAAAAATACTTATTTTCACATGAAAGACACATCAAGAACTCCTAAATCAAAATAATTCTGTAGCTGCTGTAGTAAAGAATGTCTTATGGAGAAAACTTGAGTCTCTGCACTGAGCTGGGATACCTAATTCATCCCTTACCCTTGCAGGTGAGTTTTTCAATCCATTTATTTCAAGTGGAACTTCTTCAAGGTTACAGCTAAAGAATCTTAGGAACATCTTATCTTAACAGAATAAATAGTGGTTAACAAAATGTTCATCAACAATTTATTCCTGTCCTTTGCCAAGGAAAGATTCTCAGACAATACCTCTAAATATCTATTATTTAAAATAGGCTGGGAGTCTGTACATAAGAACGATATCAGAGAATGTTACTTTCTCCCGCTATAGTCTCAATCCCAGACACAATGTAAAATCCTCCAGAGCTTCAGCTGTGGTGTGGGTTTTCTTTCAAAGTCATGTTTTATTAAAAGTGTGGAACAAAATACACATATGTATATATGGTTAAAGCTATTTACTTTTTCAGCTTTTTTGTGTGTTTTCACTTTAGGAGGTAGAAAAATCCTTTCCTTTTTCTAATTATTTCATAAATAAGAAGCATTGTGACCAGGAAGGATTCTATCAGTAGGAAAAAATCATGCATGCAATCAGGAGTTTAGCACACTCCAAGAAGCAGCCAGCCTTTGTAATCTGACTATGGAGCTCTGGTTCTTCAAAAGATGTATCAGTAGAGAAAATTGTCGTAGTACTCTGGAAATGGTCATCTCTGACCACTATAAGTAACCGTCACTCAGATCTCTCCTGAAATGCCATGTTTACCAATGCATTAACTCCTAATGCAGTTAAAATTTGAACAACACAAAGTGAGCTAGTGACAGGAGGAACTAAGAGCAGTGGCAACTGACTATCAGCTTTTTGTCCAGGTAACAACAACTCTTCTCCCCTGCTTCCTGTCTCAGGAGCTCAGGACCAGCTTTGCTCTACTGAGACCCCTGCCCCTGTTTCTTCACCCTGTCATTCAGGTGATCCTTACATTTCGAAAAGTTGTCATCACTGCCATTGGAATCAATGTTATAACATGTCTAGTTAAAATGCATAATATAGCATATGTCACCTGCCTCACACTGAGGCTGCCGTCCCTGCTGGATCAAGGTAGAGCAAATATCCCCTTTTGGGGATGAGTATTCAGTCCCACCCATGCTATCTGCCAGAGAATGGAAATTTCACTCAAGCCTATTAACTATACAAGCAGTAACACAGATGTTTGCACATTGAGCAGGCTATTACTTGAGGGAGAGAGGGTGCTGGCACTCCAGTCTTCAAATCCTCTACATAGAAGGAAACACCACCTGGAGCAGGAAATGATCCAGGGACAAGAAACCAAAGAAATAAGGGTGGGTGGAAAGGAAGCAGGAGGAGATCTATTGAAGGAAGAAATATCTGTCATGTTCTTGCCAGCTGCTTTTTCTTTCTATGGAAATGCAGGTTTAACTCTGATCCTGCTCATGCTTGGGGGGGGGGGGGGGAGGGAGGGAGTATGTGTGCATGTAGGATCTTCAATCTGCTGCATTTGCCCCACAGAAGGTGGGAGTCAACCCATGAAGCTCAGCAGCTCCCAAAACCATATGGGAGGCGCGGGAGAGGATGTGAGAAAAGTATGAGGGGGCTCAACCTGAACAGGAGGTTGAGCAGTGGTATATCTATTGTAACACAGCAGCACGCGTATCACGAGTCTTTATCCAATGTGCCAGAAGGCTTTTTCAGTAAGGATTACACCATCAAAGCATCTCAGCATCACTCAGTAGTGTTGATTTTGAAAAAAAAAATTGTGAAAATAAAACATCTGCCAAAGCAGCACATATATTATTACTAAAAGAAAGAAAAAAAACAACAACAACAACTTGCATTGCATGAAAATCTGGCCATGAAGTCAAAGTCTAATCCAAATCACTTAGGAGACCATCTTTGGAATAAGGCCATCTCAGAGTTACTAGACAAAATGGATGCCATTAGTTTCTGCTGTTGCAATAGTAAAGTTAGTGCCTGCAACAGCCATGTTGCCTTCAGGATTTTTTTCCTTCACCAGTGACTTTCTGTAATTATAAAACCTAAATACCCATTGTGCCCAATGTCCAAAAGCCATCTATTGTTTCCTGTCTCTTATACAGCTTAATGAGAGTTTCTGGGGTGGATATAGCCATATGTTTAGAGTTTATATGGCAATAAAAGGGTCTGATTTCCATCATAATGCCAAATGTAAATGAAGACTGTGGAGGACTGCACAAAAGCTAAACAAATAGCCTCAAGCCCATGTCACTCTGTTCCCCATTACAGGAGGGTAATCCTTCAAGCCTGCAGAGAAACCCCTGCCAGCTCTGGAGACCCCTTGCAGGGGACTCCAAGACAGAACCATGCACTGAAGTAGAGCTGGTCTGAGAACACAACCCAGCCCACAGCTCAAATAAAAACCAGCAAACTAACTCTACATATATTTCCCACACTGTTTTTGCATTGCTTATATGGCATGTCATGTGCATGATGGCATGGTATAGTGCTAATGCTGGGTTTACCACGTGTACTAAGAGTGTGAAAAGACTCTCAGAAGATGAGTGATGATCACTCTAGAGTTGCACTTATTTTTAATTCATATCCCTGTATATTTTCTGCTATTTTAACGTTGTCAGTCAGTGCTTGTATCTCTCTCATGCCTTTTCTACACTCTTTGTCTGTCCCAATGATTTAATTCTCAGATGGAGCACCTACTCCACTCCCTTCGATACCTGTATTCTTACCAGTGAGCAGGAAATCCAATTTGGATGAAGCTGGATGATTTCATAAGGCTAATGAATGAATGAGAAAGACTCTTATCAATATACATTGTGTAAAGTAACTATCAACATTATCTCTACTGCCCTGAGCCTGGTCTTGGTCACCTTATATCCATGCTTCCCCAGACATGACTTGATTTTCTCCCAAAAGTGCTGTCCAGACATTCTCAGATTTTGGATGTTTAGAGTTTCATTAACCTGGCAGCCCAAGGCAAGTAACAACTGTAAAGACATATTGCCATTGCTCACCTCCTGTACATAGACAGAGCCACTCTGTAGGATGTGAGTGGTTATCCAGACACATCTGGGAAGGACTGGTTTCACCCAATTCCTTTTCAAAAGTTAAAGCAACCTGATTTGGAATTTGCTGGAGTTTTGCACATGTGAACATGATCTAAAGCTCATCAAACTAGGTCTGAATTCCCTGGTTAAGTGCATTTCAGATCAAGCTGACAAACACATGGCAGGATATCACTGGATTTGATAACACATGCACAAATTGAAAGATTGAACTTTACCTACATGCACACTTGAAAGAACATCACCAAAAAGAATTTGTTCTCAGTGAAGAGACATCCAGTTGACTCACAAGTAGGAAACTGGGGACGTACTTTGTGTGATTAACAAACACCAAGTATGCAGTTAGGTGTTTTTGAGAATTTTGATGCCTTGTAGGGATATTTTAGCACCAGGACAGCTTGAGTGCCCTGAATTCTTCTGTACTGCCCATGTCATCACTGGTGTGGTCTGGTGATAGCCTGTGCTAGGAAATAAAATATGCAGGAATACTGTCTGCTTCAAGACCTGCCAGAAGTTTGTTGCTGTACCATCTGGGCTGTTTTTATTTATCCAGCTGTGATTTCTTTGGGTTTTGCATTTTTAATTAACACAATTTTGAAAGACGGGCAACTTTTGTTTAACCTCTTCAGTGCTGCATCATATAGGTGAGGCAAAATACAATTGGACCACAAAGGCTCTTGAATTAAAGGTACGATCTCTTGAACTCTGTACTTCCAGGAAGGTAGGTTATCATAGGTTGTTATCTCACAGGCTGTAATGAAGTCCAAAAACAGGTAAGGGTTTTTTTTTCTAGTGGGAAGGAAGCATATATAGGTGGTGAAGAAAGACTGCAGAAATCATGATTCAACCATCCTATTGTTAGTTACTGTCTCCAGGTTTTCCTCCCTACAAACTATCCTTTCTTCCTCCACTCCCTTCTCAGCTTTAGGGTCACATTATAAAGAGTTTGACCTCACATGTAAGGACAAAATTGTACTAGGAAATATCATTAATTGGAATGTTATGTGGCTTTACATGGAACTCAGATCAAATTCAGATTAACGCAGATCTGCTTTCA
>WUAM01000431.1:38303841-38326341 GCA_024336885.1 Actenoides hombroni
AAAGAAAGAAAGAAAGAAAGAAAGAAAGAAAGAAAGAAAGAAAGAAAGAAAGAAAGAAAGAAAGAAAAAGAAAGAAAAAGAAAGAAAGAAAGAAAGAAGGTCTCTGAAGTCCAAACCAATGCTTATGTACTTTCTGAAGCCTTATACTCAGTCAGGGAAAGTACATGTCCTCATGTCTGGCATCAAGATACCTCCTCTCAGGTAACACAGAATTAGTCTTGATATCAACCACTTTTCTTCACCCTTGGCTCACCTCCCTCTCTTCTTCATCCTGTGTAATGCTTTAGTGCCTTGAAGAGCAACTAGAACTGCCATGTTACTGTTCTCTGCATGTACTGTCAAATAACTTGGGTTTTCATCCAGCTCTCAGGAGAATTCGTACTGACTGGAGGAGTGTTTGGGCATCATATCACAGCATCATTGATGGGAATGCTTGCTTTCATAAGCTTGCAAAAACTAGCAGAGACAAATATTTATTTTTGTATATTTTAATAGAAATTTATATTTTTAATACAAATATTTTTGTTGTTTCTTGAAATGTTTGCGTTTAAAGGGATGCAGATTGGTAGTGTTTAGTACTTCTTCATTATGGAGAACAGGAGATGTTTTTTGTCACTAATTTAAGAAATTATTTTGGAACAGTTCTCTTGCTGAAATGTCAGGGAGACCTGGGCAATGCAGACATTGTATGTACAGAAAGGTCATTTAATGATTTCCTTGAGAGCACTCTATGCTCTCTGCCAGCAGCCTGTGTTGATTCTCAGCTGGTGAGGTTAATGCACTATTCCTTTGAAAATCTTCCCATTCCTTGTGCATATATACAGACACTTTTATGCACATATCTAACTGAAGTGCCAAGTTTGCAGCATTAACAGAATTGAATTTGAAATAATCCCTGGTACAATTCAAAATGAATAACACTGCACAATGTTGTTTGAATAGTAATGGCTCACACAGAGGCAGTAGTTTTGGAACTATATTATTAGCAAGAAAGCTTGAATTACTACCAATACCTACATATTTGCAATATACTTAAAACTATTTCTGTTTCACTATTTTTTACCCTGCTTAAAGGATGGTTGAGATGTCCATGAATTGTGAAGCAGTATTCTGGGCAGAGTTTCAATTTAGTGGATTCTGTGGAGGTGAATTTGTTGTTAATAAAGCAACCACAGATTCTTTTTGTTTAATGTAAATGTTTTACGTGTGTGCCATATGGGGAAATAAATAGGAAAAAGATACAAGCTGCATAAATGTAGCAGTATAAGAAACAAAAATTAACTCAAGTCTACCTGCACTTTGGAGGAGAAACCTCATTATTTTCAAATATTATACTATTATCTGCTTGAGTTTTCAGGTGAACAATTTGCAATAATTTTACCTGGTCAGTTATGCATAATGACACAGTAAGATATCTGGGCTTAGTGCCTGCAGTCCTCAGTCAGAAAAGGGTGCATCATCTACACATTAAAAACATCCCTAGGTACAGACAGCTTGGGTGAGTTGCTCCAAGTCTCCCAGAAAGTCTCAAGTCAGCCCAAGCAGACAACTGGAATTCTGAGAGCTCTCATTCAGTGCATTAATAGCAGAGGAACTTTTTTTTAGTTCAGTCATAATAAAATGAGAGAAGAAATTCCACCTCTCCATGGAGCTTTTAAGCAATATTTACCGTAGAATCATAGAATTGTTTTGGTTGGAAAAGACCTTTCAGATCAAGTCCAATGATTAACCCAGCTGCCAGATCACCACTAAACCTTGTCCCTGAGCAACACATCTACAAATCTTTTAAATCTCTCTGGAGATGGTGACTCCACAGCTTTCCTGGGCAGTCTATTCCAGTGCTTTACAATCCATCCTGTGGAGAAGCCATATAGCAATATGCTGTGCCATTGTCTATAGTTAAGCTTCTGGTCAAACTGTTTTAATATTACCACTCTTCCTGGTGAAGATGCTGTTGAAGTTTTGTGTTAGTCTTCAGGTGTTCTGAGGAATTCATGTGCTCCATTGTTTTCCTTATGCTAAATATTTAACCTTTTTGGGGATCAATACCCTCTCAATTTAAAATTTTCATCATACCTGCCTGATTTTCAGTTCTTATGTGGTGTGGATAAGGTTTAAATCTTCAGAGGTGTATCTACATGTAGGGTTGGCTCAAAACCTCTCAGTAAAATGGATAATTTCAGTGGCAGCGATAGGCTCTCCCTCTCCAGGGACATTTATATATCCACTCTCAGGTGGCTGTGGCCTTGATCCCTTGCATGGCCAACTTGGGTCTGTGCCTGCTTCCACCCTTGCAGGGAACAGGAGTAAAGCAAGTCTCAAGTCCTTCATCTGCCTTTCAGTGACTGGAGTGATCTATTATTTTCACTGTCTCAGCAGCTGAGGCAGGTGGAAAAAAATCTGAGAATGGAGACAAGCTTTCCACTGAAGCACCTTGGTAGCTTGCTTACTTCATAGTAACATAAGACAGTTGGGAATGGATGCTGGGAGAAGAGCACAAGACAGATTTTGTTAACCCTGTCAATCTGTTGTGGGAACCTGCTGACACTGCTGTGCTACTAGTGCCAGCTTCATGGTCCGTCTGGTGTGAGGCCAAAACTCTTCTCAAGTCTTTAACTAGTGCCAGCTTCATGGTCCATCTGGTGTGAGGCCAAAACTCTTCTCAAGTCTTTACATTCACTTTGGTTGGACATTAGTTTAGACATAGTTGAAGGTTGGCCTCCAGTGGTTTCTAGAAGAGGAAGAGCAAGGTACTTTCAGCCATTTAGTCCTTACTTACAGAGCTGGTCTTAATTTTTTAAGATGTAAACATATGCAAGTGGATTGATGTCCCTTGAGTGACCATCATTCCTTGGAAGTAAATAATATCTTTGTATTTCTATCCATGCTTTCAGAAAAAAAAAAAAAAAAAGTCTGTTGGCTTGCTTTACAGATAAGGCACCTAGCAAGAGAGATGTTTGATATGAAGAAGCAGCCACTAACACTGCAGGATGAGGCCTCAAGTTCATTATTATCAATCTAACAATCTATCTACAGAGGCAAGTTTGCAGCTATGTATGGAAAATGCCTGAATGATTTCTAAATGATAAAAATGGATCATGTTTGCTTTGAAACAGGGGCTTTGTTTCCTCACATAAGCTGGTTGAAGGGAGGATAGGGCCTGCAGGACTCTCTAAAGGTGCTCACTGATATACTTGGGAATCCCAAGGTGATAAAGGTTGGAAAGTTGTACCTTAAAACTCCAGATGGTTTTTGAAGGGTTTTTGTAATTGGCCTATCATGACTTGCTATTACTTTTAAATTCTGATAACACCCATGGGCTCAAAACTGGATCAAAGCAGTAGGCAAAGACAGGCATACCCTGGTTAATAGGGATAACATAGAGATGAGGTGGAAATTCCCATAACTTTTGCCAGTGACAGCACATGCAATAAATGAGTCCATTTTGACTCTGCCTATAGTGAGTGCAAATGTGTTGAAGGTGATTCATCGCATCCTAGGATAAGCATCTGCTTTGGATGAGCTACCTGTTCTCATCGACTGTAGAGGGAAACAGCATAAACTGGATGCTGAACAGTTGAAGACTGAAGGAAAGTAAAATATAGCCCACCCATAATTCTAACTAGGAGGAATTTGGGGTCTTCATTAAATCTAGCTTGTAAATTAGTAGCCCTATAGGAATCCACTGACTTCACAAACATGAAGACAATATTTTTCCTGTAGGTGACATAATTATTTGCCTAAGATAGATTTTCATTTACATACTCGCTAATATGCAAGTTAGGCTTTAAGTAATTGTTCTATTATACAGGATGCCTATTCAAACTGATATTGCCACACGCCTGATTTCCTTGGTCCAAAAAGAAAAGAATGCTGCCTTTGGATATATGTAGACACCACCAGGAAAGTATTAGGACATCAGTGATCAGGAAAACTCAAGAGATTTAAATAAAATGGCATGTAAAGTAAATTACATGCGTCTGTTTCTAAGCAAGGTATCTTTAAGCTGACAGGAATTTGTAATGGAATGACTGATAAAGACAGGAGCAGTTTATTCCCATCCTTTGATTTCAAAGTACTGTAAGTCAGAATTGATGAGGACCCCTCTGAAACAGAGAATGAAGTTTAGAGCTACTTTCTGTGAAGCTCAGAGATTGAAGTGAGCTGTGTTAGGAAGCTGCATGTGGTTGCTTTGTAATTTAAGAATGATGATGAAAAGAGTTTTAACCTGAATCCACATGTAAAAGTGATTAGAAATACAATAATTACAAAAACTACAGACCATTTACCTATAAAAAAAGAACAAAGAAAAAAACACCCCAAACTTGACTGTCTATTGTGTGCTTGTGAGACAAGACAAACCACAGTATGTGCAACACCTTAGTAGATGAGCAACAAATATTAACATGCACAAATCTGCTTTCGGAAAGGGTGAAAGAAGACAGAGACAAACCCTTCTCAGAGATGCACAGTGAAATTAGAAGAGGCAAAGGACACAAGTTGAAACATGAGAAATTGTGGTTATATAGTAGGATATTTTTTCTCACCGATAGTGAGAACAGGGTCTCAGAGAGGTTTGACAGTTTCTGTCCTTGAAGATACTCAAAAGTCAAGTGGACAAGGCTCTGAGCAACCTTCACTAAATGGTCCTGTTTTGTGTAGAGGTTGGACTAGATGACCTGTGGAGGTCCTTTCCAACCTAGTGAATCCACAAAAAATGCATGAAAACTTAATAAAGGTTTGTGTTAAGCTCATTATGAGGTGGAAATACATCCAATTTTTGTTCCTTCCTATGCTGAGTTTATCAAAGCACATTTATTGAAAAAAATGTCAGTTACCTAAAAGAGAGATGGCTTACAGAAGTGCTTTGTTCTCATCTATCTCATGCTCTTTTTTTTTTTTTAAAGTTTCTCAATTGCCAGAATATTCCCATCCTTGTTCTAAAAAGCAAAACACTTTTTGATTTTTTTTTCAGGAAAGTTCAAAATGAAGATGTTTGGAAACAATCTCAAGTAAAAGATCTCAATCAATCTCAGATAAATAATATAATATAAATAAAAGATCTCAAACTATCTCAAATAAAGGTTTGGTTTAGGGACATGTAAAGAGTTTACGTTTGGCTTTGTCAATGGAAAAAATGTAAGTCAACCCTACCAAAAAGAAAATCTAAAAAATATCCATTATTGAGGAAAGCCAAATCTTTTTTATATGACCGTTATTCCAGATTTCAGCAAATTATTTGGGTGTGTTTGTATTTTAGAAGAATGTTCTGTTTTATTCAACTGGTTGCTGAGCCAGAGAAGCTGTGTTTGTAGTAAAAGCAGAGCAAGAGGCAGAGAGAATGAAGCAACAGGTTGAGAGGCTTGGGGACAGTCTTTCCTCCTGACTTATCTCTGGGAACTAGCTCAGACTCAGCAGAATGTTTTTACTCTCATTTTCCAATGCAGCAGGACAGGAGTGTGAGAACGTGCCAAGTGACATAGTCTCCTTTGTGCAAGGTGTCAATACAGCTCTGAATCTGTAAACTGATAATTAAGTTCATTATGAGGTGGAAATACATCCAATTTTTGTTCCTGCTCTCGTGACTAGAAAAGCTTCATATTTTATGTTGCAAACCAGTTAAATTTTTGCTCAAACACATTGCTTGATCTCAGACTGCATCATATATGTTGACTAGGACATTTTCCTCGATTTCCTGGCACTGCTCCTGACCATACAGTCTGGGATGCTATTGGCCTCTTTTGCTGCCAAGGTGTAAAACTGGCTCAGGCTCAGCTTTGAAAGCATGATAGGGTTACATCACTGACTGCAACATGTAATTCTCTCCTTGTATTATCAAATGCTTCTTTAGGGTTTTTTAATCAAACAGTACCTTTAGGTCTGCAAATGCACATTGGAGTACAGACAAGCTAGTCAAGTGGCCTATTTTGGGGCAGGTAGGAAGAAGAGGACTCTATGGGAATGCATCTTGTAGCAGAGCTGGAGGCAGTGAAGTCAGTGGGACCAGGGATGTCAGGTATCAGAAAGAGCTGCCAACCAGAGGGGTACCATAAGGAGATCAGTAGCACTAGAGCCTCAAACAAGACAGGGAATTCAAGGAAAAGGGAAAAATGTCTGAATGTCTGAATGAAATTGTCTGGCGCCTTATTTGATCAGCACTAGGCATCTAAGGAATCCTACGTCTTCAATGAGAAGAGAAGCTAACCAAGGAACTGGGTCCAATATTGGGGAACAAGTCTCCAGAAGCCATGTATAAAACATGGGAAACGGGAAGAATATATAGGTGGTAAAGGAGTATGATACAGACAAAACAGACAGACAATCATGGAGGAATCATTTTTGAGGAGAGGAAAGAAACAGACTCACAGAAAGCATGAGAAACAGCAGCCTGGGAAACAGGTAAAAGCATGCAAAGCAGACAGTGATGGAAAAGTGTATGAATGGGATTAGAAAGAGGCATCATAAAGCAAATTGAGACCGTAACACTCTTTGTACTCCCTGCCAGTTGGACAGCTGTCTGTTTTCCTGAGGGGAAAAAGAGAGGATGGTTGTGATGGGTGATAATTTTGTATGCACACAGAGGGTTTTCATCTTGAGAAGAAAAAAGGTCTCTGTCCTTGTGTTTTAGACTTTTTGTTTAATTACACTTAATGGCATCTTCTTCAGCACATTACACGATAGAGCAGCTGTCACCAGAACAGGATCTTTCTACTTTGAGCATTTAATGACCTACTGTTTTTACTTTTGATGGTGGCAGGAGCGTTGTGCTGTTGTGAACTACTTATGATTGTTCTTGGTGACTTCTTTCTGCATTCTGTCCTCCTAGTGAAAATGGAAAAGTTGCTCAATGATTTTTAAGAGAAAGATATTTTTAAACTTGGTTGAAACATCCTTTTTGAAATGAAACTGCTTTTCCAGCAACCTGACTTCTGAGATTAGGGTGAAGAATTGTTTCCTAGTCTTTTCTATTATGAAGTCCTGTTTCCTCTGCCTTCGTCTTGAGTGAAAGAAAGGGTGAATAAAATCATTTGGCTTTTTTTAAGTATAATAAGCAAGACTAAGAAACTTCTTTCACCAGAATTGAGGTCTACAGTCAATTTTGAAAGAACTCCTGCACTCCTGATGTCACGGTAAAAACAACTGAAGCGTTATTATATGCACAAATGACACAAGTGCCAAGGTGGTTATCTGTGTAAGAGTTTTGCAGGAATACTGTGATGAATTCTGCTGTCCATACTTTGAAACTGATCTTGAAAAGTTGAGAGGAGTCAAAACCACTGCAAATCAGAGGCTATACCATATGGGTGCACTCTATTTTTCTAACACTTTCTGTATTTGTAGAACAACAGCACATGAACTGGCAACTGAAATGAGATATATTCAATTAGGAAGTAAGAATGACAAACTGTTTTTTTTCAACAAGATTCAATTGCCTTCAGACCCTTAGTAAGGGGTGTGGTAAATCACACATGTCTGCCTTTAACTTAAGAAGACATGTCTTTCTAAAGCATTTGAGCTAACTGAATTGCAGGCTTTTGCATATGAAAAAAAGTATTATTAACATTCTGAGATTTATGTGCTTCAGAGAGCACATTAGAAGGCTGTATTATTTTCCCGTGTTAGCTTATGGTCAAAATGAGCCTTGTCCATTTTGGATGCTGTTTTCATGCCTGCAAGCAAGACCTCTACACTATTTCCCACATGTCAAAACATGTCTGGTGTGTTTGCAGACCCTCAGATCTCCCTCAGTACAAGGTAATGAGAGAAAAAAGGAGCAAGTAACCTCTCTTTCATATGATAAATTGCTATAAACTTTACAGCTAATAGGAAGCTGGTGGGATTGTCTTCTGAGGAACTGTAGCTGTCAGGAAAACAGACACCTGATAAACTGCTCAGTATGCCACACAATTAAAGTACAGCTATGTTACATCATAACTTTTCCTCATTGAATTCCTGGAGTTGTGTGTAACACAAGGCAGATTTGTCCCTGGATTCTTCTCCTATGTAATGCCCATTAAAGTCTCTTGCTTAGGAAAGCTTGAGATGGAAATAGAGTGACTTATGCAGAATTCTTGGAGGGTAACAGGGGAAATGTCTGCCTAATGCAATGTCATTGATACCATCTTCTGTGAATGTGTACTATTTTGTCAGTGCTGAGTGGTCCTCTGAAGAAATAAAGTGCTACAGAAATGTGAAAAAATAATAAAATATTTATGCATTCTGATCATGAAACCCCATTTTCCCAGCCTTTAATCGCCATATGGTTCTACTGTAATTTAGAGAAGAATTTAAGCATAGATGTAACTCAAAACCTGCTTCTTGTGACTGTACTTCATATTTCAAGTTGAGCATGGGAAGCTTCTTGATTTTGGTCTATATATTTAACCTTAGTGTTCATTCGTGGCTCTGTTTCTAAAATGCATTAATTAAAATGGTCATGAAATAGGTAGAGTCAGTGGAGAACCTGAAGGGAAGTCCAAGTGCAAGCATTCTGATTTCAGGGGTTAATTATTCCTTTTAGGATGTTTCTCCTCAGTGAAATTCAATACACATTTTTATCCTGGCATTTGAGAAATAATATTAAACCTCCAGAAACTGGCTGCATGAAACAGGTCTAACTATCATTACAATTTCTGAAGTGCCTTGTGTCCTTATTTCTGAGATGTTTAGATGCTAATGACACAGAATTGATTCACATCTGACCAGGAATACCTTTGGAATAGAACATTCTGGGTTTTGTATCACAGTATTGAACTCAAATCTCTCCAGAAGATCTTTGCTTGTGGTCTGAAGACCTCCCTTGGCGTGGTGTTGTTAGACTGAGTGACGAGTGAACTGCTTATTTAAGAACTCAGCATGGAAATGCTCATATTAATGACCCCCTATTCACTTACCACAAATCACTGTTGTTATAGGTCTTCCTACTGATGACTGGCTATAGAAACAGAAATAAAAACGGACTAAATCATTTAACTCTTTTCAGACTACAAATCATTCAGTCACTGGTAGCATAATAGAAATATAACAAAATGGAATTAAAAGGAACTAAAATTTCTGTTTTGTTCTGTTTTTCTTTAAATCTGATTTAATTTAATTTTTCTAACTTCTTCCCATTTGCTGGGACACTACTGTATCCTAGCTGCCTATTGTGGGAGCCTTACAGAGCTTTGTAACACTCAAGTAACAAGCATTTGACCTTGCAGGATGCTACGGAGAATCTGAAGGATGAATGCAGGCTCCTTCCATGATGAGGTTTAAAGTGACGGGCTTGACTTTACTGAGTAGGGGCCAGATTAAATTGCCAAATATCTGCATCTGGAATGATTTTGGTGCCCTTGGGAATCCTACCTTGTTTCCAGATACTAATCCAGAGGGAGGAGGTCATAAGTCATCTCTGTGAATGCTGTATGAATGTCTCAGGTACCCAAAAGACAGTGGCCACCAGCTTATGGCAACTAAATTAAACCTTTACTATTGACAGGAACGGGAACATGGACACCTTGTACTCATGCGGATATTTATCCAAATCCAGATGCTATAGTCCAAATGAGGTCCAGGCTCCTCTCCATTGGCTAGGTAGGGAATTTAGGTGCATTTCTTAGGTTGGTTGTATCAGCCTAGTATGATAGACATCCATAATTTGGTTGGACATTACACACAAATTAAGCTTTATGGTGGTGAGTACACAGCTTGTTTTCTCTCAGAAACGGTTCTCTTCCAAGACATTAATGTTAAATAATAGGTGGGAGGAAGAAAACAGGAGAAGCTGATCTAAATATGAAATACATCTTTAATAGCTGACTTTCACAAGTCCTTTATCCCAGATTGTTTCCTCCATTAGCACCTACAAGAGTTGATTAAATATGAGTCAGACATGCCAGATTCATCAACACTGACATTTTTTTTTCGTATTGTATGTACCAAAAAGAGATTGTTGCCATTTGTTATTAAAATGTTCCTAACTACACCTCATAGGAACAAAAAATAACTTTGTTTTTTATGCCCAATAGTTTTTCTTGCCCTTGATAGCACAACCGACAAATTAACAGTGATCTTGTAATTTATTTCTGTAATGTTCATTTTATTTATAATCCAAAAGCAATTAAAATCTCTTTTATACCACATTGTCCTGGTGACAGATGTGTGGTTACCACTCAGACATTTGATGGATGACATAAATCATCCTATGATCAAAGTGTCTGTTGACTTGAGAGTCTGTATTTGCAGCAGATGCCTCTACATACAGAGTGACAAGAAAATTCTTCATGGGAGTTGCATTTCAGGTAACCACCTTGCTTCACTCTGACTTTGCAATCTGACAGTGTGGTTATTTTATGACAGCCAGGATTCTTCAAATGTATATTTACAAAGCTACAAAATGTGTCACTTTATCACTTATTCCAAATAATGCCTTTGTTAGAAAAGAAGTACATTAAAATTTATATGGGCACAGTGCTTAAGGTGCAGGAATAGATAGTGAGTTTATCAATTTGACAAATTTATCCCCAAATTTTGGAAGAACTGCAGAATTATTTTTTTTTATGATTTTGTTAAGAGCAACATCTACACATGTAATAATTCCCTTTTGTCCCTGTCCCCTCCCCTCTTTTTTTGACTACAATTAATAGAGCTAAGACCTGGGACAGAGTTATACAACTTGATTGTCTATTCTGATAAATTCTGAGGAAGCCCTGGTGAAGTTTTAGCCATCCCATCTAGTGCAAGAGGTTTAAGAGTTAGTGCAGTCCAGAAAACATTCCCTGAAGTAATTTTTCCTATGGGTACCATTTTTTGAAGGGAAGGGAATTTTTATTATTGCATTTTCTGCCAGATGGTGTCAACTAGTCTCACTGTTGGTCAGAGAATGAGCTCAGACACTGTTTAGTTTATTAGTGTAAATATAATATCATGCTATATAGAATAAGTCTAAATGAGAAAAGCTTAGGGGATAAGCTTGTGTGAATTGTCCAAAGAGAAGTTTTGGCTCTGGCCATTTAATGCAGCATGAGATGATGGCTACTTGACAGGGACCATTCTTAGTCAACTATATGGACAAGTCCATGATCCCTCCAGTCTACAGAGTCCTTCAGGATTATCTCAGCAGCTTTTATGTCTTCAAATACCCCTATTTGTCTTCATGAAGTGGCTCAGAACATGTGCAACATCCATGCCATTTTACTCTCTATGGTGGTGGGTTGTGACAGCCTCATTTTGTTTTGGATGCTTTAAACAACAAATAAGCAAAATAATAATTATGTCTGAGGTTAGATATACTACAGGGGGTCCAGAAGAGATGCAGGGTCAAGTGCTGTGAAATGTAGCTGGATGTTAATTGATGTCATTTGGCTTCAGAGTCAGACAATGATCCTAGACTCCTTTATTTGGTTATGTGGCTACAACTACAAATTGAAGATCCCCGCTGCAGTGAACTTTCACTCCCATGCAGCCTGAGATGGCAACGGAATAAGAGGTAGGACAAGAGGGGAAAGGCAGAAACAACATAATTTTTCTCCTATTTGTGATGGCTGAAGAGATAATTGAGATACAGACTGGAATTCCTGCAAGCTATTGTTTCTAATAAATACATCAACAGTCAATCAGTTGGTTACTGAACTTATCAACCCATATGGGATGCACCATCTGAGTTAGACCATTGATAGCTGAAGGGTCACACCAGGCTGACACATTGTCTGGTGTCAAACAGGTATTCAAATGGATCTAATTTCTAGCTGGAGAGATGCCATGAGTAAAAGGCAGCACCACTCCTAACAGGAGCCTGAAATTCAACTTAAGAGGCTCCATGTTCTTTGGAATTTTGGGGGATCTGATCAGTTCCTGCTCAGGGAATTGTATCTTCTAGTTGTTGTTTAATTTTTGTTCTCCCTCAAGGTCATGAGGAGAAGGAAATTGCTTCAGTCAGCTCTGCAGTGTGCCCTCTCTAGATGTTCGTGTTGATGCAGGGAATTAAGTGCTGTGTGCTTATTTCTTTCCTGGGTTAATGAATAATAAACATTTCTTTGGTTGTCTTTCCTCTTTATTTCCAAATTACCACTAGAGGAGGAGATGACAACTTGCTGTTAACTTGACGCTGTAGTGAAAAAAATCTTGGACCATATGGGAATGATTTAAGGGCTTCCATAGGTATAATACCTACAATATCACCATCTGCATGGGACATGTGCTTATTGCAGGACCTTGCTTCACGGGTTAGCATAGTTCTTGTAATATTCAAAGTCTTGAGTTAACTACCCAGAAAGAAAAAAATGGGAATGCTACTCTGCCCATGGGGGAGTGAATAACATCTGAGTTTTATTTTGTGCTGTTTCTGGAAGGGCTTCTGAAATCTCCATTGGATCAGGATTAAGGACTTACTAAAACTGGGGAATGTTAATATCATCCCTTCTGTAGTACTTATATACGTATAAAGCATGTCACCAATCATTACAAGATTTATCCTTTAAATTTCTAGTTCCACTGTGATTATGTCATTCTGTGGAATAAGAACATCTCTGCTCTTATTCCTTTCCATGGTTAATTAATTCATGATAGTAAAGAAGGATTTACACAAAATGGAAAAGTCTAGCTTTAAAGAAAGAATCATTTTGTCTAGTGGATTAGGTTTAAATATTTTTTTTTTTATACCTGTGGGAGTAGACCTTAGAGAAAAGTAAACCTTTTACCTGGAGATTTTCAACATAGCCATTATCTAGTGCATCAACTCTCAAGTGCTTTTTGTTTGTTTGTTGAAATTCTTTCTACTTTCTATAAAGAAACCCGATTGCCAGAAAAAGATCATTTTTCTCTTTTTAAAAACTGCTTAACAAGTGATAGAGGAAGCACTAAAGAAAGTACTTGGCATGGAAAACAATTTCACACTACTGAAATACAACCATTTCTGAGGTTAAGGGTAGGGTGAGATGTTTATATGCTCCACATTGCATTGTCTTAATATATGAATGTATCTCACTGCAGCGCTGTCTCCATTAACACTTCCCACTTACTGTAACCTTGATGAGAGTGTGTTAAAATGATGACAATTGTTCTCCTTATAAATGATGAGAAGGAACGTTGAAATCAAAGGGTTTTTTCCATTGATTTTTGTAATATTATTTAGTATTTTAGAGTACAAATACTTGCAGGCCAAAGCCTATTTCTTTAGATAGTTGCTTTCATGTTGCTACCACTCTATAGATACTTCTAGGTAATACCCAGATACTCATTTCCCAATCACAGCTTATAGAAATTTCTGGGAATGACACACTCATTTCCCTGAAAAAATTATTTCCTAGGGGAGTTTTCATGACCCCACTTACTTGAGCAACCTGGTCTAGTGGGAGGTGTCACTGCCCATGTCAGGGACATTGGAACTAGATGATCTTTAAAGGTCCCTTCCAACCCTGACAATTCTATGATTCTGTGAGAGCAGAATTAATATAACAGCAAATACTTTTGTCAGGTCTCCTCTGCAGTAGTATGCAACAATGAATGCACAAAAAACCCCCAACTCTACAGAACTTAAAGCCATAAGGGAGAGATGTGGAGGCAGACACATTGTGCCAAGATGCAATGCCAGGACATTACCCTATATATGGGGACTGACAGTGATGTGCAGTGGACACAGCACTTGCATAACTGATTTCCTACTTCATGCCCAGAGTCAAGGCTATTTCACAGACATTTAGGTGCTGTACCTACCTACTGAGATGTACCCAAGGACAATAAACATGAGAGAAAAGTTAGAATTCTCTTGACTATAGCAAGGAACATTGGAAGAAACATCCATTGATGGCTGACATATAAAATGACATCACCTCTAGCTCAGGTGTCTGATACTGTTCCTTTACTGTTACTCACTTGCCCCATTCTTTTACAGTTTCTTTGAACAGAAGTCAGTACATGGTGGGCTTTTGGTTCCTCTCAAAGCAGAATTCTCTCTGGGACTCTGTGCTGTGTCTTTTCTTCCCCATTGGCTCTTCTGAGCCATCACTGATTGTTGCCATGCCCTGAGAGTGAGTTATGTTATCATCCAGCCTCAACAGTGCCTCAGCTCAATCCCTACAAGCAAATCCTGCTTGGCATCTCAGTACTTCTCCCTTCTCCATACCTCCCACACGAGGCATGGAGGCTCAGCACATCCTTTGATCTCCTATCCAGCTGTATCTTGCAAAAGGAACTGCAGAGTGGGGAACATGAAGGGCTGCCTTTATGAAAAAGGGTTCAGATGCATCTAATAGCAGCTGCTGCTCCACAGGAACGATGTTAATTTGCTTCCTGCAATGCCATGGTTTCCTGGGGAATGTGACCTGTCCTGAAATTGCACTCTCTTGCACTTTGGTGAAATAGAGGAGTTTGATTTCAGGAGTTGCACACTGCTATAGGAATGGACCAGTTGAGTATATGTATTCTTAGCTAGAGTTGGATGAAAAGATCTCTATTGGAATTTATTTTCAGTAAATAATGTGGTATTTTATGAAGAAGACTTTGTTTCAAAAGAAAGTATAAGCATCTCATGTTTTCATTCCTCTGCTTTATAGATGTCATGCTGAAGGACAAGCTTTAGTGATGACGTGGATTAATGGTTCGTCTTGACGGTCTGAAGAGACCTCTTCCAACCAAAACTATTCTATGATTCTAGGTTCAAGGTCTCTGACTGAAACCTATCTTCCGTCTGCACTGTTATCATCAGTGTCATGCGAGGCACAGCTTCCCCTTTTATGAGGAGGAAATGTAATGGATTGTGGGATGTCTCAAGAGAATTTTTGTTTTGACTGTTTTAATTAAAGGCAAAAATTTGGGGTTTTTTAAACTTTTTTTTTTTCACTATCTCTATAAATGCCCTGACTTGCAGAAGTGCTTGATAATCCAGATTAATATTAAAGGTATTGATACTGGTGGAAACTCAACAACTTTGAAACTCTGAGAAATCAAAATACCTGTCCTCCTGTTTCTGGTTTCTTTCGTTTTCTGACTTCACTGACTTTCTGACATTTGCAAAGCTGCTGAATGTCTTACACTAGAGAAGTGTGATAGCTTCAGCAGTTGCAGAGCACAGTAGGTCTTCAGCCTGCCCCTGATCTCTGAGCCAAAAAGGCTATTTTCTACTTGACTGAGTTTTGTGGAGATTGGAAGATGTATCAAATCAAATTAGTTCTGGTTTGTGATGGCATTTGGCACTTTAGCAAATAAAGTATTGCAAATCTGCTTAATTCTCTTTTTCTCTTGCTGAGGTAAAAGCAGCATCAGAAGAAACTGTTCTGTTGGTATTGGTTTATTCAGTGCTTCTGGGTTTAATGTGGGTGACTCTATCTGGTGTTCAGGAACCAAGTTCACTGCATGTGTTATTTCAAATGGAGAAAATGAATTCAAATAAAGCTGTTGGAGTGGATGGTTTCAGAGATGGATAAATATAGCTTCTGCATTGCTATATCAGTCTGTTAATGCATTGTTTAATTCATCTTTGTCCTCAGCTGATTAATCTGGAGACAGGGCAGTGAAAATTAACTCCCGATTACACTGCATTTGAACTCACTTACAGCTCTCATATTTGTTTACTGACCTCCAGATCAAGGACTTCATAAACTTTTAAGAGGAACTAATAAGCAGTTACAGCTGACCATTTGAAATGCCTGTATCAGAAGTAATTTGGAGTTGTATTTAGAGTAGGGGACTACAAATCATCTGCCACTGATTTCCAATGAACCAGAGTGTCATTGTCCCATGCCTTCCTATCTTCATCACTATATAGAGCTAATGATAGCTGCATACTTAGAAATAAGGAATAAATATATTTTGTCTAAAATTCTGTCATCCTTCAGCAATTTAGAAACTGGTGATATTCTTGTAGCCTCAAAATGTTTAGCTTTGACTCAGATGAGTACTGTATTAAAATCTGTAAGGTGTTAACATTTGCAAAATTACAATAACCTGGTTGTGTTTAGTTATGAGGTGAAATACAAACAGATTTTACTGATAACTTCAGAGTATGTCCTTAGTGACTTGCTATTGTCCAAAATGGAGAGATTTACCTAAAGGGAAGATGATCTTTATATAAGCTATTTCAGTCTCTCACAGAATGATAGTTAACTTTCAGTTAAGATATTCAAATGTTGCAGCAATGGACCCAGTATGCATATAAATCCATGGAGGGATGTTTCTTGCCTTGTCTGTGCTCTGAATCAGGCCCTAACTTCTGAGAGTTATAAAAAAGAGGGAAAACAGGAATTCAGTTTAACAGAAAAGGAAAAGACCCCATACTAATTGTGGAAACGCATTTGGGTAACATATTCCATAGCAATGATTTTCTCACTTAATTTGCTAAAAAGAAATAAAACATTAATTTTATTCTCTCATTGTGTATGTATATACATAGAAAACAAAATTTGCCTTGATTCTAGTCAGAACTACAGAATTCAGTCACAAATTTCAAACTTTTCCTAAATAAAAAAAAATAAATTGTGTCCAGAGTTTGACAATATGGGTTATCTCATTTATCCCAAGCTAATAACACTTGCCAAATGTTGCTTTCTTTGTTGTTATAATTATAATAGTGGTGAACCGAGTCTTTCTTGTCCCTGAAAGAGAGCATTTTAGGATGGCTTTTCATGGGAGCAATACCATACAGGCTTTAGGGATGCACTGCATATGACCTCAGTGAGGACTGTAAGCGTCATACAGGGAGATGACCTGTTAATGCTGCAGTATGAGCTGCTTTTGCAAGGCAAGACTGATGTTAAGCATTCAGAAATCAAAGCAGGGAGCTGTAAATGAAATCTGAAGTGGAGATTCTCCTCCACTGTTTTGGCACAGAGAAGAACCCAGTGCTACACAGGTATTATATGTGTGTTTTTAGTAGACTCTGAAGAAGTCTCTGAAGCCTTTACTGTAAATGATGAACCAGTAAGTTAAAGATCAGATACTCAGAAGCAGGCTTCTATATTGGCCAATTTACATAAGCCATATTTAAAATTTTATTAATGTTCACTTATGTATTTTACCTATATATATAATATCCTGTACACTATATGTATATCAATATATAATGCTATATATTTCACTGATACCTCAGCTTTTACATGTAATACTTACATATGTCAATAAGTACAAACAAAAATATGAAAAGGGATGCATGCTTATCAAGCTGACTCTGCACTGAGGCAGATTCAGAGGTTTCTCCCAGGCAGCTACAATATTTCAGTTGTAAATGTGATGTAAGAATATACCAATTAGTCAGACCAAAGCTGCATCTGGCTCAATTTTCTGTCACTGAATTGGCTACTAGGACATGTTTGGGAAAGTGTCATGTATTCACATGACTTGCAGAAAATACCACGTCCATGCAAGGCATATAAAACTGATACTACTTTTGCTGTTTGCTCCCTGTTTCTGTCCATTAGTAGTTTAAGTACTACAGTCTTGACTGCCACCAGCTGGAGGGCACCAGGTTACCTTCTACAAAATAATCAGCACTAAGGGGTCAAACGCCTTTAAATTATTTCAGCTCCACCTCCAAACTAAACCTGCTTATACAGAACCTTGGAATCATAGAATAGTTTGTATTGGAAGGGACCTGTAAAGATCATCTAGTCCAATCTCCCTGCAGCGAGGAGGGACATCTTCAACTAGATCAGATTACTCAGAGCCCCTTCCAACATGACCATATCCTCAGCATCCTTCAGCATATCTCAAGATGTTGTAACAAACATCATGAACTTGTCATCTTCTTGTATTGAAGGGATCCCCCAAATCCTCTGAGTTCAGTGATTAGCATTGCATGACAAAGTAACTGGTATCCAGGAAGTACAGGATACAAATTCTGGCTTCTAACACACTGTGGTGACATGTCATGTGTGTGTGTGAATATAAGTCCGCAGTTAATCAAAATCAGGAATAGATTCTCAAAATCAGCATGGAATACTTCTCAGAAGTCAAAATGAGCAATATGGCAAAGAAGCAATATGCTCGGTCAGACAGTTTGGTAGTGAATGCTGAATAAACAGGAGCCTGCAAATTGGTTTTGCAGAAAGATGAGCAAAGAGGGATTTTAACAGAGTTTAGCAGCATTCAGATTTAAATGTTATCCTGGTGTAAGTTTTAACACTTTCCAGGCAGAAAGTTACTACCAGACTGGTATGGCAATTACTCTTTTCTCTGTGATACCACTTTTAATAAGAACCATAGAAGTTTTGGACAAGGAAACTAACACAGGACCAAAATCAGCAGAGAGCAAGGAGATTGAAAGGTATTTTAAGAAAGCTATAGCATATAAAAGTTCTGTAAGTTTGCTAGAAACATAATTCATAGTACCATCAAGAGGAAAGTATAGTATTAACTTGTACATTTTATATAAATTCTTAAGTTTGAAACAAACCCCACATCTCTTTTATCAAGTTTAATTTATATTGTAGGATGAAATAAAATTTTATGTTCTGTATGGAAGAAGAGAAGGTCCTTAGTGAATGATCTTAAATTATCTCCTATTTGAATGAGTTCATTTTACTGAGAGAGTTCCATCAAACCTTTAATTAAGCTTAAATTGTACATCAAAAAAATTGGTAATTTGACAGTGACCTCCTCCAAACACATTGATCCAAGTTGATGGAACAGAGAATGAAATGTTAAAAATAAAAGGCTTCTTCATTTTAGTAATGGAATTTCAGTTTTAGTGTGAAAGGTTGGGGCAAGCAATGACTATTAAAAAGATCATGTTTTCGTTTTTCCCCTCTCAAAGTTTATAATGATAGATGTCCAGTTAGTTAATGTTTGCACAGCACTTTGATAGATGTAAAGTGCTCTTTTGGACTTGATCAGATTCTCAACAAATTTAACGGTGGACTTTGCATTGACTTCTGTGTGAGGTGAGCTGCAGTTTTAGAATCAACATTTCTAAATGGCTACATAAAAGATTTTTGAAGAGCTCAAAGTTGTAAAGCAGATTGTCAAACACACTCATGTCTTCATTTCTCATTGGTATCCATGATGAACCCCTAGTCTCCCATTCCCATCATATGATCTTCCTTATTTCTTTATGTATATCTTTGTATGCAGCTGCAGTAAAACATTCCTAGTGAAAAGCTCTGAAGTAGTTTTCATTTGCACATCCTTTTTCAGTGTGATTTAAAACACTGTACCTCCCACTAGTGTTATAAGCAGTGGTTTTGTAGTTTCTTTAAAAACACAATGAAAATAGTGAAAAAAAAAAAAAAAATTATCCTGATTTCTTTAGAGCCCCATTAAGGTGATTTTTTTGATGAAAGATGCCTTTTGAGATCTGCCAGAGAATTTGAAATCAGTTTAAGTGGGGTTTTTTTCACACTACTGTACAAATTTGTTACATTTGAGGTAAATATCCAATATAATCTGATCAATACAGTTCCATTTGCTAGTCACACTTAGAATTTCATGAAGGACAACGTGCAAACTTTTTCAAAAGGTTATTTCTTTTTCCCTCATAAACTACTATAGACATTAATTAGATTTCTGCTTTTTATTCTTATTAATCTGAATTTCTTTCTTTTCTCCCTTCAATTACCCCACAAAATTTACAAACTGGACTTTTCATCTTATCCCAGTCATCTTGCTTGCTCCATTTCAGTGCTGCAGAAGATCAGTACTCAAAATTCCAAGGTGTGTTCTGTTTTTTGGTAAAATGCATTGTAATAGTTTTCTAAAAAAGTGTACATAGAGTATGGTGACATAAATTTTGTGCTTGATCTGCACTTTGGGTTTGCATACTATATTTATGTGAATGAAATATAAAGTTTTTAATATAAATCAGAAAAAAAAACCATGCATTTTAACAATAGTAATATAAACAAACTCAATTCCTTTGGCTCAAAAATACAAATAAGAATTTGAAGAGTAAAATTTACTATCATGAGAACATTACTGATGAAGAGGATTCAGATCAAGATACTGATCAAAAATTCACTCAGTTATAGATTACAGAATTACTTTTTAATATTTCCCATATCAGTACTCTGGTCTGTGGAAAATATGATGTTCCAGATTCCTTAATTCATCATTAACTTGTCTGTTGGAAATCACTGCTGATTCTAAATCAAATCTGATCTGAGGACAGATGGTACCATCCCTGAATAGCTCAAAATATGTATCGAACTATTTACTGTATAGCGCCTTAATCTGTGTTTGACTTGCACCTTTTAAGAGGTTAGGGAGTTGACTACTTATCCCACTTACTAGTGAAGCTTTTCATCTTCTCCTTCTTAAAGGGCAGATTGGGATTGTATCTTTTTAATCCTGAAGAGAAATCAAGGACCTTAATAAATGTCTACTGGGCCATAGACTTTCTGCTGAGTTTGTCTCCTACCTCAGAGACAGAATGAGAAAATACTGAAATTTGGACCCGTGCTGAAATGTTAATAAACATTTCAATTGAAGATATTTCTCTTGCACTTCAAATTTCTTGCCAATAAGACATCCTAAAATAATATTCCATTTAATTTTTTCTACATTTATCAGAGTGAGAAAGTGACTAAAAGATGGTATTTTAGAATTATTTTTCAATTTGGAAAAGGCGTTATGAAACTATGATATGTCTTATGGGCATTTCAATGTGTTTGGATGCTTGTGAGAAGTAAAATTGTCATTTATACATAGCTTCATTCGCAAGTATTGCAGTTACTTCAGAATGAAATAAATGGAAGACAAAAGTATGAATGAAATCATATATATTTACAACAAGCAAAATTAAAAAATGACAAAATTTATTGGTAAAATTTTAATTTCCTCTTTCAAGATAAAAATGAGCAGGGATTGGGTGAAATAAATTAGCAGGTTTAAGCAAAAAAAAAAAAAAAAAAATTATTAAATGCTACAACTCATTGCAACAGACACTGTAGCAGCCAAAAATGATTAGAGATTTAAAAATGAATTAGTCAAACTGAAAGGAAAATGGTGGCTGGTGACTGACACAGTGACATACACACCTTCCTTTCTCAAACCTAAGGCTTGGAGTCATATAGAAGTGACAGATTCAGTGTCTTCCTTCCTTTTGTTTTTTTCCTTTTTCCTTTTCCTTTTCCTCTTTTCCTTTTCCTTTTCCATTTTCAATTCCTATGAGCTACAGCTGACTAAACTGGAAGTCCTTGTCTTGAGTGTTATTATTGTCTAGAAGAGGCTGGAATTTTCAGGATTTCTGTCACCTGAAGATCTTCCTTGAGCAATCATCATAGTTACTTTTATCCTGGCATGGGTAATGGAACAAGGCAACAGACAATAATATTTTCAATAGATGTTTTTAATTCTAAATGCTAAAGATTCTTACAAAGTTGTGAAAAGACCTATGTGAAAGAAGTTTAGTGCTCAGATTTTTTTCCCCATGAAGAATCTCATCCAGAATACCCAAGGATGAGTGTGACTGATTGCATTTTAAAGTTTCCATTATTTTAAGACACTACATAGAATAGCTGTTAAAATTTTTGTTTCATTGCTTGCTTATTAATATGGAGTGATAGAATTGCAAATCCTTGAAAGAGCAGTGGGGAATTACTAACATTAAAATTGTAATTTCAGGCCCTGATGATATGACAATAATGACTAACTTTAGTCTTTCAATCATGCTTTAAAGTTAATTTTAAATTTTTTATAAATATTTATTCTACTTTGAAGTTCCCATTGAAGCATTTAGATTTTCAGGATTGTTTGGGGTGTTCATATGTTGGTCTTTCTTTCCAATGCCTAAAGGCATGATCCTACTGAAAGGGGGTTGTTACTGTCCTGTAATCAGCCCATTCCACTACCCAGTACACAATGAAGGAGACTGAAAGCATTTCAGTTTTCAGACTGTCTTTAATTAATTGAAGAGACTGAATTAACAGTTGATGAAGGACCCTGGAAGTCTGTAGCTCATATATCTCTCTCCATCTCCCCTCCTACAAGGCAGGTAGATACCTGCATGGAAACAGTCTTCATTTCTCCTCTGTCCTTCAAAGATAACTTCTTTATTTTTCCTTTATTCTGGTGACTGTAGATGCAGCCTCAGAGAAACTGGGCTAATGATTGTTTGACAGTAACCTTTCAGAGTACAGGATCAGGGGAAAACAAAGCGTTTTTAATGCTCAGGATGACCTAAAGGGGCAACTGGGATGAATCCATGCACAGAAAATATTAAAGAAGTTATGTTTCTGTACAGACTGAATTCACCATTGGTGTTCGTCACACACCCATTCATATCACCTGGACTGGTTTACCAATACCACCTTAATGTGTTCTCCTGAGAGCAGTAGCCTGCTGAGATAAGCAAATGCAACATGGAGTATTTACATTTACAATCCTGGCTTTCCCATTAAAATATTTGTAGTACACTGGAGGAATGTGGATGTGCTTACTGTGCAGATTTCCTTAAAATTATTTCCTTGCTCAGTTGGAATACAGTGTAAGTTGACTGAAGACATTGGGTGAGACCAAAAAATACATTAACATTTTCTTTCTCAAAATGCAGCAAATATGTTTAATATTGCTTTTGGAGGTTATTTTCTCTTC
>WUAM01000431.1:38328727-38344783 GCA_024336885.1 Actenoides hombroni
CTTCTTCTTCTTCTTCTTCTTCTTCTTCTTCTTCTTCTTCTTCTTCTTCTTCTTCTTCTTCTTCTTCTTCTTCTTCTATCATAATCTTCTTCGTCTTCTTCTTCTTCGTCTTCTTCTTCTTCTTCTTCTTTCTTCTTCTTTCTTCATTTGTCTATGAGGATATTACAGGAGACAGACAGAATAGAAAGCAATACTAAAATCAAGACAAAAAACATCCACTGCACTCTCTTCATCCATGGAGCTAGTCATCTCACTGTAGACATCTATCAGGCTGGTCAAGCATGGTTTACCCTTCATAAATCCATGATGAGTACTCACAATAACCTTCTTGTCCTGGACTTCAACCTGTGTCTGGGAAACTAGTTTCCAATAGTAGAGCAACCTCAGCAATTCTTTTCTCTCCAGTACTATTAAGAAGACTTTGTGCCACAGTTAAATAGCATGACTGTCTGAATTAGATCCCAAACAGTCTCAATAAGACCTTTCTGACAATCTGTCCTGAAAGAATTTCTGACCTTAGCCCATTCATTTTAATTTGTGCTATTTACTAGTGTTTTATTTTCTGCCTCATTTGTGTACGGCTGTATCCTACTACACATCTTATTGGTGCATTTTGGCAATGGGACTTACTCTTCAACAGCTACGTTCCAGTTACCATTACTGTTCAACAACAACTCTGATACCCTCATTTGGTATGAATAACTCTGTCCAAATGCAAGCAGTTTCCTGGCTTAGATAAATCCTATCACTACTTTTTCTGCCTATCTAACTGTTAATCTCATCAGTGTTACCACCTAGCTTTTTCCCACAGGTTTTTTCTGTGTTAGGTGTAGTTCCTCCTACCATTCTGAGAAAGCCTTAGGACTCCCTGCACTTTGTCAGTGATGGTATCTGGTAAGCAATCTCCATCTGTTTGTGTCAACCCATGACCCTTTTCATCCTGTTTTCTCTCTCTGCCTGGGTGGGTATTTGGCTGTTTGGCAAAGCAAATCTACTTGAGATAAATATTCACTGTAGCGTGTGGTGGGAAAACAACAGATAATGGGCATATGTTGATACACAAGAGGTTCAAACTGGGTCTGAGCAGATTTTTTTTGCCATGAGAACAGCTGAAGAGTAGAACAGGAGTCCAGAGAGGTTGTGGGATCTCAGATCGTGCAGGTTTTCCAGACTCAACTGGTTAAAGTCCTGAGCAACCTGGTCCACTTTCATGGGTCACCATGTTTCAAGCAGAAGGTTGTACTAGAGACTTCCTAAGGTCTCATCCAACCTGACATCCCGTGATCCTGTATCTTTCTTTTCTCATTTTCCAGTCTCATGTGTTTCTCCTCCGTCATGCTAGCCTTGTCCCTAGAAAGTTATGGAGGCAAGAGTGGGCCTCTGAGGATAGTCTTTCAATTAACTGGTACCAGTGATCAGATATCTTAAAATCTTCCTTAAAATACCACACTTTTAACTACCTGTGGAATATAATTATCTCTTCTTTGTAGGGAATTGCACTCTCGTCTCTGTCATTTAACATAAAAGGACTCTATCTTTCATGGAATAATTTAAGTTTACCTCCCTGTGGTGTATGTGCATTCAATAATGGGTAATAGATATTAACACTTTTAGCTGATAAAGGGAGGGACAACTATTCTGCTTTAAGAGGTGGTAACAGTGTGAAGAGAATGAGATTCTTTGAGCTTGTAGATTAAGTGTTGAACTTCTTTTTCACATACTGAGTTACAGAAATCCATGTTCTTTTTATTCTTCATCTTTGCTTTTGTGTGTGCAGTGATAAATCATAACAAGGAAGGTTTTACGGAGTCAAATAATATTGAGGGTGAAAAGATAACAAAAAGGAAAATGTTACCTTATAACTTTCATTTACACTTGGGGCAGACTTGCAGAAAGCAATGCAAGTGTTATCTCCAAGAGTCCTGAAAAGCATAGTTGTTACTGACCAGACCAAAATATAATGTTTCTGGATCTACAGTAAGTACCTAACCAAGCAGGCAGCTTCATAATAAATAGTGCAAAGATTCACAAGAAGGTGTATCTGAACAATAAACCTGATCCACTCCAGAGTTTCTACCCAGGTAATCAATACTACAGATACTGATAATCCCTGGAGTTTCCTAATTCCAATGTAAAGAAGTAAAGTTTATAGTATTCTGTTTGAGAAAGCCTGATGTGGGAAATAAGTCAATTCCCCTTGGGACCTGCATCCCACAGACACTACAAATGCAAAACAGTGTCCAAGTCTGGAGCATAGGCACGCAGAACAAGGTCAGTACAGGTGTAGATGAAGTCAGTTAAGTAGCTGATCACCTGTAGTGCATCATCTGCTTATATGCTTTCTAAAGTCTCCATAGGATTTTTCTGTATTGTTAGACACTTCTCTAAATCCTGTCTGATCCATAGTGTGATAATTTTTATTTCTTCTCCAGGCTTAAGGGATAACAGATAAATCATCTATGTAAAAAAAAAATAATCAAAAAATTCAAAAAATTCAAAATTTCACAACAAAAATCCTCTTGTTCAAGACTGCAGCATTAAATTGTTGAGAAGGGAGATGATGGAGTTTGGATGCAGATTAGAATTCAGTTGCAGTCAGGGCAGCAAAGGAATTCCCTACCTGAGAGCATTGTAAGTCTGAGAAAAACATCACCATTACCCAGAAAGGTCACCAAAAAACCCAATTAGAATTCTGGAACAAATAAATCTTTAATAATGCCCTCCCTGGAAAGGTCAGACAAGAACTCTGAGTTGGTCTATTATTCCCCAGAAGGCATTGGCAGTATTTTTACTTGGTGTAACTCTGAAAAAGTTACTGAGAATTTGCCCTTCTCTGTGCCAGATAAGGACAAGCACCAGTTTACCAAACCTTGGTTGCATCAAAATCAAAACAATTGTCTTCTAAAGTTAACTGGATTTTTGTGTATGTATGCCAAATGTACAACTGTGTAATACCAGAAACATTCTGCAATATAAAAATGTTGTGTCAAAAGGAATCAAATTTAATTGATTAAATACTTTTTTTCATGTCCTGATGTGTTTCATGGTCTGTAATGGGTTCAAAACATTCAAGTCTTCCAGATGAAACTATTTCTCATCATTCATATGACATTGGAAAACACTTTAAAAAAGACAATAAATACTAACCAAAAATGTACGTTGAATTCTGAACTTAACTGAATAGCATAAGCAAGAACAGTCAAAGAAGTGGGATAACAGAATCAGTATCTCAATGTGTGATAGAGAAACAGTAACAGAGAAAAGAGGTGTCCTGTTATTAGGATCTAGGGATATAATTAGGTTTTGTGTAATCTACATCAGAAAGATTATATTATAAAAAAATCTATGTTAAAATTAAAATCACGACAGAAGTTCATAAAATGCAGATGAAGCAAAGAAGAAGTAAAGATCATCAGTTTCAAGAAATAAAGACTCATTTACACAGGGCACTTAAAAATAAGTAACCAAACCAACACCAAATTTGTATGTTCCTGCATAAATTCCAGAAAAGTAAAAATCAAAAAAGGTGAACCAGATAGTCTTTTATTAAAAGAAAATATTCATATCCTTGATTCATATAATAGCTAGTGAGACACTGAATTTGCAAGATGCAAGTAGTATTGGAATAACAAAGTTATACTGATGAAAGAATGTTGCTGTACATTAAAGAATACCAGATATTTCAGGAAGAATATTGTAAAACTAAAGGATAGAATGAATCTGCTCTTCATAGTCTTCACGTGAAGGGTGTGAACAATAATTTTACTCTGAACAGAGATAGACCTTTAGACTTAGTATGCCCAAATTCTTACCCCCAGCCTGCAACTGTGCAAGAGAGATAGTAGGCAGATGTGGACTTGGGAACAGACTAACACTTATGTTTAAAGATTCTGTAGCAAAGGAGGAAGTAATTAGCATAGAGATAGCTGATAGCTCCTGGTCAAAGATGGGAAGCTGTTCAAGACTAGGACAATTTTGTATTTATTTGAATAGCAGCTATACCACTGGGGCCTTTACAGGCTAAATCAATGGTAATGAAGAGGGCATGGGAGACAGTTCAGGGTCATGCTGCCAGTAGCTGACAGAGAGGGCAGAGCAGGCAGCAGCATGAAGTTTCATCTGCCAGTAATCACATGTAAGAAAATAAGCTATATACTTACAAATGTCTCATGATGTGAGGCAACTGATGTAGCAGCCAGGCAGTAGGCTGCTACTATGTTTTAGCTGGTGATCCTAGGTTACCTGTACATACACGCAGTGAGGTAGTGCCTAAAGAATGTGGTAATAAGCCATAACAGGAATTAAATGACTTTGTATTTCATCTCACAAAAATATTATTCACTAATCAAGCATATAATTACTTAACTTACATGCTTATTACATGGTCAGTCAGTTAATGGTAGAGTAGCAGCAAAGGGAAGAGTCATCTTATCAGGAGTTTCTAGAATGGAAACTTGTTTAAGGAATGATGCCACAGCAGATAAACTGCTTACACAATAGCAGCTTTTTCTATTTGTTTTGCAAGCTGTTTATCAACATTTTCGTTCACATGCTAACCTAGGGAATTAAAGAAAGGTTTAGTGTGGCATGAAAGCAAAGAGAAAGCCTTCTTTCGGGATCTGCTGTAAAAATCATTCTTTCTCAAAAATGTTTTTGAGCTTCTTCTCCTGTGGCTATCAAAAAAATGAAAAACATTCTTTAATCAAGAAGAAGTGTCAGAGATCAGATGAAGCCATTTTTCAGAAAGTTTAGCAGTTCTACTTTGAACGATGCTACAATGGTGGCATACAAACTAATACATAAATTAATACTAGCATGTAAACTCAGCCGCATTATATACTTGGGACTAGGTTGCACTGCTATGCAGCCTAGACATTCATAAATAACATCACAATTTCTCTCCCACCTCCAATCTTGAGTTTGAGTAAAAATCATGGTTAGGTAGCATACAGTCCTTTCTATTTCTTAACGGCTTTGCAGACTGGAAGGCTTGCATTTTCACTATATTTCCCCTGAAATCACAAGAGCTAGAAAAATCCATTATCAACACTAAAATTGCAGATTTTCATGTGATCAAATGCTCCTAAAGGTTAGAACTTAAAAGAAAAAAAATTAAAATACCCAAAGAACTATTGACACTGCAATATATTCATTGAAACTGCATAGACAGAGAAATCTTATGCAGCCAACACACTTCAGAAAAACTGGAGAAGATTTGCAATGCTTGATCACGGAATAGCACCCTCTGAATAACTTAGAGATACACATCATGTCACAGTTAGTATATCTCCTGCTTAACTGTGTGGCCATACACGCTATTTTCTCCTTAAACAGGGATTCTTTGACAGTGGAAAGAATCACAGAATCACAGAATTACTGAGGCTGGAAAAGACCTCTGAGATCAAGTCCAGCCTACAACCCAACACGGCCACATCAGCCAGACCACAGCACTAAGTGCCACATCTAGCCTGTCTTTAAATACATCCAGGGATGGTGACTCCACTACCTCCCTGGGCAGTCCGTTCCAATGTCTGACCACCCTCTCTGTCAGGAAGTGCTTCCTGATATCCAACCAAAACCTACTCTGGCTCAGCTTCAGGCCATTCCCTCTCATCCTGTCACTAGTTGCCTGGGAAAAGAGCCCGACCCCCACCTGACTACAACCTCCCTTCAGGTAGTTGTAGAGTGCCACAAGGTCCCCCTTGAGTCTCCTCTTCTCCAGGCTAAACAATCCCAGCTCCCTCAGCCTCTCCTCATAATACTTTCCTTCTAGCCCCTTCACCAGCCTCATTGCTCTCCTCTGGACACACTCCAGCACCATCCTACTTCCAAGAATACAGGTGCTTTGATGTACAGCTCACAGTGATTTTGCCAGAGTGCACAGGCATTGATTATAATTTATTTTAATGAACTTATGTTCCCAACATATACTTCATCAAGGCATCACAATACAGATAGAACCATTCAAATTACCAACATCCTTGAAAACAGATAAAGATACTCTATTAATTAATGAAAGTCTAGTCCCCGGATAGTAGTTATGTAAATAACTGTCTTCTGGTCATACAGTCTAAATATTTCTTATACATGAAATGTACTGCAACAAGATAATTTACATTTGTCTCAGGTACCTGGCCTTTGTGGCTACCTGACTACTTGTAGATGAAATATTCTTAGGATTGTGTCCAGGTGATAAGGACAACTGCCATGAACCATCTTGAATACATAATATGGAAACTCCTTAGCCTCCACTTCAGAATGCCTGCATCCAAACTGCCTATTGAGAATGAGCCCTAGTGTGTGCTAACCTCTAAACACATCTCAGAAATCGCTCAGGTGGGCACTAATCTGGCTGGGGACAAAAGCACAGCCAGGGATTGCTGTAGCAGCTTACCTGTATAGCTGATTGAATTCCAGTCCCTGAGGACACTTTCTGGTGCTATTTATCAGGCTGAATGTAGAATAAATGTAATTTACCAGTATAAATGTAACATCTGCATT
Organism: Actenoides hombroni; assembly: GCA_024336885.1. Classification (NCBI taxonomy): domain Eukaryota; kingdom Metazoa; phylum Chordata; class Aves; order Coraciiformes; family Alcedinidae; genus Actenoides; species Actenoides hombroni. Next base: position 38,335,229 of record WUAM01000431.1, read on the forward strand.
TTGGAACAAGAAGTATGGGGTTTATTTTTGATTCTTTACTTGTGAAGTTGTGGTTTGCTAGAAAGCATGGCACTGGACAAACTGGAGTTGAAAACAACTGAAGATGTTGAAGATGAAGATGTTAAAAAATTAACTTGGCTTTCTATGACATTTGGGGAAAAATAAAAATTAAAAAAAAATCACAGTTTGTTTCAAACCCTGATATGTTGTTTATTTTCTTAAACAAAATGTATGCAAGAATCTCTTGAATTCTTCTCACTTATACAGAACCCATTAGAAGTAAAGTAGAACAACAGCCTTGGCCACCTCCATCTTATAAGATAAAGTAAAATATTTAATTATAATTATATTATAACATTTGCAATATCATGCAATGCATTCTGGACTAAAAGCTGGGACATCCAGAGAGTAGGAGCCAAACAATCTGGGCATTATGTAATTCTTTATGACCCTCAAATCAAGATTGTTTCGACTTTGTTGTGTCACTATTTGAATCTAGGAACTGTTTTTTCCATTCCTCAGAAGTGATGCACTGCAGATTTATACAGCAAAATTGCTAGTTTCTTGAAGCATCATAGTGCTTTCAGTGTGGATGCAGGCAAATGATATTTTAATAATTGGATTAAATACATGGATTACTGCTTTTTCTATATATAAGTCTAAAAGATCAGAATTGAGGTCTTCAAATGTGTGTTGAGATATATCTCCTTTAGGAGTTAGGCACTTAGCTACTACTTATTCTTACTTGGAATGAAAATAACAGTTACAGACATAAATCTGTATCTTAACATCTGAGAACCAACAACTGACAATCAAACTGACAAACACAAGACAATCTGCATAGCAGCAATAGGGTGAAACAACTCAAAAGAAGCACTTTTATCTGGGTGGTAGTAAACATTTTTTCAGCACCCATATGTCTGATGACATGATGTAAATGTCTTGCCTTTGAAACCTCATTTGTAATTGAACTTTGCATTATACTGTTCCCTGGTGGCATAATATTCAGCATAAGTAGCAACTTATGGACTTGTTCTCAAGCTGCATGCATTTTAAATATAAAGACTCATTAGCATAAAGAGAGACACCTCACTGGCTGAATATCCACGTTGTTCAGGTGAATGCTACAGTCTCAGTTTCCACAGGACTGTGAAAATTTGAACTTTTAATGCTTATGGTGTTTTCCCATGAAAACTGAATTGTCCCATATGGATTTCATCCCAACAGCACCTGAGAAGTGTAAAAAGCCAGACAAAATAATTTAATGTACTGTGACTTATTTAATCTGCTTCATTATTAACATGATAATTTATTTTATGTTCCTTCCAAGCCTGTTCTATTATAAGTTCTCTTTCCCTTAATACAAACCAGAGATGTACTTGTTATTGCTTCAGCAGTGCTTTTGTTACTGCTGCTTTAGGGGAGGAAAAACAACTTATATTCTTCTCTCAGTAATTTTGGTGTATTTACCAGTTCCCCAGGTTGGTTGGCACTGATTTGTGTAGGAATGGACTTGGGCCAACACTTGACATCACATTTTGGCAAATATGTAGGTACTGAAAGAGAGAAGCAAGCACGTAGTAAAATTTACACGCAGGTCCAAATAGACTAAGGTCCAGATTCACAAACAGATGAAGACATTGACAGCTGATGAGGACTGTGGTGATCTCATGTTGTTTCAGGGAATGCTTAAGCTAGGCAATAGGTATTACTAAAGAGAGGAGAGTATCTCAAATATAACCTGTGGGCTGAGTTTCATGTTACATTCTTCTCTACATAGTGGCTAAGCTACACCTGAGTTCTGAGAGGTAAGTTTGGTCCCTTGCGTTGTATGCCCTTTTTGCTAATTCTATTACATAATAGTTGCATGTCAACAAATAACTTTTGTATTGATAAGAATGCCTTTTACAGAAAGCAATATCTATTTCCAGTCACTGTACAAAAACTGTTCCATCCAAGGAATATTAATGATCGGACTAAGAAGACTTCAAATGCTATTGAACTTTTTAACTCCCATAAGGCAACTATGAAAATACTGTTCATTGTTTCTCACAGGTACAAGAGGTTATCAAATGAAATTATCAAGTGTTAGGTTAGGAACACACAACACATACCTAAATAGTGGAATTTACCGTCACAAGATACTGTGGATGTCAAAAGTTTACATACATTCAAGAAGCAATTAGTCAAATTTCTGGGAGAAAAATTAATTCAAGGGCTATTGAGCACGAAGTGTGTCTGAGCCACAGAGTGATGGAGGCTGGAAGAGGCAAATACCACTGTATGTGCCCCCCAATTAATTTTATTACTGTGTTTTCTCTAGCTCTCTGCTTTTGACTACTTTGATAGAGAAAATATTGGGCCCCATTAAGCCATTCTTACATTCTTCTGTTAGGAGATGAGAGCACAGCATTGTAGCAGACAGTCAAAACACGGAATAACAATTTAAGCATTAATTTCAATTTTCTTTATACAGGCATTGAGTTCCTAAATGAGTTTGCATAGCTCACACAAAGAAAAAGGCATGTTTTAAATCTTGAAAGACCTGGATTTCTTCATATGCATCTCATTCTCAGTTCAAGACAAGGAATTTTTGTGTGCTCTACAGTCCAGTTTTGGAATTTCTGCCTGGAAAATACAAATTCAGGGAAAATTCTCAGTATATCTTGGGAAGAGTTCACCTGGGAGCAGAAATAAAGGACAGGAACAGGGCAGGAGTGGGAGCAGGAAGGATAAGTGGCTCTGAGGTAGAGAAGAGAGCTGGGGTTCACCATGCTTGTTCATGGTTAAGGAATCCATGTTAGGAGAAACATGGTACACCCAGTCTCATCTGTGCCCTCTCTGAATCCAGACCAAGAGTCTTCACTTTTCAATGTCAGCCACAGTATGATCGATTACTCTGCCCATCAGTCTCCACAGCAGCAGGATGTTAACTGGCTCTAGCTGTGGTAAGAGCTGGCATGGATGTGGTGTAACTCAATGGGAACCAATGGATTGGTTCTTGACTGTGCCAAGTTTGGACTTGTGCTCCCTTGTGCAGACTTAGGCACACATACTCTACTGACTGGGGCTCCATCTCTTACTGTGTATTTTCTTTTATAGCCACTAGATTTATTTGTTAATTATTATTTAAATAGTGAGAATTGTTTGGAAATAGCTTGTTTTCCTTTTTATAGCTCCTTAAAGTTAAGCTTCTGGAAGCAGTATACAGGAACAGTGATAAACAGACTTTAACTGCAGTTTCCTAAGATGGTGCCTTTAATGGGCTCATAAATACAGTTGCTGGTTGTTTATTTTTTCATTACTGAGATCTATGGTTTAACGAAAAACCTCCAATGAATCTGCAAATATCTGCATTTCCCTTTGTAATGGTTATAGAAAATTTGGGTGCAGATTAGGTCCAGGTCAATGTTCCTCAAGTTTGAGTTCATAATGCCACATGGTGTCTTGAGCTTGGAGGTGAAAATGGAGATGATATAATGCTCCCTTCTTTCACTACTGTGAGGAAATCAATCTGGAAGAGAGGATCAGAACAAATCAGGCAGAGGTATGTTTGTCTCCGTGAGATCCAGACAATGGGTGAGGTCTGATGCTCCATGGTAAGCAGAGTCATTGTATATATTGCTAGCCAACTTCCTCATTTCTGTTATATAATTTTAAAAGAAGATAAATAACTTACCATTAATTTTCATGAATACAGTTCTTTATAATTAATATTAACGAGGATATTATCAGAATATGACAGTTCCTTGTAAGTAGGATGACACCTGCTGTGTGTGATCAAATGCCATGTTAATGAGAGGTGTGGTCCATTTCACTTTGAAGGAGAGGCAAATTTGCCCATTTCTGTGTGAATGAGGGGGGGAACTTATTCTGAGGCAGGCATTAATGGATTAAGCTTCAGGGCTACCCTGTACAGCAAAAGCTTCTAAACTCCTTTACACACTTTAAAGCTGAGTTCACAAATTGCTGTCCTTGAGGGTGAACAGCAAAGATAAGAAAATCTGAATAAAAAGTTAAGAAAAGCTCTTCTGACCGCTTCTTTCTTAATTGAAGCTTTTAATGTGTGTTTCCTATCATGGTTATATATATGCATTTGTAGTGCCCACCAGCACAAGGTCTCCTGCCTTTTTGTGTCTGGAAATTCTCTAGGTATGAAAGTAAAAGTACATCACATATCAGAATAATCACTGAATTTTTCATTTTATATTCCACTGTTTTCTTTTTCCTTTGTGAACTCCAGTTCTCATTTCTATGAACAAGGGCTTTTCTTGATACTTGCATACCATATTGAAACTTTGGTATGAACTACTATCTTCCTTTGCAAGAGACAGATGTCTCATTTCTCTTCTCAGAATGAAAGAAAAGCTAGGCTGTCATGTTGCATAGTTATTCAGTAAGTCCAAAAGTCTGCACCTTTGAAATGTTGGAGATGCCCTCTTGTATCATTCACAAATTGTGAGATGTCCTCCTATATTTTCCTGTGTTCTCCAGGGGTAATCGCATTCATAGTTAAGTGCAATAGATGAGATCTTATGATCCTGAATCACAGGGATGTCTTGGAACACAAAATTAAATTTCCCTGGATATGGTTATTTTAGGGTTTAAACTCTCACAACAGCTGAAACAATGGAAACTCCTTGATATCTTTTTTTTTTTTTTTTTAATTTATTTTGCAAAATGATTCATTTTGTACAACTGTTTTATAAATGCATTTTGAGAGATCTACTTACATAACTATTCATATCCACATGGTTTTGTGCAATTTACTAGTAATGCATACTCCTCAGTATATGCAGCCTGCAATGAAGACTGTCTTAGAAACCATTTTTTCCTGTACGATTTTGTGTATTCTTTCTTTTTCCAGGTGCTGAAGCAAGTTTGTGAAATGCTGCATATTCTGTAGCACTGGTAGAACGTCATACAGTGCAGAGACAAATGTCATTGACCTGAGAGAATTGAGTTGTTCAGCCTGGAGAAGATAGGCCTCCAGGAAGACCTTATTGAGGCCTTTCAGTACTTAAAGGGGGTTATAGGAAAGTTGAGAACAATGTTTTTAGCAGGGCCTGTTGTGATAGGGCAAAGGAGGATGGTTTTAAACTAAAAGAGGGTAGATTTAGACAAGATAAAAGGAAGAAATTACTTACGGTGAGGATGATGAAACACTGGCCCAGGTTGCCCAGAGAGGTGGTAGATGCCCCATCCCTGGAATTGTTCCAGGTCAAGTTGGACAAGGCTCTGAGCAACCTGATCTAGATGAAGATGCTCATGGCAGGGGGCTTGGATAAGGTGATTTTTAAACGTCCTTTCCAAACCAAAGTATTCTATGATTCTATGACTTCTAGATGTTTTTTTACTGAAGATTTCTAAATAAGGATTTAGAACCTGGTCTACAGATACTGAAAATAAAAAAATATAATGCTGTTCTTGACTGCTATGATTCAGTAGCAGATCTGAGAAAGAGCTCCAAGTTACTGACTTTCTATCAACATGTGCTTCTTCACTTCATCTCTAAGTTCCCTGGTTCTCTCATTTTAATTGCTTTGTTGCTTGATTTTAGAAGTTGGCTAACAAGTTCAATTAAAAAAGCTCATTCTTTTCACAGCAAAGAATGCCACAGAATCAAATAATTATGAAAATACTGTTTCCAGGATTAATAACAAGATTGTCTCAGTACGGACATGAGACTTAATGCCTTTTTATTGTCTTTTTTTCTTGCATTTTATAAGCTCAAGGGCAGAAAGGAATGGGAGATGTAGAAGAGGAAAACAATAGCAAGCAGCTGGGTTCTGTGTACAAAACACAATGCTGAAAACTCATGTCTTACTTTCTGAAAGCTCAGACAGCTGCTAGGACCAACTGCTTTGCTATCAGAGCCACACGGGGCAAACAACAGCCAACAATATTATTTGAAACTATTGAAAGTATTTAAATTCCCATATTATCTCTAAAAAACATTAACAACTTATTTTGGGAGCCATCTTACCCACCTGTGTTATTCTTTTATTAAAAGGGAGAAAGACCTCTTGTATTCAAGAAGGCTTTTATTTTATTGAATTTTTTCCACAACAAATCACAAAACTGAGCAGCAAGCACCTTGGAAGAGTTCTGCCTGATGGATATGCAATGGTTTAGAGGACAAGAAAGATCTGTAGTTTACTTTGACCTGCTGAATTACCTAGACTTCTGCTCTGCTCTTTTCTATCTATTGTCATTGTGAAGATTTTGTGCAAAGGGATAGAGTCATATTGTGAGTTTGAAAAGTCTTAGATCAAACAGGTCCTTAACTGTGACTGGAGCCTCTAGAAGCTATATTAAACAACAATTATTTTAAACCAGTAATTATACAATTCCTATGGAATAGACTAAAAGTGGGGGATACACAAGTGGGATCTTTCCACAGACCACTTGAGACAATTACTGGTACTAGACGGCCCCAGCACAAAGGAAGGACTGAAGAAAGAATAAGTGAACTCTTTACCCTGGCTACTTCAGTGTCAGTGTTCTGACAGTTCATTATATGTAAGCATATCCTTTGCAAATCCCAAGGAAATGGCCATATTCAGTGTTTCTTTTCTTAAAATTATGAACCTTGTAGTCATCACATGAGAGAGATTCCATTGCTGGCCAGTTATACAGTGGCTTTGAGCACTCGGGCATTGGCACTACCCTATTTTGTAGGAATCCTGGGCATGTCTAAGAGTGTTCAAAGATGAAGTTTTTTCACTGATGAAAAAAAAATCACAGGACAAACAGAATTTTCAAAAAGGTTTTTTTTTCTTCTGTGGCTGTAGGGTAATAAGCATTCAAGTGATCCTTTGCAGCTGTAGGGATAATATTTTACAGGCTGCATATGGCAGCCTGGACTGATACCCAGTGAATTCATGGTAAATGCTTCCCTGCCTGTTCCAAGGAGCTGCCATGCCACGCTTTCATCTGTGTGGTTTTTGGCAGTCTGTTGATTAACTCACACCACTCCATAGTAGCCTCAAAAGGCAAAGCTTCTTTTATAAAATCCAGCTGGTGTATTCAGTACCATTGTAGTGATGTTGCACTACCCAGCAGTGAGAACATCAGCAAAGATCAGATGGGTAAGCTCTGTAAAATAACAAAATCCTTGCACAGTGCTTGGATAAAATCAGGCTAACAGCTGTCATCATTACTGACGATCAAGAAAATTGAACCAGCATTCTAGCATCTGTGTGAGGGCGGCATTACCTGCTACAGCGAAAGCGAATTACCTGTCCATCAGTGGGGAATCTTAATCCAAAGACTATCTCTTTAGATGTAATTTGCATAAGCTTCAAGTTAGAAGGGGCAAAGGAGAAAGATTGTTTTATTAACAGTAGGCTGGGTGGTATTAATCTGAGGACTGAGGAGAATTCTTAAATACAGAATGTTGATATTGCAGAAAAAAGCAGAATCAGCTGAAAGGTTATTTGCTGAATAGAAGATTTGTCCTTTGAGTGTCCTACAGCTGCAAATAATCTAGTTGGAGTTTCTTTCTAACAACTTATGATCTATGTCTTTACCAATGTGTTCATTTTAAAAAGGATCATTTGCAAAATGATAGTAAGCGTTGATATGTTCATTCAAACCTCAGTCTCTCACGTGGTGGTTTCTGTTGAGTCTTTCTGAACCATGCTTAAAAAAGCTATTTAGTACCTATGGCTTTGTTTATCTAAAACTGCTTCAGAACTTTTTGGAAATATTGAATCAGACATCCAAACACCTTTGCTGGTAGGGGAAATGTAAGGCTTATATCACCTAAGAATTTGCCAGAGGTTGTGTATTTCTCCCAAGCTAAACAACTTTTAAGTACCTTCATTCTGTGTGTTGTCCTGTGTCATGCAAATATACCTCCACCAGTTTATGTGACCTGTCCCAGCATCTGAAGTGAAAGAGCCATTTTTGCATAGTTCTTCATGAAAGCTGTTCAGCCACTAATGGTGGTTTGGATATCTCCATGAACTTGAAAGTTTAAGGAGAACATTGCCTTCTTCAGTTTTAACCGCTGTGTACCCAAGTATTTATATTTCATCAACTTATCCCCATATTACAACTTGTACATGAAGTTTAATTGCAGAGGCACTGTGGTTTGCCTAAACAAAGCTTGGAGCAAGGCATCTAGTATTTTCTGTCAAATACTAAAGGATGGAAAAATCACCACTGTTTCTGATAATCAGTCTTGATTTTAAAAAATTGCTCACAATCATTAATATGACTTGATTTGATTTAATCTTCCAGCTGGATCAGAATTCTCTTTAGTCACTGATACTTAGATCAGTCTCTACAAAAGTTGTGAAGGCTTCACTGCCTAGGTTACAGAGCTTTTCTCTGTCCATTTTCTGTAAATAATACAATTTTCTGTTATGCATTACAACAGATGGATGGTAGAGCTACCAGCATGTTTTCTTTCACAATTTATCATGGTAGCTTCAGCTCTCTCTCCTGATTTCTTTTTTTATACATACAAGGAAGTATATTTCCCTTCCCCCCCCCCCCCCCGATTTCTACAAATTCATGGATACCTCCTTGTGCACCCCATACCACCAACCCTCTCCAAGTCACTGTTTTCCAAGTTTGGATGTATATCCATTTATAGGTATCATTCACATAATACAAATCCATCAGAATCCTTTCAGAAACACCTGCACGGGATGATGGTTTTTCATTGACATCTCTCTTGTGGATAGGCCATCTGTTTTTAAGCCATTTAATATATACACCAGTGATATTGTGAAGAATACATTTTTTCATTTGACTATCGAATGTAAGTCTAACATCCACCTTAATAAATATATTTTTATAATTTTTAAAATCTATTATTTTAAGTATATTATCAACTCCACATACATGATTAAGTCAAATAAGAAGATCAATTTTGTTTCATGATCTGTTCTCATAAAAGTGTATTGACTGATGCTAATTACATTTCTACCTTTATTTTTGATTAATTGAATCCCATATCATCTTAAGGATTTCTCTGCTGGAGAGTGAAATCAGATTTACTGCCCTGTAGTTACCTAGATAATCCTTTTTTCCTCCTTGAGTATCATTGAGAACCTTACTCTGCACTAATGCATCCTAAGGTATTTTTTTAGCAACCATCAGAATTCTGGAGATCTTGGAAATTTTTTTCAGGACTCCTGGCTGTAAGTTGCTTCAGGTTTAAGTTACCTGAAAACTTCAAATATTTAGCCAGTTGATTGCCCATATTACCTCGAGGCTGCTGTGTTCTTTGCCCAACATGACATCTAGCTCCCTTACTGTATGAGTGGCTTTTCTCACCTCCACCTGCAGGCTGCTCTCAGGTGACCTTTCCCTTTGGCTGTCTGCCTAGAAGCATTGGTGGGAAGCCAACCAGTGGGTGAGCCAAGCAGCTGTCTTGCAGGTGGGACTGTGTAAGCTCCTTGAATGATTTCCTAAGGAACCAGCTATCTGGAAAAGAATTGCTCTATTCTGAAGGAGGGAAAGCTTAAAAGACAAAATTAAATGAAAGTAAACTGTAATTTCTTACGAAATAGAAAGTATTTTTTTATGGTAAGGTAATGG
>WUAM01000431.1:38356092-38370795 GCA_024336885.1 Actenoides hombroni
TGTTCTAGTTTCCTTTTCTAATTGCTAAGTCTCTCTCCCTTATTCCCTTTCTCTTCCCCCTTTGGGGAGGGAGGGGGGTTAACAGAAAGAGTCTGTTATAGGTCTAAGGGGCTGCCCTGACCCTAAACCGTGACAAGTGCTCGATGTCTATGTAAACAAGTTTTCTTGCCCTCCATATGCGGTTAACCTGTCTGTAGGATCAAGAATGCTCTCTTCTTTATACTGGCACTAGAGGAATGTCCTACATAATGCTAGCTGCACTTTTTCAAAAGCTATGCCATGTACTGTTCCAACAAGATAGATAATCATATTCCTTTGTCTTTACATTCTCACAAGCATTGTCATATTTAGTAGTACAGTCTCAGCTTCTGCATCACAGGTCTGAGTGCTCATCAAACAGCTGGGACACCATATTGTTCTTCAGGAATTATGTGTGAATACATCTGAAACCTTTTTTACCAGAGGTCAACCTGCATAGTAATGTGTTGGGTGTTGCTGTTCTTTTTTGATCTTCACTCTAGTCAAGAAATTGGTGATCATTAATTCTGAAAGTCATCTCTAGCAAAGACCCTATGGATACATGACATACATTTTTCATATTGACAGATTTGCCATTTTTGGCATAGACACCAGGCAAAATAGTCACCATTTTCCCTATTCTTGGGTGGCCACCATACAAAAAGTCTTCGTATAAGCATTTTTCTGGGTGCTCCAATGTACAGCTGTGATAAAGCCTGTGCCATATCGTGTGGTTTTGAGGATTTGTCTTCCCTTACATTCTGTGAAGAGAGAAAGGATTGAAAGGACTGTAGCCCCATGTTTCAGCTGACTATGGTGGCACTATGTTATAAAAAGGAGGACCAGACTGTGGACTTTTGGACATAATTACTGGTTGAGGGTTAGAGCTACTGGGAAATTGCATGAAAACATGACTTCTGGGTTAAGGTGCTGTCAGATGTAGGATACGTCAGTCTATGAGCTGTAAGACTGCAGACATGGACACCTTGGAGCAAGGGCTAAGTACTCCTGCAGAAGTGCTCTTGGTGTTTCTCATCAGATGTTTTAAGTATCCCTCAAAGGATAATCTGAGGGGCTGGGAATTTAACTTCAAAGGCACAGCTAAACACGCCCACTAAAGGCACTGGAAATACGATGGAGTGTATAATGATCCCAGTCTATGTCTGAGGGAAAAATCTTACCCTTGTGTTATTGACAAAGAGAGGGAAGAAATAGAGCCTGTTTGTTTTCTTCATTTAAAAATAGAAAGGATTATTTATATATGATTTTGTTCAGTTGATTAGGTAACTTCTTTTTTGCTTTTCTTTACTTCTATCCAACTTAGATGTCTGAATGTAAACACGTTTGTCACAGAGGTCTGGAATTATATCTCAGTGTAATGCATACAAAGATAATGAGACCCATTGTGCTGGAAGGAATAAATCACAGGAGTTTTGGTTTTCCAAGCTGCAGATCTCACTGTATTTGTGTGTGCTATAATGACTCCCCTCCATCAAAGACATCTCACCAAGAGGCTATGCAGGAAGTATTTAATTCAGCAGCATACTGGACCTCACTGCGATAGAGCTAACTTTCTTCATAGCAGATTGGACGGTGCTGTGTTTTATATTTGTGACCAAAGCAATGCTGATAACATAGTAATATTCTAGCTATTACTGAACAGTGTTTTCACAGAGTCAAGGACTTCTCTGTTTCAAACTCTGTCCCATTAGTGAATACACCGGGACTTGTGCAATAGGTTGGGCTTGAACATAACCAGACAGATGACCTGAACTAATCAAAGATATAGTCCATTCCATATAATATCATGCTCATCAATAAGAGTGGAAAAGGGAGTTTTAGGAAGTTTAGGGTTTGGGTTTTGTTATGTTCTTTTCCTCAGGAGCTGTCTGGGCATTGATCTGTAAGATGTGGTGATTGCCTTTGCATTGCTTATTATTTTTTGTGTGTTCTTTCTCACTTCTTCCATGTAACCTTCATTTATTAAACATCTTTTTTTTTTTTTATCTTAACCCTGAAGTTTTCCTGCTTTTATTTTTCCTTTCCTCCCAGCCCACTGAAGGTGAGAGAGGAGTGTGAGCGAGTGGCTGCATAGTGCTTAGCTGCCTACTGGGCTGAACACTTAGCAAGCAATTAAGCAATACATTTAAGAAAACAAAATTACAGAAAAAGAAATTGCAGAACAGAGTGCACACTTACTCTCATCTACTCTTGTGCTTTGATGTGACCTCAACAAGGTAAACATTCTTCCTGAGGCACAGGAATTGCATACTTCTTTGGGGACGGGAAGATAGGTCTACACTGGAGACTTTGAACAAGCTGCCTAGGATGTGGAGCCGTTTAATGATGGAATTTCTCAGCAGGATTAAATAGCCCAGGCAAAGCACAGTTTCAGTGCAGTGCTTCTAGCATCCTGACACTGTGTGGTTAGTGGTATAAACATTATTCTCCTTACATCCTGCCTGGCCTTCAGGAAGTTTGGTTTTCTAATATCTTCATTCTTGCTGTATGTTCAGAACCCAGTTTCCATTATGGTCTCTGCTTTCTTTGTGTCAAGGCCTGGTTATGATCTCTTGTTTCCACCTCTAATTTTTGGTTTGTTTTCCCAGCAGGTAATTCAGGTAATGTACCAGTGATGGTAGTATTGTTAAGTAGAAGATGTTCAGTCTTTACAGCACTGTAAGCAGTGTTCTGCATGACATAGCTTGTTGTAAAGTGAGAAAAGTGACTCTTTCTGCTCTTTTCTTGAGAATCTGGCACACCATCATAGAGGTCCACTGCTGGAATTCCTATTTTACAGATGACTATGCTAGCATATGTGTATCAGAAGAAACTGAAACCTTGACGCCAACTTAAAAACAAGGGCAAGGTCCATTTCCCAGTCCCCGTTAACAGAAATGTTCAAGTAGGAATGTAGCATCTCTTCACTCTTCTACACAGAACTAAGTCGAGGGTATTTTGCATCACAGAATTAACTTCATCTAACCTTACTCATCTAAATGTCAGACAACTAATCTAACTAACTTTAGATGCCTTAAATTTAGGTGAGATGAATCTCAAGTTAAAGTAGATGTACTGTTTAATTTCAGTTCTTTCTTTCAGCATAAACACCATGACACATTTTAGCTCTAGAGGAACATACATATACATATAGAGCAATATTGAACTCTCAGTCATTCTCATGTGGACCCAAGTGCTAGTGATGTACAGATTTTAGAGAGAATCATTCAAGGCTGATATGCCTTCAATCCTTGCATCATTGAATTTGTCTTTGTATGGCTCAACTGCCAATTTGTAAATTCCTTATTTAGACACTTGAATAAAAACAACTGAATTTATCAATCCCATCTGTAAATGTTGTTTAAAATGCATTGTTTCTGTGATAGAATAACAGATATGTTGGTTAATATTATTAAGTAATTTATCTCCTGGAAGCTGTGGGTCTGAGTACTGGGGAAGTGTCGACCTCATAGGTGGTAGCTGTTCTACACACACTTGTATGTGCATGTTAATGCAGACACATACTTGCTTCTTCCTTTTATTATTTTTTTTTTAGAGAAAAACAAATCACCTCATAACTGAGGCTGAGCATGTGATTCCTTTGATTAGTACAGCAGGCTCAACCATGTAGTCAAACACTGTGAGGCTATTCATTAATTTTCCAAGTTGTTGCACTGATTTTCAGAGATTTTAATTTTTAATCAGTCCTGGTGCTCTAATACTGTGCACTCTCACACAAAGATTTCATGCAGTCCTGAAAGCCTGTTTACACTGTAAAACGAATCTGCAAGGGTGCCTGCCAAAGAACTATAATTTTCAGATAAACAGCATAATGATCCACTAGTGTGAGTTGCAAGAGAGCCAAAATATGAAAGAGTATATTTGACACCAACTTCTTAACCTTGCAAGGTGACTAGGAGTAGTCTTCATGGTCTATGGACATGTCTAGAATAAAATTAATACAAACTTCCAGCACACACAGGAAATAATCAGATTTATTGCCTGTTTCACTGAGTGAAAAGTGTAAATGACTACTTAGATCGAGATGTCTACCTTGAATACCACCTGCTGTGATCTCTGAAACATTTATTCGCAGGTTATTATGGGGTGCTCATTGCAAGAGCTGACTGTTTCATGTCAACTAATTAAAGAGAAAAAGAAGATATATTTCAAATGGTTATAATGGGTAAACAACTGAACATGAACTCCTAGAATGAACCTGTGGAGAAAGCTAATCTTTCTAAATGCAGTGAAGAAGTGGATTTTGGTCTTGGATACAACTTTATACTATGTGAAACAAAATGTCCATAGTAAAAAATACTGATAAAATTGGGGAGGGTGGGGAAGAACCACAAAAAATATTCAAGGACTGAATTAAAAAGACTTAGAATGAGAGAAATTAACTGTCTCTGTGCATCAAAATGACAGAATGGTATGATTATGGTATTTAGGAATAAAATGCTGAGTAAGAATCAATGTTTTATTGTAGCAAAGATGGTTGTATGAGAACCTAGACTGCAATTAGAAGTCAGTCAGACTTAAATGAGAAAGTAGGAGGAAATAATGTTTAAACAGACTAGGAGGGAGAAGTGGTGTGCTCCTCTCCTCATATCTCTGGATTAAGTCTGTTTATGTTATTGAAAGTTGATATATCAGACACAAATTGCTGTGCTCCATGGAAGGTTAAATCTATAACATAGAGGAGATTAGTTACTCTCATGATTACTAGGATTGTTAACTGATGAACTCAAATAGTGGTACTATGATTTTTATAGATATAGGGCTGGCTTATGGACAGGGCTAGGTTAAAAAGTACCAATATTTCTCTGTGAACAATTGGAAATATTCAGTACTTGACTGTTTAGGAGTTTTAGTACTGTGGACTAGATTTTTATTCAAGGTGAGGTTCCCACTGGCTACAGCTGTTGCTGTGAAAGTTCTGAGGCTTGTGTTGGATTTATATAAAAGTATGATGGTTAAGGCTTTCCTAGTATTACCTACAAAATATATGGCAGAAGCAAAGATAAAGTGAAATCTGGCCAGGACAGATTTTAACTGCATTGCTGATAACAGCATCTTTCCTTTTCTTGTAGTCCAACCTTTTATAACTTTATGTTGTCCTAATTCATTCATTGCCTAATGATGATCCACTTTGCTCTGAAAAGACCAGACTCTGTATAAAAACATCATAAGTGAAAATGTTGTTAAGGACTGTCTCAAGTTCTAGGAGCTAAATTACTGCACAAATTCTAATAAAGATGGTCCAAATTAGCTGGCGTAAGTCCCTTGCCTATTTTAAAAAGAACTGTCCACTTAGGAACAAAAAATGTTCCAGTAGGAATAACTATGCTTTGTAATAAATTCACAGATATTTTTTGGTCTAGAGAACACTTTGTAGCATATACGTATGTGTACAAGTCCCTGTTCATGGACATGGAATTTATACCCAAATTATAGGATGCTTCTCACCCCTTTGAGGTGCCTCAGTTTTTTATTGGGAGAATCTAAATGACTGCCTTATGCAAAATACCTGCTATAGGAAGATGGACTGAATACATCTTACTTGGTTAATCTTAATGCAGATACTTCTTCTTTTATGGAAAGGAAAACAATCAAGTCTTCTGTACCAGACTTTCTATCATTTCTAATCAGTTATTCGTCTCAGATACTGATATGCATAACATTATGGGAACAATAAGCACACGGAAGAACCAGAAAAAATAATGGAGAATTAAATTCGGAATACAGAATATGACAAAGCTGTGAACAAAAGACAGCAGCAAGAAGAGGATGACTGGGAGCTGAGAATTGTAATATGTCTGTGAGTAATTATATTGGTATTTAGGGCTGATGCAACACAGATGATATGAATAAAAAAACCTCAAGGTGATAAATAAAGTCAGATTGTTCTTGGACAGTGTGACATAGATTATAAAGCAGTGAGATAAAATAGATCAGGAAATGCTGATTAAAATAAAAGTTTGCAAGGTTAGAGGAATTTTAATAATGGAAAACTTTAATTGCACTGATACTGATCAGTATTACAGCTCTGAACACCCTTCCTCCACACAAACTCTGAACACTGTGTTCTTGAGGGAATGAGTATGCCTATGCGTGTTGAACAGGCTGCAGAGCACGTGACCAGTTGCCTTTTTGACCTTTTAAGGCATCACAAAAAAAAAGCCAACTATACAATTTACATTGAGAAGACAGGTTCTTCATCTGGGTTAAAGAATTGAGGAAATCAAGGGTTCTTTTCTTCTGGACTTCATAATCATTTTATTATCATTAAACATCCTTTATAATATAGAAAGTTGATGTCATTTCTTAATTGCCCAGTGCTACTGATCTGAATCTGGTGGGGAAATAGGTGAATATAATCAGAAGTTCTTACCCTAGCATGATTTACTCCTCATTCTCCTCCTCCTAAATCTGTTACATTGCAAGAAGATCCTAGTTGCTGTTAAATCATTTCAAAGAGCAAAGGGAAGAATGCAAAGCTTTCTCTTAAAGAAAAGAAATAACTATATTGACTTTGAAGGTCTTGGTGTATGGGTAAGAGCAACCCTAATAAACTAATATGTGTTCATGCTTATTGATAAAAATAAGAATGCAACAGAACTATTACGTAATATTTACCATAGCCCTGCTGCAGCAAAGTAGAAACCCTCCTGCAAGGACTGAATGCATCTTTCAAGTTGATGTCATCCTTAGTTTGCAGTGATGTCATCCTTGGTTTGCAGTGATGTCATGGGGAGCAGAAAATAGTATCATGTTGGGTTATGGCAATGTAAAAGGCATAAAATTGTGCTTCAAAATATGTAAAATTAAGCAAGAACTTTGAAATGAGAACTTTGGAAGATGTGGGTTTTCATATTTTATTTTTTTTTAAAATAAAATGCAGCACTCAGAATGAATACAATATGAACCAAAGACAATTTCCATGTAGCCATCTGAAATCTGTAAGATATACTTTTAACATGAGAACAATTGTGGTCTTGAGGAAGCTGCTAGTACCAGGGCTGTAACATTGAATCTGAATGTGATCTGAAATGTTTGAAATTCAAAGTGATTAATTTCTTTTTGGTCTTAACAGGAATGTGACAGGACCCTAAATTACTGTAGGTCAAAGCAGACCTTTAGCAATGACTTGCTGCTTACTGTATATGGCACTCATTTATTATGATGGACAGTTTCATAAGTAGACTTTAATGCAGAAATAAGATGAAATTCAACAGAGACACAGATTTAGCAAAATGCTTTGATTTTTAACTTTTTCTTTTAATTCCTCATTTCTTCTTGAAATAACTTATTGAGTTTAGTAATCTTTTCTCCTACCTAACTGTAGACATTTAAAATGTAGACACTTTTAGGCCTAAATCTAGCCTGTTATTTTCTAAACATTGCTTTTTTTCTCTGTAACAGATTGCAGTGTGAGAGAAATCTTTGGGGCTAAATAAAAATAAACATGAGAAAAGCTGACATCAGTGTAGAAAAGAAAATAAAAAAAAATTCAAACATTTCAATAGACATGTCCCCACCTCAAAATCATATTTTGATGAATTAAGTGAATCTGGACAATACGAAACTAATTAATAAACTTTTAACTGATGTCCACATTATACTGAGATGTAAGGCATTGCAAGAAGACAACTGGAAACAATATAGGCACAGTACAAGTGCGAAGACCATTGCCGTAATTATCTTTACAAATTTCAGTGTCTGTTAAATGTAATTGGGGTTTATGGATGTGTCTTAACTCTGAATAAATTCTCAGAATTTGGTTTTCCTTTTTGAAATCTCAGCACAGGACTTGGGTGCAGTCACTTGTAAATGGTTCTCTGGTTTGTAATCACATCAACAGCTTCAGTTTAAGCACTATATCTTCATCTGTTTCCCTTGCTCTGCCACTATACCTTCAACTGTTTTCCTTTCTCTGCACTGCTTTTCAGCAGAAAGGGAAAACTTATGAAATTATTTTACTTTTTTACCTTTTTCCTCCTGTTAAAAAACTCCATGTAAAAACTTCTCTGACTCCAGGTTGTTTAATTTAGTGCCACAGGGGTGCTAAACTTATTCACAGCAGCAGATGTCTGTATGATCTAGTGTGATCATATTCAGACTATAAGGGGCAAAACCTGTACTTACCAAAATAATTTACAGGAGGGACACTTTTTTTTCTCTCACTGGATTGATCTTTCTCCAGAAAAAGAAATCTGTATGTAGACAAGGAGCACTGCATTCCTAGGAAATAAATCATAAAACGTTAAACAACAAGTTACCCAAAATAAAATATTGGCAGAAATGTATCCAGGAAGACACATATGTTTAATGACTCTCACTTGCAGAAAATTATTTTAACAGTACACCTTAGTCTAGTGAGTAATGCAGATGTACTTCACATGTTTTAAGGAGACTTCAGGAATTGCTGAGGGAAGATAGAGAACATATGAAGTCAGAATTAACACGAAATGTAAAATTTGTAATTATTAAGTCAAAAATCCTGATGAGATTGCATTCTTGCTTCATCTGTATTTCAGCAGGTCATATGCTGGTTCTGTACTACTGGAAGGCAGAGTCCATTGAGAAAGGCTATACAGCAAAGAAACATCAGGAAGATGTGATCACTAAGCGCAGAATTAGATCAGATGCAAAATTTGACAAACTTCCTTATTAACACATGGAACTTCTTCACTTTGTCCTTTCAGGCCACATTAAGTCATATGATCACATTTGCCATTTCAGAGAAAAGGGAATTAGGAAGAGAGGAGACCTCATCATTCAGTGAAAATAGAACTGTCATCTGCATATAAATGCGTAAGGCTTGCCACAACCATCAGGTTTCTAATAAAGAGAAAAGTATAGTAACAGATATAACATGGACCTTGGTGATACAGATAATCAATCAGGTTTGGGTAAAAAAAATAACCTCAGAGGAAAGATCTGTAGGATGAGTACATCTGTGGGGATGGAAAAGGAGACATATCAGACTGGGACAAAAAGCATCATTTTAGGACAGCACATTGAGAGGCATTGAGAATGGAAGTTTAAGTATTCCTCTGTATAACTTACCTCTGTTTTTTTATATGGTACTGGAGATGTGGTTTTCCTTTAGAGGGAAGATTCTGGAAACGATAATGCATGTTACTGAGTGGGAAAAGTCAGCAAAAAGTTTGCTGCTGATGTTCCACCATGAGCAATGACAATCTTCCTCTCTGAGTTGAACCAAATGAATGGAGTGTGCAGTGCTCGCAACTGTGCCTCATGGTGTCATTCTTTGTAGAAGGGTTAAGCAGCTCCACAAGGAAACTGAGCCATTTAGGGAATTGTGAGATTCCACATCAATGGCCAGTTTGGAGAGAGGAACAAGGATTCAGTTTACTTTTCACTCACCAGTGAAAAACCTTGGAAATTCCTTTCATCATTTTCAATCTGATTTAACTGTGAATTTCTGAGGGTGGCTGGGCTGGGACTATGCAGAACTTGAATCCAGTTCCCAAAACTTGCTTGTATGAACTTGGACAAACTATTTACTCTCTGCACTGATTTCCTTGTTGTCAAGAGGAGGTAAAAGTCCTTCACTTTGTAGGAGTTCTTTATTTAGCTAGTGAGCTTCTTGATACATAAACAGTCTCAGGGGTGTTGTTTATATTTTCGATATAGTTGAGCCATCTACATATACGTGTCAGTGAGACAAAAGCAATCTAGAAATAGGTTAAGCAAATAGACTTACAAGTCAGGCTGATGACACAGACTCTTCCTTTCTTTCAAAAACAACGTGGATTCATGTAGCACATTAATCAGACTTAAAACATCTCATTGCATTTAATGGAATGGGCATTGTTTCCTTGATAAAACTTGCTTTAACCAAGTAAGAAAGTTTTTGGGTAGGGAAAAACTCTGTCTACGTGCTGGCTCAGGTTTGAACACATGAAGATAGGTGGGCAAGGTATCCCAGGAATGGACAGAGGAAAGATTTGAAACCTGAGTTAGATTTTGGGAAAAGTGGACCAGAATGGGTGAATAAGATTGCTAGAGAACAACAGAATATCATTATGAAAGGGCAAGAAGTACTCCAAATCCCTGACTGCTGATTTGGCTTAAAAATTATATAATTAAAAGAAAAAAAACCCCAAACAACAAACCTGACAGTATTGATAGGTTGATTCAATTTATCCAATGGCTTTGAGCTTTCAGGATGCAGATGGATCACACTTTCAAACCTTTCTGTTCTATCATACAGATTGTTGTCTTTCATTGTTTAAGGGTTTTTAATGTCATCTTAATCATAAAGTTGGAGCTTAAAAGAAAATACTGAATATCACTGAGAAGAGAGAGACTCATCCTGGAGGTAGGCAGTTTGGGTGATTTCTGACATTTGCTTCCAGGTTCTTAGATTGCACAGGATTTCTGTTCTTTGTCTCTTCTTGACCCATCTTCACAGATGGCACATAGAAATAGAAACTGTACTTTGAATATAACATTCTTCAGAGCTTTTCCCACTTCTCAAGCATTTCCTTGTGGTAGGACTAGTTCTTTTTTTCCAGCTATAGGCAAACTCAAATAATTTTACATGCAAGAGTATGCATATCAGTTCTTTGCAGTTACATTTACACTACATTTCTGGCAACGATCATGAATGACTGGTATCAGCTATGACTCATTATTCATTCCTCGAAGGAACTGGCATATCAGCAAGAGGCAAAAAAACCTCCAGTTCAATTTTGTATTGTTTCTTCTCACAGGAAGATGCAGCATGAGCAATTTTGCTAGAAGAATCATTTGGGAAATGGAAAAAGGAAGGTGAAACCTGGAAGTCCTAGAAAGGGACATATTTCTGTAGCAATTTAACTCCTGCAAAGAAAATGACTATCATTGAAAGGAGTACAGATGACAACGTTTATCCAGCTTATTCGCATAAAAGTCAAACAGCTAGTAACCATGCTCAACAGTAATTGCCACTGTAATGGAGCCACTTCTGGTGAGTGACAAAACACTGTGACAGAGAAGAGGAAGATAAAGCAAATAATTATAAAAATTAGATCAAAAATAAGTGACACGTGACAGGAAGTATGTAGGTGTTATAGCCAAAGTCTCAGAGATGTTGGTGATCTCTTCTTTCAAATATTGTCTATTCCTATACTTCTTGCTTCCCATTCTGGAGGCCTCTTTTGAGCAGACTTTTAGCAAGAAAGTGAGATGTCTCCTGGGTTTTTAAACACTGAAATAGGCCCTGATTCTTCATTTTCATAAACCAGTCACACATTACCATCAACAATGATAACTTTTTTGCTCCTCCCTTTTGACATCCCCTAAAGTCTCTGTAAGTGTTAGTGGGATGTGTCTTTATAGCCATGTTTTAATTATATTCCATGAACCTTCACTGACAATGTTATTGAAAAATGCCTTTGTGACATCATGACTAACTAAACTAATAGTAGCAAATGGGTCAATTAATTTAAAAATACAGAGAATAACCTCCCTTCCTTTTCAAATGATACTTACATAAAGACAGGCCAAGTCATTTAGCACCCATTTCTCCTTAATTTGAGACATCTTCAGTGATAAATGCTTGGTTGATTAAAAGGGGCAGTCATTCATACTGACTATGGGAGATAAGACTATAAACACTTGGTTGAACATTTAAAGCTTTAGGAAGAAGCTCTGTAAAAGGAATCTTAAAAGGAGTTTCTGTCAAAGACAGCTCTGTAAAATGGGGCTGGCTGGCCTTTCTCTTACCAGATTAAAAAATCCTTTTTTAATCCAAGCCCCCCTTGCTCAAAAGTAGGGTAGGCTCTGCTGGTCCTACAACAGAGAGCAGAGAAGCCTGCAGATCCTCCCGTCAGAAACAGCTACACAGGGCAGTGTTCAAGCAGAGGACTATATGCCCTTGAGATCTTAGTGCAGAGCAAGATAAGAGAACCATGAGTGGCAAAGGCTGCCTATGTCCACAAAGGTCAAGAAAATGAAGGAATGAGAGATTAGTAACTATGTGGGGTATTACATGCTCATACAGAGAGAATTACATCAAAAAAAGCTCAAAGGCATTAATTTCAAACTCAGAATTAAGTTTGCGAGTACAACCACAATTCAGTGCTGCATGCATGCACTTTAAAATTAATTTTTGCATCACAGAATGCCATAGCATTTCCCACCTGGATTCTTGTCTCAATTCCAGAAAAATGAGACTCAAGTAGTCATCTGGCATATAACAACTCAGCCCTAACAATTAAAGTTCAACAAGGGCAGAATCATCTGGAAGCAGGAATTTATTATGGGAAATATGATGTAACTGCAGTAAAAGAAAGGCCCACCTACAGCTATTAAAAATACATGGAATGTTGTTTCCCTTCAGAACACTGCCACTGATATTTTTCCATTACACTCATGTGAGCTTTAATCAGATTGAAATATGTCTGCATAATTAGCTATAGGGACATTTGACTGATGTAGCAACATCAGCAGAGAAGGAGGAAAAAAACAGCCATAATATCTATAATGCTATGATAATGAACAATTAGAACCAGCAATGTGTTATCTGCATTCTAATTTCTCTTTGTACTACTCAGAGAGGTTTGGTAGGGGATGTGGTTTTTGCTTAGATTCTTACATAAAGCCCATTTACAGCAACATAAAATTTAAGTTGGCTTTTATGGGCTTCGGGTGAAGAGAAGTTTCGGGCTTCTTGGTCAAAGAGAAAGAGGAGCATAGAAACCAAGGTTGGAATTATAGTGTCTTCAGAGTAGGAGCAAATCAGAGACCCACTTCCTATACCTGTGATTTAAATTCATTCCATTTTCTAGATGATCCATACAGTTCTGAGGCATGGCATATATAGAAGGTTCTGCATGTGTTGTGCTGTGCTGATATTTCTGTGTTAGCATTATCTTCATGTGTTTGGCAGGGACATATTGTAAAATGAACACAGTTGTTCACTCCAAATGTTATGGAGGCAAGAGTTTGAGTGTTCTTCAGTTACAGCTGTTACTGAATGTTCTTCAGCAACTTCATCTTAGTCCAACCTAAAAATGAGGGTTACAGGCTCTCTAAGCAGCTGTTGAAGAAAGAAAGGAGCTCGTACACTAATTGTGTCATTGGAAAAGGTTATGGTAACCTTATAGCAGAGGCAACCCCTATGGATAAGCCAGATGGTGAGAAAAGAGGGAACAAATTACTCACTGGAAAAGATGGTCCTATCATGTAGTTTATTGCCAGTCCCAGTCCCAGCATAGGCCCTGTCTAACATAATTTCCAGAGGTAGTAGATGAAGTTGTGGTTTTAACTCCTGTTGGGATAGCAGGTGTGCAGGCAGTCTAGGAATGAAGGGACTGTTCAAATTGCTGCAACAAGAGCTGTCTGAATTCATTGGAAGGACAAATCTTGACTTTTATGAGAAGATTCAGGAGATGAGGCAGATCCAGAGAACTTTCCTCAAGAACCTCCTTCAAGAGGTCTCTCAGGTTACTTCAGTTAAATATGTTGCAATTTGTTTTGTTTGTAGTTGTTCATTCATACCCATTCATGCTATCTAGAGTCTGACTCTGCAAACATATATTTTGCATATTTTATATTCATTACAGGTTAATGATTTTTTTACTAAAGTCAATAATACTGTGAATTAATTGCCAGAATGAATGATTGATCACCTTTTTCCTGTAAGAACTGTTGAACACTTTTTTAACATATTAAACATTACGTTGCAATTAAATTGCCCTGAGTTAGAACCATCAATGTTTTAAAAATACCTCCTTATCTTTATTCTGAAGAATTCTGAGTATCCATACTTCCCTGTTTTAATATTTTATCTACAGTCAGGTCAATTCATTAGCTGACAGAAATCCATCCAGATAAAATATTGACATCTATTTGTATACTTCTGGCCTATTCAGCCAACTTACTCTATTATCCCAATTTGTAAATCTGGCTAGCTAAGTGTGTCATATGTATTACAGTGACACATTCTATAATCAGTAGAAAGTAAAACAAATCTCCCATAACAAAACAGTTCAGTCATCCTGCTACAAGAAACAAAATGAATGCATGTATCATTTTTCTTTACTTGTTTGTTGTGGGTAATTGTTTAGTCATAGTTTATTTTCTCCATTACATGTGTTAAGATGTGTTAAACAGTAAGAATAGATATACTGAATTGATTACCTGTTTTAATTAAATGTTGGGTTTTGGGGACCTGTATGATGAGGTTTTAATTTTGTAACGTGGGAAGAGGGAAGTATCAATAATTAGATAAATGTCTTCAATCTTAATAGAATGTGCACAGAGAAAGAAAGCAGAGTGGACTCAGTGTAATATCCCCAGAGAAGAATGTCTGTTGCAGTCAGGGATGACACAGGCCATTAAACCTTACTTAGCCAAAGTCATGTCTAGATTGTATAATTGGCAATGGGATCCATTGTCAGGTCTTAACATTTAGGATTGTCTTCTCCCGTAGCAAGCATTCCCACAAGAAAGATGCTCTTACCTTAACAATATCTATATTGTACCTGTCTTCTCCAGTCTTTATGACTATCTGTGTGTGTGTGATCATAAATGAATGTCCAGTGATTTGTTGGACCATGGGTAATGCTAGGTTTCTTTCTTTCTTTCTTTCTTTCTTTCCTTTCTTTCTTTCTTTCTTTCTTTCTTTCTTTCTTTCTTTCTTTCTTTCTTTCTTTCTTTCTTTCTTTC
>WUAM01000431.1:38393587-38477059 GCA_024336885.1 Actenoides hombroni
TCTTTTGATCAATGCACGCATGTTTGAAAGGTATATAGAAATTATATATAGTTTAAGAAATGAAATATATTGGTGTATATAAGTACTTTAATATTACCATGATATATTTGTGCATTTGTAGTGTTTTTTTCATATTTCTCTCACTATGCATTTCAGTATGTCACAATTTATTGAATCAAATGATAATTGTTTTTGATAACACATAAATTAAATATTATATAAGCCTGAAGGACTTAATATGAAATAATTTTTTCCACAGGGGACACTGTAAGCAGTCGACAATCAAAACAAGGTCCTTTTTATAAGCATATATTACACGTTTTTTTCTGTCTGTGTTTACCAGTATGTCATCTAACACAGTCTGCAGATGAATGCCAATTATTCACTCAGACACTGAATATTTAGGTTTTTATTTTCAACAGTTCAAACAAAAATGAACAGTTCAGCAGTCTGAATTCAGTAACATTGCAAAATGGCAAACCAAGCTTTGGGTCTTTTCATTATGTTGGAAATGGAATGTTACACTTGTTATGGTATCTAAATACAAACATAGTAACTAAATGGTTCTTCTTAACCTTTTACCTTTTGGCAATATCTAACTCTAAGCAGCATAAGAATTTTACTGAAAATTCTAGATGTGGTAGGAAAAAGTGCTGATTAATGGTTCTATAAACTTTAACACAAATTTCTTGTATACTCAATATTTTTATTTTAACCACTGTATTTACTAAAATTGAAAAAAAAAAAGTAATTAAATAATATACCTCATAACAAAACAGAAAAACTCTGTCTGAGTTAGAAAAAGCACCCCAGCTGCTTCCTGTTATTAAAGTACTCTGAGAACTGTTTTTAAATGCACAAATAGGCAGAAACTTCACAAAACACTGATGCATAAAAATGTACTTTATAAAAATATAAACAAAAATAAGAATATTTATGAAAGCACATACTTTGATCACATAAGAGCATTGCTCAGTTGTAGAATTAAAACTCTACAGTTTCCTTTTGAAGACTAAGCTCTTTGTTATTACTTAGATTCTAGATACCTTCAAGAATATATTTTTAAAAGCATTTATCTAAAACAGTGTCGCAAGTTTGAGCATATATTCATTTATTTAAACAAACCTGTACTGAATGTGTGCTGCTCAAGTTTTCCCTGTATCTTTACAGGCACTACCATGTAATGATTCAGATTCTCCATTGATTTTTCTCAGTGACTGCAAGTCAATCTCTGAAAGGAATAGAATGATTTTTCACTTAGTCTACTGATGTAATTTATAGTGCAATCAAAATGGGTTGTTATAAACTGGACAGGTTTTTTGGCCTCTGATTTAAGTGTACTTTAATCAGCTGAGGCATCTGTTTTAAAATACAGTCACTTTCTGTAATCAATGAAGAGAAATAGTTTTAGCTGGACAGTTCTACTGTTCCTGACTGAGTTGAATCTCCCACTCAAAGTGCCAGTCTACTGAAAATTACATTGTGAACACCAGGGTTGTTTTAGAAAACTGAGTTCCACCAGGGGAAAAGAAATATAATTTGTTTGTTTTCACACTATTTGCATTAAAATGTTGGTATGGCTATTCTGAATAATGCAAATTTATTTTACATTACAAGTCCAATAACAAAATATTTCAAAAAGCAGCCACTACTGGTGGGCATTAATAATTACCATGACTCCTTGTTTTGTTCAGGGCATCAAATTGAACACAGATGTGCCTTGCAAATTCAAATGATCCAACAGAAGTCTAGTGTTTCAAGTTTAGGAAGAAGTGGAGGAAGTTTTTTCTGGTTTGAGAAACCAAATTTATCTGCAATGTGTGGCGAATAGAATTACAAACAGTTCCAGACTTTTCTCAGCTTAGAAAGCACTTTATAAGGTCACCTGACAGGTCCCAGAAGAACCTGTTCCAAGGAAAGACAGCAGGAGGATTAGTTCAGCTTGAGGGGAAAGGTTGTCAGGCACATAAGGAATACCTAATGCAGCTGTCAGTGCTAAAATATTTCCTCTCCTGAAGCAAAACATGTCTGTTGGAGAATGTGTGCATATGGTTTGCTTCAGGCATAGACTTCAGGAGCAGGTTTGTTTCTTTGAGGACTGTAGGATAACACTTCAAATGAAAGCGAGATATAAAGGGACAGGTATATACATTCCAAACTGTGAACGTACCTTTGTCCTTGTCATATGAGTGGTCCACAAGCAGAAGCAGGAGAAAGTGTTACTGGCGAGTCCAGTGGGAGCACAGGCTACAGAGAAGGCTGTTTAAGGAAAACTCTCAGCTTTTTACAGCAGACCAAGAATGGCCACATGTAAGAAAGGGTCACAGGAGGTACACAGACCACAGCAAACTGTAGGGTCATGGAAAATGGAGGCTTAGATGATGGAGACTATGGGCATTCTTGCTTTTTGTCCCAAACAGTTAGGAGTAAAGGGATTGTCATGTGAGGAGAGGCTGAGAGACCTAGGACTGTTCATCTTGGAGAAAACTAGGAGAGATCTTATCAAAGGGGAGAGAAATGTAAGGAAGGCAAAGACAAACTCTCCTCAGTGTTGCCCAATGAAGACAAAAGCAATGGTTCTATTCTGAAATACACCAAAAAAATCTTCATTGTTGTGAGGGTGTCAAACACTGAAACAGGTTTCCCAGGGAGGTGTTAAAGTCTCTGTTCCTAGAGTAAGTTTCAAAACCTAACTGGACCCAGACCTGGGCAATCTGATCTAACTGATATATTTCTAGTTGGGAAATCATCTAGAATCATGGCTATTAATCATACATCTATTAATAGTGAATAGATTTTTCAGATGAGAAAAAGAAATATTTGATTCAATATTGATACCATGAAATTAAATTCATGTTAGTTCAAATTGGAATAGATCTTGTTCATTAAAGCTGTAGCCAGTATACAGAAAACTGTGCTTTCTGTGTGACCAAAATAGAACACTATCTGCCTCCGTACAGCACAGTTCTGTTGATAAAATAACACTTGCAAGACAATTGGAAGATGATATTGAAAGCAGTGAATTTTGTTAAATTAGCAATAAAACGAAATTGCAACACGGCATCTAATACAGTAATAAGCCCACATCTCTGAACTGGAGGTTAGTTCTATACAATTAATCTTTTACTTACACCTAATCCTTTTTAAGAGTGTTTCAAGAATCATTTAAATTAAACAAATTTTGCATTTTATTTCCTAGGCTCTTTTGAGGAACATAGAACATGATTGTGTCCTTAGAATGCTTCAATTTATTTGAAAAACATCACCCCACATAGCAGGAAAAAAATATTTTATAAAAACGTATTTGTCACTCTGATATATATATGATTCTTTTAACATGTTACATTAATTTTATCAGATTATTTATTCATTTACTTATTTTTAATTATTTTGAAAATAGTCAAAGCTGTTGTATAATTTAGAATTCATAGGCCAAAGTCATAGAGGTATGTAAGAGAACAAATTGGCAGGAAGAAGTGGCTAAAAGTGACAGATAACGATAACATGTCAATTGCTAATGTATGTTATGTTATGTTATGTTATGTATGTTATGTTATGTTATGTTATGTTATGTTATGTTATGTTATGTTATGTTATGTTATGTTTGTTATGTGATTTCTGTGTATTTCAGTATAAACTTTCTGTGATGTTTCCACTGAGTCAGCTATAATTTTGTCAGTTGAACTGTCTCATTAATAGCCTAGGAGAGCAGATTAAACAGTGTGTGGATGTAATTTGCATGTGAAACACAACTGAGAGTTTTTGGAATTACATTTAGAAATGAGAAAAAAATTGAAAAAGAATGTTGCAAAATGAGAATAAAAGGCAGAATATAATAAAACAATGTTAAACTAGGGAAAACAAGATATAATGCCAAATAAAAGTTTGCACCCACAACAGACACAATTCAGGAAAACATTACAACTCATTTAGGCTTGAACCTTACAAAATTTAGGTAGGTACATAACTGTGCTTGGATTAGAGAATTACTCTCATTCTTTATCGAAAGCATATAAACAAGTACTTTGCTTGATTTCAGTAATTCCAGAGGAGGCAGAGTTGTATAAATACCAATTTAGGCATCAGTTTACAAGTTATGTAGTTAGACAAGTTACACAAAAACAGCCAGATTAATTGAGCTGTGTAGACAAAAGAGAAGCAAGTTGCCAGCAATAAACTTGATCTTTCTTCCTGTCGCATCTTCAGGTAGACCCTACACACCAAGATATGCTTACTTAAAGGTGTCCCATCACAAAGTATGTTGATAAGTGGAAGGAATTAAGAAAACAGAAACTTTAATTACTAGAAACCTGGCAAGGTGCTCTATAAATGAATAATGAAAAAAACCCTCAAAGTTTAATCATTTTAATGAAGTGAACTGAGACCTTTCCACTGATTCCAATCTTTGATATCCATAGATCAAATTTTATGTATCTATCCTGTATGCTATGACAGGCTTTAGATACTGGAAAAATGCAAGTTCTAAGTGGGGAGAAATAGTTTTTAAGAGAAGTGCAAAAGCTGAAAGTATATAAACAACTTTAAAAGTTTTAAATTACATGAAATATATGAGCCTTCAACTATGATATAACACAACTAGGTCAGAGAAGAAAGAGAGGGACAAGTAACTTCTGGTGCTAGAATAAATATTCCTTTGCATCCCATGGAAGATGAAAAGATGGGAAACTCATTCCTACACCTCTGCAGGCAAAGCTGTGGCCGCAGATACTCTGTGTGTATGTGTGTGAGGTGGTTGGGCAACAGAGATGGACCCCAACGTAGACTGATGTGGGAATATCTGCAGAGATCTCAAACATCCTACTGCTCATTCCAGCGTTTGAAAAACAGCAACAACCAGGATCACTGCTTTGATTTGATCACCCTAGGTGGTGTTGTTTGAACAGTGATTCCATTAATTATGTGGTCAGTTTGGAGAAAAAGGAGAGACAGGAAAAATCCATAATAACTATTATATATATAAAAGCAGAAGAAATTAATTGTGGGATTTATTTTTTTTTTTCCCTCTAAGAAATAGTTCTGACATAAAAAACCCTCTAGTTATAGTCATGTCTTGAGGTATTGGCGTAGGGATGACAGTATACTCTTATTAAAGCCATGGAATTTTTTCTTGCTCTTTCTTCCTTTTTCTTTTTCTGTTTCTGTTTCTGTTTCTGTTTCTGTTTCTGTTTCTGTTTCTGTTTCTCTTTCTCTTTCTCTTTCTCTTTCTCTTTCTCTTTCTCTTTCTCTTTCTCTTTCTCTTTCTCTTTCTCCTTCTCCTTCTCCTTCTCCTTCTCTCTCTTATTTTTCCCCTTGAGCAATACTGCTTGTGTAACTTTCAAGTGGTTCAAAGGTTTGCAGGTATAGGGAAGCATGCAAATATTTAAAATCCAGAGGGAAGCACGGAACACAAAGCTCTATTATTCATCTCAACTTCATCAAAGCCTGTGGGTGTTTTATTCCAAGCATGGGTATTCCATGGGAGTTGGAAATCTAAGTTAAGGTGCTGAGTTAAAAGTGAGAACCTGTTGTGGAAAATTGCAGAAGGACTGTTAGAGACTAAAAGACTTGGTGATTAAGAGGCAGATGAAATTCAGGACAGATAAATGTAAACTGACATACATGGGGAAAAGCAATCCAAACTTCACGTATAAGATGATGGGCTCTGAGCTAACTGCTATTACTCAGAAATGAGTTCTTGGGGTTATAATATATAGTTTTATCACACTTGGTGCTCAGCTCTGATATAATAAAATGTAAACTGAATATTAAGAATTATTGGGAAAGAGAATAAAAGAGAAAATATCATTATATCACTATGTAAAGAGCTGGTGTGTTTGCATCTTAAATTCTGTGTGCAGTTCTGGTTTCTACTTCAAGGGCATAATTCTACAAGAAAAGGCCAAGTGAACAGTAGCTATCCTTTTGTCTCTGCTTATTTTGTGTCATAAGCTGTCCATACTCAGTCACTGTTATCTCATGTTGTGCACTTGTGGCAGTGATGGCTGCAGAACTTAAAACTTCTCCATCTCCCTGCTAAGGCTGGTGCTGTTTCCAGCTCAGAACACAACATCCAGCCTCTAATAGGGTTTGAATTGAGCCCATACATATTTTTTTATCTAGATCTGGATTTAGTGTGGCCATTAGAGAGACAGAGTTTTGACAATAAATTGAGATTAAAACCGGAAAGCTGCCAAGGTTCAACAGAGCTCAGAGTTTATGTTATCTCTTTCCGTAAGTCATATAGTCATGCTTATCTGCACAGAAAATGTAGATGTATCTTTTCAAAACAAAAAAGAGATGAAATTAGCATCAGCAAAACTCTGTAGCTGAACCTTGTAGATTTGAGAAAAATGTCTCGTTCTGGTATGTAAAATGCAGCTGACAATTACTCCTTTTCTTGTATTTTCTCAATATTTCACATTCATGCCCAGTAGTCTTTCTGCCCTTTCTCCTGCTTCCTACAAGTGTCTTATCTGTGTATTCTTGAACTTATCACTGTAAAATTGAATTTTCCTTTACTATGGAAGTGGGAGGACCCCAGACAAAGGATTTTAAGTTTGTTTGGAACTGCTGTGCAAATACAAACAAGAAAATGAATGATTAAAATGAAACTTCCAGAAGCGGACTTTTGCATTGAGTTTAAATTTCTGATTCTCCTGAAGTATAATGTCTTAAAGTTTCTGATTATCAGCTGAAGTTCTTATTTCTCCAGAATTTTTCTGAATTCACATTTGCCAGCCTAAAGATGACTGAGGGTCACATTGTGGGTTATTTTATTCAGTCTAACAGTGCAGTAAGAAGTAATGAGATGTCTTCCCACTTAGTTGATAGTCTCATCTGGAACTTAGGGAAGCCCTTTTCAAGAGTAAGGGGAGTAAGGAGATGCTTTTGTTGTTGCTCTTGCTATATTTATGTAAAATATGGTCTCCAATATGCATGCTACAAAGTTATATACCAAAGTCCAAAGCTATCATTCCTAGTTTCAGGTATGACTTCATCTTCAGTGATTAAACAAACTCTTTACAGTCAAGTTAAAGTATACTTGTAAGCCTTGCTTTCATCATTAGAAAATGTCTAGCTAGTCATAATGACAGGGGCAATACCCAGGTAATGAGTCTCTCTAGTCTTATACTCTGTCCCCAGGAGTAGCAATAGGAGATGCCATGTGAGCCCAGCCACCTTCTGCAGTCCTTTTCCCACACAGTCCCTGAAACAACCGTAATCATTGGATAGGGCTCTTAGTAAATCCCTTTCTTTTTCATACTTCTGTTTATGGACCTGCTGGCCATAAATTGGACTAAACCTTTTTTGAACCTTCTGATACTACCTGCGTCCTTCACATGATGCAACAGCAGATTCCAGAAGTATGTAAAGAATATCCTTTAATTTCTGTTAAAATCATCTCCTATCAGTTTCAGTGAGCGCACAGTGGTTCAAGTAGAGAAGGATTACTACAGGACATCAGCATTCCTTAAGGAGGTCAACAGGTTTCTAGATATAGTGTTAAAGTTAGAATAGAATCATAGAATCATAGACTAGTTTGGGCTGGAAGGAACCTTCAGAAGTCATGTAGTCAATCTCCCTGCAGTAAGCAGGGACATCTGCAACTAGATAATGTTGTTTAGAGCCTTGTCCAACCTGACCTGCTTCCAGGGGTGGGGCACCTACCACCTCTCTGGGCAACCTGTGTGAGGGTCTCACCACCCTCACAGTAAAAAAAAAATCCTTTCTTAGACCTAGTCTGAATCTACCCTCTTGTAGTTTAAAACCATTACCCCTTATCCTATCATTACAGGCCCTATTAAAAAGTCTGTCCTCATCTTTCTGATAGGCTCCTTTAAGTACTGAAAGGCTGCAATAAGGTCTCCCCAGATCATTCTCTTCTCCGGGCTGAACAGCCCCCAATCTCTCAGCTTGGCCTCACAGCAGATGGGTTCCAGCACTCTGATCATTTTTGTGGCTTTCTCTGACCCAGCTCCAACAGGTCCCTGTCTTTCCTGTGCTGAGGACTCCAGAGCTGGACACAGTACTTTGGGTGGGGTCTCAGCAGAGCAGAGTAGGAGGGAAGAATCACCTCCCTCCATCTGCTGGCTGCACTGCTTTTAATGCAGTCCAGGATGAGATTGGTTTTCTGGGATGCAAATGTACATTGCTGGCTCATGTCCAATTTTTTTTTTATCCACCAGTACC
Source organism: Actenoides hombroni (assembly GCA_024336885.1). Classification (NCBI taxonomy): domain Eukaryota; kingdom Metazoa; phylum Chordata; class Aves; order Coraciiformes; family Alcedinidae; genus Actenoides; species Actenoides hombroni. The sequence continues at coordinate 38,401,778 of WUAM01000431.1, forward strand.
ACCAAACCCTTCTCTGCAGGGCTGCTCTCATTCCATTCATCCTTCCGCCTGTATTGATACTGGGGGTTGCCCTGACCCAAATGCAGGACCTTGCACTTGGCCTTATTGAACCTCATGAGTTTCATATGGTCCCAGTGCTCAAGCTTGTAGAAACTGTGTATCTCAAGTAGGTACCACATTTACATGTTGCAGGAGATGCTGAGACCTGTGTTCCAAATGAATTTCCAGTAATCTTGTTTCCAGATGAATATATTCAGAGGAAGCAGCAGTCAGCATCCTGAGTAGAGATAACAAACCATCTTGCAGAACTGTGAAATATTTAGACTTTTTTAGCTGAATGAAACCTCTGTGGAGTGTAACCAAGAGTAGCAGGATACCCATCATGATTTCATTCATATCTATATCCTTTTCAAATATGGTTATTTATTTCTTAAGTTTTTCATGTAATGAAAATAAATTTTGCTTTCCCTTTAATGTATGGTCTAAGTAAGGTGTCCCATTCTTCTGAGAATAGACAGATGTAAGGGAACAGACTGGTCCATCCACACAGCACCTAGAGTCCCAACACAGCACCTGTGGCTGCACTTCAAATTTGTGAATATTCCTCCAATATGTTGAAAAAGCTTTTCTGAGTATTGATGTTGTAGCTGCCTACTTAGGAAAAGTGTCTTCCAGTAGCAAATCTTAACCAGATTATTGTTGTCATTCAGCAGAACAAGAGGGATAATTTCTTAAGCCTTGGAGACAAGTCAGCATTGCAAGCACAGTCTTTCTAACATTTAAGGATCTTGGAAGGGACAGCATGAGAAATGGACTAAGTTTTCACCTTGCCTGTCTGGGTCATAGGCAAATAAATTATGCTCTGATGTGAGCTGCAACAGTCTCCCATACAGAGCTTGATGTGACCACTGACAGAACTGAAAAAAGTATCACTGCCTTTCCTGGGATGCATCACTGTGCAATGCTCCCCAAAACTGAGATAAGGGCTTTGTTTACCATCATGAATACAAGCTTTCTATGAGGAAGTACCACACCTAGAGAAAATACAACCTATTATACCTACTTAGTCTTTATAAGGGAGGCTGGCAAAGCTAAATAAAAAATACTATGCCATCAGAATATTATCTTTATTATTGCTATTATTGCTACCTGAAGCTAGCAAGAGCAATTATAAAAACAGAGGCCAACATCATCAGGGTATTTCCTATAATTTCAGCTGTCCATTCTCTTTCCAATTTTGTATGGTCCAGGTTTCTATCACCATGCCTCCTCAATGGTTTATTCTCAACAATTTTTTCCACTGCACTCTCTAGCTCTTTCATTTAGTCTATTCCTTATATCTGTGTCTCTTGTACTTACCTGAAAACAAACAAACTCCTTCCTGCAACTGGCATGTTTTTTACTTGGTTTCACATTACTCTCTCTGATATGGTAACTACCTTATTCTCTGTTCATTATCTGACTGATGAGATCATTTACAATGGTAACTATGCACTGCCCTGTCTTTGCCCAGTACCTGACATGGCTGGATCCTGATCTTGAGTAATCAGGCAACAGCTTGATAATAACAAGAAAGAACGCTAGTTTTCAATAGTAACCTGTTGATACATGAAAATACATTAGTATGCACAAAAAATGGTGCCTTTCTATGAGCATGATGACAAGCCTTTATATCTAAACTAAATTTGATAACTTTTTTTTTGTGCAGAATGCAGACTGCGTTAGATATCTAAAGCCACACATATGGACATCCATCTCATGGTGTTTAATTACAATTACAAGATTGTTGATTGGATTTCTGATATTTTGAACCTGTTTCTGTATGATCATTTAACATGCCCATCAGTGCTAGCCAAGAATGAAAGCAGTGAAGATTTGCTGTTTATATGAAATATTTTCCTCAGTTACTTTAATTTGCAAAAATTGTCAGATCTTTCACAGCTCACTCAAATGCTTATAGTCTTCTGAAATATTATCATAAGAAAGAAAAACATTCACTCAATACTGCCCCAAAACAGAAAAAGAATTTCTTGATATGCTGCTGCTAACACTCATTACATTTCTTCACAGTTCCTTTCCTCTCTCTTTTTTGTTTCCAAATTTGTATTCAAGCTGAGAATAAACTTAAATCACATACTTATATTCATCTACCTATTCAAAATAACAATGTGCAAACAAAAATGAAATAACTCAAGACATTCAAAGGTATGTATTTTGGCATACAATAAACGATCTGCTAGTCAAAAATGCCAAGTTTCTGACAACACTCAACAAAGTCAACTGGCTTCTTAGGCATATTAACAAAGATTAAAAAAGGATTAGCACAGCTCATCTTGAGCATTTGCTTCTTACAGCCCTGGCCATATCTGCTCCTATTTACTGGGGATCTTCAAACACCATGAATGAGGAACTGATCCCAGCAAAAGAAAGGAGGTATGATAAGAGAGGTCATACTAAGACGTAACACTGAAAATATCATTGAAGATATCCACAAAGTTACAAAAGGTCCGCTGACAGAAATGGATAAACCTTCATTGCTGACAGTAATAGAGACTGTTATATGCAAGAAAAGCATAATATTAGATGTATATCACTGTGCAAATTCAATGACAAGCTGTGTTCTAGGCCACCCCAGTGCCACAAGCCACTGAGCATCTGCTGCATTTTTGTCTCGCTCTGTCTGGGGAGACCGAGACTGCCAACTCTGCCTTTGCAGAAGTTGAGAGTGGAAGACCCAGCGTGTCATTGGTCTGTCTTAAATGTAATGTGTTGACTTCCTGGCCTGGAAAATCCTGCCTCTGGTGTTTTCAATGGAAAACATGGACTCTCCTGAGAGGTCAAGAAAATATAATACTGAGGATTTGGCTTCAGGGAGATGATGTAAGAAGCACCCTTTTGCCATTTTGAACCATGAGAAAAGACTGCTCATCAGGCCCTTCAGACTAACACCTCAGAAGCATTCAGAAGATGGCACTTTTGTACCCATGGGTGTGAGAAGGAGCCTATGAAGAAAGTTCTGTATATCGCTGCAGGAGACTGTATCTCTCCCACCATCCATGGAATTTATTTAAATTTGAAGAGCTTAGAAAGAATTTCTATAAATACTAAGTAAATAAAACCCCATTTGCTTCTATGAAGGAAATTTCTTAATAGTGAAGTTTAAATAGTTCCTGTGAAAGTGGGTTTTAGGACTGAAGGATTTAGGAGCACAGTGAAATGTAGGGTGTTGCACTGTTGCTGAATGACCTTGCTCCAAATAGATTAGATTCTCCAATAAGCTAAGCTTGGCCATGTTACCATGTGGATGTACTGTACTGCCCTTGGCTTCCAAGCTGCTGCTGCTGCACATCTACACTTTGGTACTCAGTTTGATGGATAAATTAGTGTTATCTTACTATATATTACCATCTTTGTGATTCTTACTAGATAAAGCCCCTTTCTGAATATATTTTGTCAAATTTATTTAGACTGAATAACAAGAGAAATGTTTGTACAGCAAACTCTTCCTTCAAGTACTCAGTTTCTTTATACATGTGCATCCACATTCACAAGGCTTTCAGTTGGCTTTCTGGCATAATTTATAACAGATCTCTTCTGATGTTTGCTATTGTTTGTCTGAGATAGTCTTTGTTTATGCAGTCTGGTAAAAAATAAAAAGGTTTTTCCTGGAAAGTTTTGATGACTGGATAACTCCGAACCTCAAGGAAAGACTTGTACTCTTTCATATCAGGTGTTAATTTGAAATCATCTTTTGTTCTCTTCTCTTACAGGTCATTTTTAGTGGGAGATATGAAATTATTCAAGTAATATCCTCTGTGCCAGACAAGCAGCCCTATCTCAGAGCATGCTGTTACCAACAACCATTAATGTAAGAGGTGGAATCAACAGAGGGAGGGAAGATTGACCAAGCACATAGTGCTGGGGTCTCTTGGGCAGAGTGAGCATGTTGATACTACAGCTGTCTCTACTGTGTTTTTTCTGTGTATGACAGAATGATTTCAGTTCATCAGGCTTTTGGTAAAAAGCACTTCATAAAGCTCTGTATTACCTATGACAGTGAGAATTAATATATTTTGTTTTACCAGCAGATGTGGTCTGAAACTGCACAAGTTCCAGAATAATAGGCAGTGCAGATCACAACACATCCGTCAGGATTTAAAGTCAGGTTATGTCTGAGCTCCAGAGTGAAGGAATCTGGTTTTCCTAATAAAAACCACACTATTCATTTCCTTGAAAGACTTAACATGGCTGATAACCAGATAGCACTTCTGATTATTCTTCTTTGGGGCAGGCTGAAGATTTCCCCTCCCCTACTTTGACTACTGATGTAGGAAAAAAATCTTGGCCACTTCTGCATCTCCAGATGATCACTTCTTTCTGAGGAAGCAGGGGTGGTCATCAAGATTTTCACAAATGTGTACAGAGGCATGATAGAGTGACATAAAAGAACATGCAAAGAATTATGGAGATCAGAGGTCTGGTATAGAAACATACTGGGGTTTATTCTCTTTCTCTGATGGAAATGCCACAATTCTTGAATGTTTACATCCTTTTTCCATAATAAAGACATATATGCTCACTTTGGTGAAAGAATTGCATTTTTACACATAAGAATAGCACAGTTATAAAAAAAAAATTAAAAAAAATTAAAATCCATGTATAATAAGACAAATGTGCTGCAAGGATTAATAGAGGTCTCCTACTCAAGAATCTATGTGGCCTGTATTTACTGTGAACAATATTTCACTATTTTAAAAAGAAAATCTTTCCTCTCCTTTTCAGGCTAGAAAAGATTAAGATGCTGAGCTGAAACATAACATAGTAACATGCATAAATTACACACAGGAAAGTGTTTTATTCATAAAGGGTGAACATGTGTATTATTTCAACTTAGAACTTATACTGCTTTATACCCAGCCTTCTAGTTTAGGCATGAATTTTCCTTTAGCTCTGCATCAAGAGCCTCCTGAAGCCAATAGAAAGCCTGCTGTTGAATTCTGATGGTCCTTGGCTTGAGCTTTAAAGGAATGTATACTCTTGCTTGACTGTGTGGTTTTTATTTTGATGAATTGCTTGTCATATTCCCTCAGGTAATTCATAGCTACACCGGAAAGATAAACCCAAATCTTGTTCAGTTGCCCATCTTTTATAGGTATTGTAATTTACAACACATCAATCATCTGGCTGTCTTTAAGAAATTTATGGTAACATTGTAAAATTATATAAGACTAATGTTTTACAGATCAGAATAAGAGATATTATGCTAGCATTTAAAGTGTCCTGTGTATATCCAATGACATGTTTAATTTGCAATGAGTTTCACTAATTACTCATGATTTCCAAAATGCTCCCATTAGTTATTACTATTGATCCACTGCTACATGATGGACAAAAGGTAAATAGATAATGAAGCCATGTTCTGGAGCCCATCCCCAGGCACTGCACAAGGGTCCTGTAGGATCAAGGTTAGCATCATTAGCAGATATCAGCAGCACATTACAGTCAACGAAAACTTTGATCTCAAGTTACACGAAAGACTGAGAGAGAGGTCAGGAGGTGTTGAGTGGCTGCTGAACTTGCCAGTGCATGATCACCCCCTGCAGCAGCTATAGCTGTCCTGAAAATCTATCCCCTCAGCAGCAGCAGTAGCAAACTTGATTCTTGTCAAGATCTTTTGCCCTGTCTACTTCTATCTTTCTCGAAGTAGAAAGAAATTAAACTGCTGAGACACTATGCAAAGGGTCTAAGTCAATGTATGCTTAGAAGCCCAGTAACAAAAGCATCTAAGGTATGTCTAAGGTATTTTCTTGCACTAAACTCCTGCTTTCTACTGGAACAGGATTAAAACTTCATTTCTGTTTCAGCCACATTTTATTATTTCAATAGCCTGCAGGCCGTCATAATCCTGATCTTTATTTTCTGGCTCCATTCAAAGGAGGCTAGTCATATTTCATGAAAGGTTAGTAATATACCTGTGAGAAGACAGCACCTACTTTCCTCCAAATGAAGCGTTTTTTGCTACAGGTCATGTTTTTGTTGGAAATATTTGGACAATGTAGAAGAGTTAGTCACCCCAGTTCCAGCAGGGAGAGGAACAAGGGCTTGAGAGAAGGCAGCCAGGACCCTTAAATTAGCTCACATAGGTATTCGTATTAGAATTGATGTATGTTATGTCTTAGGCAGTTGTGTGATGCATCTTTTGCACCAAGGTCTTTCAGTCTTTTACTTCTTGTGTAGTGGTCATATGGAAAGCCTGAAAGGCTCTGGCCATGTGCCTCAGGCAAGACCTGCAAACACAGGGCACTATTCATCTTTCCATATTTTAGATATCTGCAGTGGCTCAAAGGAAGGAAAGAGGAACTTCTGAGCATGAGTCATCCTAAAAGAGATACCTGAAGTAAATTAGATGATTCATACTCTCTCTGTCTTTGTGAAATGGAAACTAGAGTGATGAGCACAGATGTACAGAATAATACCTAAAGTTGAGCAAGGTGTGTCTCATCCATAATTACATCAGCAATGGTTGCGGACATTAAAGTAGAGATCAGTGTTGGATATGTGTTTGTTTGGAAATAAAAAGTGCTGATCACAGCAAAGAAAAATGTCTTTCAAATATTTTTCAAACAAGATGACTGGCAATTTCAAACAAGATGACTGGGCAATTAAATGGGCCATAAATGGCAAAGATTTCTCTGGCTGTAAATTATGTCAGCTCTGATGTATAAGCTTCTTAGATTTGAGAGTGAAGGAAAGATTCGTTTAAGGACCTCCTATGCCTTTCACCATAAAGTGGGATGTGAATACTTTTGATTTCAATAAATATGATTATGCAAACAATGCAGAAAGATCTGTAGTGATCTGTGACTCATTTCTGCTTGGAATTAGGAAATAATTTTAGTAGATTTTACCTTTTTCCTTTAATCAGAGGGAATAGAACAACAGTTATACCCAGGATACCAGCATTTGTCCCTTTAATTTAAGGCTAATTCGTAATCTTAAAAAAGTGGTTTTGTGTGTGTGAGCTTTAATGAAAATGGCTCTCACCCACAAACACACCATTATGAATGCCTCAAACACTAACAGGAAAATTAATCTCTGCAAATAATCACCCTAATAATGATTTTCATTAATCTTTGTTCAGAGCTATTCTCTTTGATTGAGATGAAGAGAAACAGTAGGTAGTGCAAATCAGAGCAATGTCAGGCACATCAGAAGATACTCTAAGGCTTGGCATTATAAAAGCCCCTTCTGATCTGCCATGTGTACAGAGAAATAGGCATAATCCCTCTTAATAAAAGAATAACACAAAGAACTTTTATCAGGAAAAAGGCTGTGTTTTCATTAGATATTGCAGCATGGCTTCATTTACTATGAAATTTTTCCCCTAGTAATTTTTTTTCTGAGTTTAGTGGTCCTGCAAGGTATTGGAAGAAAATATTCATGAAGTGCATGATAGCAGGATTTGAACTACTGTCTGCTTGAATGTAAAGCAGGATACTTTCCACTGCTTCAGGAGACAGTGAGCCCACGAGTATCTATCTTGAAAGGCAGGGCTGGGGATCTGAAGGCTAAGAGATCTTGCTTCTTTGCTTGTAAGTCTGCTAGCTTCTCTACCCTAATTTTGAATAAAGGAAACTCTTACTATAGATGCTGTGTTCTCAAGGTGCTTGTCAATCAGGAGAGATGAAAGCCTCATCTTTCAATCTAGTTCACTCACTCATTAGTAAAATTGAAGACTATAATTGGTAAATACAATCCCTGGGATGTGGGATTAAACACTAAGCAGTGCTTCTGGTTTCTAGACAGATGGCTGGTGCTTGGTAATATTTGCCATACTGTAGCAGACTAGACCTAAACCATATTAACTCAAATCCATACAAACTGAAGGTCAGTTACATTCATGTATTTAATACTTTCTATAGTCTAATTTTCTTAGGTAGGTTAGGGTTAGCCAACAGGAAACACTGGGAGCAGTCTGGAAGCACCAATGAGAAGAGCCTCCATGTTATTTTTGTTCTTGTATTTTTTTGTCCTCAAGATTTGAAGTCTTGGATTAATTCAGAAACTGCATATAACCCCTTCCCTCCCTTTTGTAGTTAGGAAACAGCATTCATGTAATTCCTTTTAATCTCGAGTTGCAAAGGCAACATCCAAACTGCATTTCCCCTTGTGCTGCATTGCTCTCAGGGACTGTAATCTTACCACTATGACCCAAGCAGCCACAGGTATTTATTATTGTGTAGTACTGTAAACCCAGAGCAGCTTGGGTATAGCTCTGCTATGGCGCTGCTATCATTTGTTATTTTTATACTAGTAAATTAAATGTTGACAGAAAACATTCATGGGTACTGGCACTTGAGTGGCACTGGAACTTGAGTGCTTCCTTTTAAACACTAAGATAGTCCTCAGCACATTTTTGGCCTGCACTTACTTATAGTTAGGGCATTGTTTGGAAAAAACCTGGTCATCAAAGACAATTTCCAAGAGGGAGTCTGCACACAGAGGTAGAGTAAGAAGATAGGCATGGACCAATCTGCAGTAGTGGATTTCAGCACCAGACACATTTGATTTATTACTATACTTTTTTTCACAGCTCAGTGTTCTCCAAGTTAGTATTTTTAATTATCTGTATTTTGGTTTGGTTTTTTTTTAAAAAAAAGGTATTTACATCTGAACAGATAGTTGCTCCATAGATTTATTAATTTCTAAAGCTAATTTAATTTATTAAGATTATTAAGATTCATGATTATATTTTTAGTAGCTCCATCTACTTAGTAATTATTATGAAATTATACTTTTTTAATATTCTTAAGCCATGTTTGTTCTTTTTGTACAACTACCTTGCTATTATTTTCTGTGCTGTTTGGAAGAGTAAGTGTGTGTTTGCATTAAAAAATTAAGTAATGTATAAATATCTTATTAAAAAGCCTGGAAAAGGCCCATAAGACCTTGAAAGCAGTGTCAGCAATATATTTGTTCTTGACAGATTTTTTTTGCTGTGTTTTTGAGACCTTCAGTGATGGGGGTTTTGCAGTCTCCCCAGACCAGTCTTTCCTATGCTCCATGAACTTCACAATCCTTTTGCAGATCTGTCCTGGATCTCTCTGATACTTTAAAGCTGTTGTTTTCTGCCTTTTCATCACAGCCCTAATACTTACTGTCTTTCCTCATAGTCTATTCCAGACCTTTGGTCCTTCCAATTGCTCTTGATCTTTCTCTATGTGATATCTTTTTGTTTCTTTTGATTGATTGACTTTTGTTGTTTTGTGTTTCCTACTGTAGTGTCAGTCATGTATGCTTAAAAATGTGTCAAACCTTTGTCATCCACCTTCATGAAACTGTCCACAAAGATAAAATGTGACAGAGCTTTCCATAACATGAATTATGGAGATTAATGTTTCTATAAAACTGTGTCTTCTTTCTTTACTGTATAACTGAGTTAAGATCAGGAAATCAGTAGCAAAACTAATGTGTTTTTCAAGAGGCCAAAGACCTGTTCTGTAAACTCTGAGAAGCACACAGTAGTGAGTGGAAAAACAAAGTGTTTTGACTTGCTTTCTTGTACCAGTCCTGAAAAGCAGCTACAAGTGTTGTCATTGCCAAGGAAATATATATTCCATTTAACGTATGAGTCTTTCAATCATGAACAGAAAGTGGTAAGAAAACAAAGCACAACAGAGTATAGATGTAAGTAACCTGCAAGTATAAATTTAAGGGTAAATTTATACACGATGAAGACCTTTCTGTGCAGTATTCTGATTTTAGTCTGCTTCTGTAGGTGTCCTGTCTTTCCCAGTGTTGAAAGAGTTAAGCAAATTTAGACCTTAAATAATATACCATTTCCAAGCTAATGTGTAGAAAATCAAGGAAACAAGGGAAAATCTTTTAATGACTTCTATATTTTTCTACATTTGTGTATGTCAATTGTTTTGAATTCATAATGTATCCATTCGACTCCTGCAGAGCAAGCCCACTGCTATGTACATTGTTTGCTTTAACTTCCACCCTTTTAAACATTAATTGCAATAATTTTCCGAATGTGTTGGTCCTATGAGGATAGGTCTGTGCTTGTATTATACCAGTTAGTTATTTTGGTTTTGTAACTTAGATAAAAGATCAGTCATTTAATTTCTTTGCTATACAATGAAATACATAAAGGCTTATCTGAAGCTCCTGCTAATTGGCCGTTGTTAATTTGTATAAAGACACATTTGATAGCAGCTAGCATATAGGAGAGTAAAATTTGAAGCTGTGACTCAAATTTTCCTGTACTAAATGACTCCTCAGATTAGGTGGTATGTGCATGCAAATGGAACCAGCTATATAAGGAGTAAGAGCAAAGATTTTATCCCTTCAGAAAATGGCATAGTGAATAAACACATAACTCTATGGACACTCTTCAACACCTGAGTATTAACAATATTGTGGTCTTCTGTGAGCACGGACTGTGCATTTTGTCTCACGGTAATAAGGGATTTAGGAGCAGTAGATGAACATAGAGCTTAGCTATATGTTTGAAACGTACCTGTACTGAACAGTGGCTATACACATCTTTGTTATATCAAAGCCCATCAAATTCTGCAATTACTTTTTGTGGGCAGGATTTCTCAAATCACATTGATCACTTCTGGGGTTTATAATTTTTTTTTCCCTGCCAATTTTAAGCACTTCACAAGCACTGGCTGAAAATCAGTCCTCTTTTAAGTTATAATCCATCCCTTTGGCTAGTCCTCTTAAAAAATATTGCCCTTAATTGCTTTCCATTAGGACAAGAACATTAAAGGTACAGTCAGTGACAGCCGCCCATTAGAGGTGAACCAACCGAACGTGTGATCTCTGAGCCGTGAGAAAGACATGGTCTAGATAGACAGTACTGTGTTCTGAAGGTTATGCAAACTGCTGCCTGCTCTGGTTTCTCTGCAATTAATAGAAAACATGAAAACATTAACAGGATTGGAGGTGACTCACCTTGAAAAAAAAATAATTGTGTAACTTTTGTTGAAGCATAAGAAAAGTTAATAAGGGAAGCATTTTTTCCTTGGTTAAGTAAATGATGAGTATTTCTAAAGTACAGCCTGAGCTGAGGATCATATTCTCTGTTCAGTTGGAACCACATGCAGCAGCAATTTATTAATGTACTAATGCTGTGCAACCTGCACACTATCTTTCAAATAAGTTAAATGTAGCACAGCATGTAAAACGGTAAGTATGGCAATTAAAACATCTCTGCATCCTATTCCTGATCAAAAATGACTGTAGCTATATATACACACTGCTGTCATTAATGTTTCCGCCCTTGAACTTGTAGTTTGCTGTGTGTGATGGCCTGTCAATTAAGTGCAATTACACTTATGTTCCCTCATTTGGTGAGCTTGCCAATTTATGGTTCAGTTGCTGGGGATGGGGAGGAAATTGGACCACATTGCTCCAGCTGAGAAGATAGAGAAGAAAAATGTCATGTGAAGCACATACACTTAGGCAACATTATCATCCTTAGGGTAGGAAGGGATGAATAAGAAAACCCCTGTATTTTAGGAAGAAGTAAGTGGAGTTTCCCCACATACACTCCCAGAGGTCTTTAAAAATGTTTCTCTCAAAGATCTGCCAAAACCCTACGGCATCCACAAGACAAGAATTGTGAAGACCTACCAACAGTGTACAGACAGGCTGTTGGGCTCATATTGCCTGTCTTTGACAGCCCAGTGTCAGGAGGGCAGGTGTCCATTTCAAACTGAAGAGATTTACTTTTTAAACATTTTTTAAATAAACAAAGTATATTAAAATGGACTTCTTAAAATTTCCACCAATAAGTGGTCTCTTAGATGTACAGAAAAAGCTGAGTATGGTGGATCATTGTAAAGGGGAAGGAAGGATGGCTGTGAGACAAAGCTGTGGGAGAGGTAGCTCATGTGTGATGAAGAGGAAGAGGAGGAGGAAGATGGCTGCTTCTGTGGAGGAGGTAAAGAGCAGGAAAGGCAGATGCTTGCATCAGGATGAAGTACTATAGCTCGGCAGGATGTTACTAAACATACATGTATAGTTGTCTGTGAGCATAATCTCCAGCAGCAAGAGTGACAAGGTAGAAGTTTTGCTGTTAAAGGTGCCAAAACTGAGTCATCGTCATCTTGTCTCAATGGCTAGGCAAGATTTTGTCAAAGAAGTCCTGCCTTTAAAATCCTTTTAGGACACTAAAGTATGTATGTTTCTTGAACCCAGTGATTTGGGTTGGGATGTGTCTCACTTCACCTTAGGTCACTGAGTTTAAATTTGCAACGTTGACCCTCAGCTCCCCATACAGGCCTGAGGGAGGGATACCCTCTGGCTCTCCAGGTTCTGCAGCAGCCACCTAAAAAGGATCAGGTTTATTGTGTCTTGTGTCTTCTTGTTTCCCTTCACTGAGCTGAAAGTGGACTGAAGAGGCCTACTTGCTTGGGTAGGTGAGGTGTATCTCCTCATTGAGATATAACCCTGTTCTCCCATTGCACTTATCAGGAACAGCTCTATTTGAAATCCAGTGTGATCAGTCAGGGCTGTTTTCCTTCGGGAGCCTCTTTCCCCAGATGAGAAATGATAAGTACGTTAACTTCCTTTACAAAGGTGTTTGGAAGGTATAAATACCTAGAGAGCTTTATCACATCCCTTTTGAAGCAGAGTTTAAAGCTTATTTTAGTAACCTCCCATGGTTTGTTTTTTTTGCTTTGGACTGTTTTCAGGATTACAGTCCTGCTCCTATTGATGTTTCCAGGCTTGCAACCTCAAGCCTGAAAATCACTGACTGCTTATCTCTTGTATCTGCAACTAATAACTCAGCTTCTGCTGTACCTAGTTACAAATGCAAGGAAATGCCAAACAAGCTGTGCTATTGAAAGAAAAAAAAAAGAAAATAAAGAAAAAAGGAAACAAAATCCAGTTAAAATTGGGCCCTGATGCTACAAACATCGAAATGTTTGTATGTTACACATTAAGGATATAAATAAGTGTTGGCAGGATGAGTATCTTAGTAATATTTTTCTTATGATGAGAATTTCTGTCAGCTGTAGTTTTTGTGCTATCAACATCTGTCACTGAGGGCTGGGCTATGATCCATAAGTGTTTCAAGTAAAAGGGAACAGATTTTCCTTCTAAAAATCAGAAATTGCCAAGCTGTTGTTTAGAGCAAAACCCCACATTTAAAGCAATCTTCTCCCAAAGGTTCAAGAGAGGCATTTATTTTCTGTGTGTTTTTCTTAATTCCAAGTGTCACCTGAGGTCTGTCTCCTTGTCTGATAGCTGTGATTTCCTCCATGTTAGTCACTAGGAAGTCAATACTGAGTAGTATGATCGTATTAATTTTCTTTCCTAGAGTATAAATGTTAGCATTTTTTAAGCACATGGTAATTTTATTTTTCAATATGCTGTGAAGAGTTTATTCATTGCTTTGAATGACTGGTGACTTAAGAAATAGTAGTACAGACTTGCAGCCCCCTTACTTCATGTGAAACTCCTTTGAGGAGCTGCTATTTTATGCATGGTGTTACTGTGTTACTTTCAAGAAAGAAGCAGTCAGCATATCCATTGTCCCAAACAGTGAAAATATTATAACTGATAATCTCTTGAGTATTTTCCTGCTCTGTTGGGATAAAGGTAGAGATTATTCAGCAGACCACTCTATTTATGAAGAATCTAGTAGAAACCGTCTAGTTAATTGGAGTTAACAGCAGCGTAAGGAGGAGACTGAACCTCTTGGAGGTTTCTGTTGGTACTTATTATTTCTTTTTGTTTCAAATATTCTTTCTAACTTCCACAAGTCACGTATATACATTAATCACAATGCTGGCTCGATTCTCATAGAATTATTTCAGATGCTGTCTCCATATGCCATGGGGTTACATTCCAGAGATTTCCGTTTAGTGATTGTCATGCTTCCATGTGCAGGCTTACCTGAGGAACAGGCTAAGTTCATGGGGACAAATTCCTCAGTGGATCAGACTCAGAAAAATCAGAGAGTGCTTATTCACAAAGCCCACAGCTTCCGTTTAAATAGGTATCTAAAACTTGAGAACTATGGACACATTTTATTTCCTGAGAATCTAAGCACTGATGCACTGGAGCTCCCCATCAACAAATGCTCCTTTTATATAAAATATGAAGGAAGTTTTCTAAAACTTCTAGTCATTTCTTCCCTGTGAAGTCTTCAATAGCACATGGAAATCACTGGGTTATAATTTATTGGGTCAGTGAACGGAAACCTCAAGAAACCATACATAATAGTGTAATGGCAACAAAATAGAAAGAATAACAGTCTTGAGGATTTGTTTCAGCTGAGAAAAGATATGCTTCAGTTTTCTATCTAGCTGGAAGTGAATGACTAGAGCACTTGTGCTCCATGTTACAAAGTGATGTGACATCAAGTAGCTCTCATTTAAACGTGGAATAACAGAACAGCAGAGTTTATTAATTCAGACTGAAAGTCATGCTAATCCAAGATGATTTATGTTCAATTTGTGCCTTTTTACTCTGGTACCTGGGTACCAACTGTGTTTTGCATGCAGTAGGTAGGCTGTACCTTGTATACTGAGATTTCTCACATTAGGAGGGAGTATGCTATTTACTGATTAGTTAGTACACCAAATATGTAAATGTTGTATGCATATCCTTAATTTGTTTGTTTTCATATCAGCTAGGAAATATAAACCATGGAGCCACACAGACAGAGCAGTAGAACAGAAATCCTGTAAAAGTTGATGGTATTTATGTAAGTAGCTGTTATAAAGGATGGAAGACTGTACTGGCAAGTCTATAAAAAGTGCAAGTTTCCTGGCAAATATACCCTTCCTCTGAGGATATAACAGCCAAGAAGGTCTTTTTGATAAAAAACAAAGAGATGGAGTCCAACCAGCACTAAATTTGGACATAAAGCAGACTTCTGGCCTGCAGCTACCTCCGATAACACATAGAACTTGGGGCCTTAAACCACTCATCTTTCAAGCTTGACAAGGATTATGGTCATCTGACTTCAGGAATCTAGAAGTCAGTCATCTGTTCTGAACTAGCTGTCTCATTTCCCTTCATGATCAATGGGGAGAGATCTGCTAGGTGACGATTCATTCCTCTTTTCTTGGTCTGGAATGAATCATTCTTTCTACTTCTCCCTGTAAATTATTTTCTCTATCCTATGCATGTATTCAGCTCTTTTACTTGCAAAACATTTCAAATTGTTTTTCTTCAAGCCAGAAAAAAGTCAGAAATTGCTACAAATAAAGAAATCACAAATTTATACAGAACCCCAACTCTACTGCAGGTAAAGGTTTCTGTGCTTCACTGAGAATGTTGTCTCTGTGGTATAGTGTGCCTGACACCAGACAGTGTCACATAAAAGAGTAAATTAAGGTGTCTCAAAATGGATGTTCAGTCAGGAGTAGATGCCAAGGATTCACCTAGTTCCAGAGAAATCTGCAAGATTAGAGTATCTGACCTTGTAATTTGTAAAGTAAGGGCATTTAGAACATGAAAAAAAAAAAAGAGTTAAGCCTACAATCTGTGCCCTGCTTTTGGGTCTTCCTTCAGAATTTCCAGATAAGTCAGAAAGAGTTTTCTATACAAACAACACATGCTGTTGTCTTAGTCTTTTTCACAGAATTCCCTTCTCTTGGCTCTCTGTCTCCTCCCTGGTGTCTTGCTCTCACAGTGTAATAATTTTACTCCCCAACACATACAAGAAATAAAAATCATACCTACAGTATTCACATCTTGCAAACTAAAGGACAAATGGTCATACTTAATGCCAGTGACTTTTTGAAAGGCTTTCCCCCCGCCCCCACTACCCCCCCCCATATCAGTAATCAGAAAGTGTCCTGTCTTCTCTCTAATTAATGATCATTCTTTTCAGGCATTGCAGATGTCTTCGCATATGGCTCATTACCCTTAAGACAGAAACGATGTAAGAGTTAAAGGTTTATTTCACAGGGTGCTTTGGGCAACCATGAAGGATGAAGTCATTAAAAATACTTTTAACTAAAGTGAGAGCTGCTGCATAGCCTCATATTTTCCTGCTTTTATAATATTGTATGGTGGTTATACCTTTTTAATCAAAACTTAGGAACTGTTGTTTATGGTAAAATTTGCTTGGAACAGAAGAAAACTGAAACAAGAGTAATAAAACATACATATACCATCTAGGATCCAAGGAATTTACTTTTTTTGGTAAACTTTAAATCAGTAAAGTGAATTAATTAGAACTGTGTCTACATGTGTATTAATAAACTGACAGATCTTGAGGATCCAGAATACTAGTTTAATGAAAGAACTACAGAAAACAAAATACAGAATACAGGTTAAAGTTCAATTATACCCTCTTAATAGAGTTTACTAAGCTTAATAAAACTAGTATCTTGTTTTTTCCTTCCCTGCTTACCTTGGTAGATAGCAGTTCCTACTTCTTAAACATGCTTAACTGAATTAAATATTATAACTAATGAAACTTTCTGAAGTGGACACAGAAACAACAGTTAACATGTGTACTTCACTAATATATGTACTTACTTGAATATCTCAGTCAGATATTGCTACCTTTGCTGTCAAAAATAATGCCCTTACAGTGACCTTACACATGATATTTATTCTGAGGACTGTTGTGTGAGAGTCTCATCGTTTGGTAAATTCATTAATTTTGTCTGCAGAGTTGTGTCTGTTAATAAAATGACTAAATTTTTATTTCTTAGCTGTACCTCTGAGCTCTGCAGGCCTTGTACAAAGATGACCACTTAAGGTTGTATCTTGTATAGTTATCCTACTTTTGCAGTTTTGGAGTGTCTTCTAATCAATGTCCATCAAAGATGTGAATATGCCTTCTGTCATAGTGTTTGCCTGTCAGTCCTTCTCCAGTGGCAGAAGTATGAGAATCGGTGTGACACTTTTTTTCATTGGAACATTTGTGTATTTATCTGTATGAAATAAAGATGAGATTGAAGATATGTTTCTTGCTCCTGAAACAGATGGTTGCAATGTCTGTCTTTGTCTTAAGTTCGGGATGCTTAAATACAGGCCTCAGAAAGTGTCATCTTCCTCTTTGGAGAACTCAGCTGAGCCAGCAAAGCTATGGACTTGTAGACTTTTGTGTACTTGGTCACTGTAAGGGTGTTAGCTCCCCTGTGTCTCAGTGGTCTCTATCATGGAAGGTATTGAAAAAATAAAATTTGCGACCTTAAATGCAATCTAAATTTTCTGGAAAGAGTTTGATCTAGTAATAGCGGTGGTGATCATATATTGGATCCTTTTCTGAGTATGAATCCATATTACACTGGGTTTTATATGGAATTAGCTAGCTGTAATGAATATATCAGTGGTGCAGATAAGATTATTACAGAAGAAAGGAAAAGAAAGTTTCTAACCTAAGTGATGCACTAGCTACTTTGATCAGGCATATGCTGATGCGAAGGTGAAGTGCTAACTGGAGTTCTTGAGATGCTGAAGGTTTCATGCCCAGTTATATCAAATCAGTGTGTTATCACTAAGAAAAAATTAAGACATTAATGATGATTGTCTCATCATATAGAGGGACCAGCTAGGATCTCCTGGGTAAACAAACCTGATAAAAATATATGACTGCAGCTTTACAGCACTGATAACATCAGTCAGGAGTCTAGGAGCGCTACCAGTCTGTAAACAAATTTGATGATTTTCAGGCATGTATTTTCAATATCACAGGTTGTGTTGTAGCCATAGATGCTCACCTGTATCAAATCTCTCGCATGGATTTGGCTTCAGTCAAAAATACATTCCCATCAGCTGACCTCATCTAATCAATGGCCTTGTTCAGGAATGATGGTATAGCTTGCAACTGTGAAATATAGGAGCTATGTTTCTATACATGAATGTCACTTGAGCTCAAATTTCCTCAGCAATTAACTTGGTGTTTCCATGGGCACTTAAAAAAGTATAAAAACAGAAAACAGACCTTGTATAACTCCACTGGTAGAAGACTCATGTCTTGCAGGAAAAGACCTGATTGTAAGTGACAGGAAGATTATGAATATTTTAAAGAATTTTAGCAGATTTCTGCCTACCACCTCTTTCAGGCAAGTCTTAAGTATTGAAGGTTCCAGAGGTGCCAAGGGAAATACATTTATGTATAGAAATGATAAAATCTTCCATCTGTGGCTTTAGTTCCTAGTCCTAGTTCGAATCCAAATTATATCAAGCTTAGAACTGAATGTAAATTGGCTATGTCTATGAATAAATATATCAAGGTTGGATGCCTTGAGTTTCTTGGATTCTATTATGTTTTAAGGTGTTTTTTGTCTTTAAATGCTACCTTAACTGTTTCAGTTGAGGTTGGCATTTATTGCTCTTTTGTTAAGGGTGAAATATTAGGTTAGAGTTCATTTTACCAGTCCTTCTGAGTGTTCAAGGTTCCTGGCTGTACGAAAGCCTGGGAATGGAGATGTGTTGTGGGCTAATGGACATAGCAATGTCCATAAGCAAAGTCATGCTGGGTGGAAAGGAAACAGGCACACTGATTTTAGTGAAGGGTCATAATTCATACTGCAGGAGCTTTACCATTCTCTGCAGAGGGCTGTAGGCACTCAGGATTGCTGAAGCAGTTTAATACCCTAGATAGCTCTTTGGAGACTCATCTGGCAGCTTCAGCAGAGGCTAATAGGAAGGTTATAGGCCAGTAACAGAACCTTACCATTGCAGCCTTAAAGAATGTCTTGCTTTTTATCTGTAGTGTGTCTAACGTCGCTGTTCCTTAAGCAAAGGACTGCAGAAAAATATTTGATGAGAATAAGGGGCTTGTTTGAGAACCATCATTATAAGAAGATAATGCTTTATAATCCTGTCCTGAAAGCAGTATTAACTTTTATATGTTGTTGTAATTCATTGCTACTAAATTAAAATAATTTATTTCCCAGAAACTGGAAGGTGTCTGGCTGGTGTTCAAGACTGAGTATTTTATCATGTCATCATGTGTGGCATTTAAACTGAAGATCAGGCTGGCCAGCTGTAAAGGGTAGGCCACAAACAATAGATGACAGTTCTATTTAAGCAAACTTGTTTAGGCAATTTGAGTGTCTGGAGCCCTACAGAACTATGCATTGAAACCTCTCAGGCTAACTACATAGGAGTGCTATTACCATGGTGAAAAAAAAATCACTGGGCTTTTTTTATGTGTCATTAATCATAAGTAATCTGTAAATAAGAAAAGTATCAGTATTAGTTTTAATAATTGTACTCTCTGAAATTGAACAAAACACTGTTAACAAGGACAATTTTCTACTGTATATATAAAGAGTTTTCTTCCTGTGTGACAACCTCACATGCTGCTAGTAGATGGAAGAAAATAATTCAGAACTTGTTTGTTTTTGGTGACTATACTCTCTGCTTCATCACTGCTGAGGTCCTGATTTTTTTTAGCATGTCTTCTACGTCTATGACCTATGGCTTTACTTTGCATATATCCGGTTTGAATGTGAACTGTGGTCTTGTGCAGAGAACAGATGTTAGACATCTGTAACCAAGTTTCTTATATCCATTTACTTCAAACTGAGCTGTCTTACGTGAGGAATGAATAGAGCAACTGAAGATTTTTTTGACTAGAGGACCTAATATCCAACCCAGATGTCATGAGAGAGAGACAGTTCAATTGCTAGTTTTGTATGTTTACAGAGACTAAGGAGTGAGCAGAGCTAGAAAATTGTGTTTCTGGAATAGCGGTGAGTTTACTGCAGACATAATGTATGAAACCAATGAAATCAATTATACTGTTTACAACAGGTAGTGCTAAGCTCTGCAACAAGTATCAGTCGGTTGACAACTCTCTTGATTGTCATGACATCCTCTTGCTTTGCGAGGATGGTGGAAAGAAAGGGCAAAATATGTAACCCTGTCGTGAGATCTTAAAAGGTCTTTTTAGATGGGAGTTGCAATGAAAGTTGGAACACCATGGCTGGATCTTTTTCCCTTGAAAAGAGCTGTACATTTTTTTGTAATTTTTTTTTTTTTTTTTTTTTTTGGTCTGGTAGTAGTTCCTGCATGAAAGCAATTCACAGCTATTGCACACTTGCATTCAGCTATAGCCATGCAAACACTTTTCCCGGTAACAGTGAAGGCAGCAGGAAGGAAATCATCTGGCTTGCAGAGCTTATACTGTGGAATGTAGAGTAGAGAGAAAGGGAATCAAGGTAGTTCTTAGAGGCTGCATTAGTTTCTAGGGAAGGCTACCAAACAAAAAGGATGAGACTGGGAAAATTACCACTGAGTACTTGTAAACTTAATGCTTTTGTTTTTTTTCCAGAGATGAACCACATTTTAATTCCTGATGAATTAACATTTATATTTCATACTCTAACTCTATGAGGTGATTGCCAGCGCTTCTAATATGCCAAAAAATGCCCACAAACAAAGCGCAAGTGTAGTCAAGCATACTGGAGTGGGACATACACAAGTGTGATATCTGTCAGAGGTTTGTGAGAATGTTTATCGGACTTTAACACTTGTAGCTACACACTGAAATGGAGCAATTTGGGTATATGATTCAATGGGAGTACTCACCACCAGAGTAACGTCTCCAAGTAACCATTTGTTTTAGCTGATGTTGAAAGTTGGATTATGAAGACCTGAAATACAAGAAGTAATCAGAAAATATCATACTGTTCAGATCAGAATGCATCAGTGTTCAGATCTAATACTGGTGCATGACCTATTTAGAAGTTTCCTACAAGACAGTCTAAAGTATAAAGAGGCTCTGTTGACAGCAAGTCAATCCAATTTTCACAAATGCAACTCAAGACACAAGTCTGGACAGCCGCAGAATGAGCAGCCTGGCCAGTTGCAAAACACTGTATAGACAATTAAGGAGCAATTTTTCACACTAGAAGTAAACTCTGAGGAATATGGTGCTATTTGCTCTAATGTACATTAGAAATCCTTTACATCCAGATGAAGAGAATAAGAAGGAGAGTCAAGGCCTATCTGCCCCTATTTCTGTAGATATACCTGTAATATAATTCTATCCACTGCAAATTGTGAAGGGAAAGGGGAATAGAAATACCTTGTGAAGCTGTCTTCAAAAAAATAGACTCAATGGTGCTTTAAGAATAAGTTGAATATGCTTTGTTTTGATGGCATTCTTGAACTGGAGGTAAGGGTGGTAAAGGTGTAGTAATAATTGAATTCAGAAGCAGTTGAGCTGAATGTGAAGTAAAGGATAAATTATGGGTTTTGAGGGTTGATTTGTTTGTGGCTTTTGCTTCTGTTTTTTTTCAGTGTGGAAGAACGGGACATTATAAAGTGAGTTCATAGAATCATAGAATGGTTTGGTTTGAAAGGGACCTTAATGAACATATAGTGACCCATGCCCCCCTGTCATGCACAGTGACACCTTCCACTAGACCACGTTGCTCAAAGACCCATTCAATCTGACCTTGAACACTTCCAAGGATGGGGCTCCCACAGCTTCTTTGGGCAACCTGTTCCAGTGTTTCACCACCCTCATTTTAAAAAACTCCTTCCTTACATCTAATTTAAACCTACCCTTTTTTTTTGGTTAAAGCTGTTACCTCTTGTCCTAACTCTAAATGCCTTTATAAAAAGTCCCTCTCCATCTTTCTTGTAGGCCCCCAAGTCTGCTATAAGGTCTCTCTAGAGCCTTTTCTTTTCCAAGTTGAACAATCCCAGATCTCTTAGCCTGTCTTCACAGGAGAAGTGCTCCAGCCCTTTGATCATCTTCCTGGCCCTCCTCTGGATCCATTCCAACAGGTCCATGTCTTTCTTACATTGGGGGACCTGGAGTTGAACACAGTGCTCCAGGAGGGTGTCACAAGAATGGAAGGGGAGAATCATCTCCCTTGACCTGCTGGTTACACTTCTTTTGCTGCAGATCAGGACATGGTTGGCTTTCTGGGCTGCAAACACAAATGTTGGCTCATGCCTAGGTTCTCTTTCCCTCTTCGGAAGCAATAATCATCTCTTGGGAGACTACACGCAAAAGTAAACTCAGAATAGGTTTTCTTCTAATTGACTGTTAATAAGAGATGAATCGTTCTAATGAGCAGGCGAAGACACAGATATAGACCTCTCTAATAGATACGTTGTAGTAGTGATAATGAGAAGCTATTAGTATTTTTCTTGATAACAATTAGTCTGTTGATTGGTTTGTATTCCCCTTGCACCATCAGCACTTTTATATTTCAATACAATGTTGATTTAACTTCTAGTGTTCCTATATATCTCTTTCAGCTGCTTAGCTGAAAAATAATTGTATTGACATAGTAATGCTATGCTTAGCAAGCAAGCTACTTTTATATATTTTATATCTCTCCCTGTTTTATTCCTCCACAGTAACAGAGCTTGAAGGCTGAAGAACAAACTTCAAAAATGAAGAAGAAAAATCTAACTTTTGAGATTTAATTCTACTTGTCTGATATAGGGAAGTATTACAGAGAGCATACAGAAGATCTGTATCTATAGGAAAAAAGAACAGACTTCCACGTAGCTTGAAAATAGACATTGTCTCTTTAGTTTACCAGAGTTGGTGCTTGGATCTTCCTACAGCACAGAGTGGCACCTAGTGGCTGCAAATACGGTAAAAGTACATGTTTTACTATAGTTCATAACCTCTGAGACATGAATTTTCTTTAAATGTATGATCACAGTTCTGTGTAGTCCCTAATTAATCAACTTTTGATCCCTGTGTTACACAGCATCCAAGATGGAGACGAGAAAACTGCCCTCTACCTTGTCAACAGCATACTGGCTGATTTATAATCTCATTCCCTAATTATTTTCCTTCAAGCGTCTTAAAAATGCATCCTATCCTGAAAAAAAGCTAATTCTTGGAAATTTTCTCCCAAATATGAATATCTGAAAACCTTTCAAAAACTAACTATAAAAATTAGAATAGCAGTAACACTACTAAACATCGTTGTTGTTACTGAAAACAACACAAAAGCAATACTCAAGAAAATACTGGTGATGGCTTTCCTTTCATGCATATTTGTGGTTTTATGGATTTTGGCAGACCTGTGACATTTTAAATCAGACCTGAGTTTAGCCCTCTTGTCTCTTCCATACACGAAATAAACAAATCCTAACAGTATTCAACTATCTTCACTGATTTATCTGATATCATAATACAAAGGCACAAACATTTGGAAAAGCACATAAACTAGCACTTGGGAGTTAAATTAATTTGAAGCTTGGAAATATATTTCTCCTCATGCATGGGATTAGTTGCCCAAGTTTGAGTTACAAGTACTTTGTGATCTTTGGAATTGGATACTCAGCACCTTGAGTTTTATAGCATGGTATATCAAGATACTTACAGAGCTTTCATCTCTGCAGAGTTTGAATATATCTTGAAGAAATAAAGAATAATAGTAATACCCCCATCTTATTCTGTCCAGAGTTAAGAAAGTAAGTCCTTTGCCAAGCACTTTATTTCAATTCTACATCAGAAAGCAGCACCATTTGTAGTGTGGTCAGCACTAGAGTTGGCTGAGCTGGAGGCATTGCTCCTACTCACCTGCAGCACATTTTGTTATTTTTCTTCTTTCCTGACATTCAATTGCATTTGTTGAATGGTTTAACCCTTCCTGACTGCTCCATTGCCCAATGTGAGAGAAAGCTGGGTAACCAAAAGAAGCAGCAGTCAGTTCCAATGCATACCTCCCCACTTCAGACAAGGGGCCTCTCAGGATGGATGTCTTTTATAACACTGACACCTGCTTTGTACAGGTGCCCAGGCAATAACAGACTGTGACATTTACAACCTTTATACAATATGCACACTGCTTCACTGCCGTTTCTGCAACCTGGATTATGAAAAGGACACCATCTGCTGTGACAACTGCTTCCATAGAAAGGCTTCACAGGTTGGGCACAAACACTATTTTTATTTTAAAAAGACACTGCAACTCATTATGTGTGCATTTTGTGTGGCTTTAAGGGCATAGAATGAAGCAAGACAGATGAGAAGTATGGTATTATTTTTGGTCAGTCAGTTCACACGTGGGAATTCCTGTTGTTTTGCAATCAATGGCACCTTCCTTTCCCAGGCACTGGTGTGAAAGTCAGCAGTGATGTTAGTTTCTGTTTCTTAAACTTGCAACAGGCTTGGACAACTGGAAGACTAATGTGGCTGTGGGTGGCTAACTCCTGATCATCTGCATATGGTTATCTATGACTAACAGGATGATTAACTATTTATTTATTTATTAGCAGTATAAAAATGCATACTATCCATAAGAGATTTTGCAATCTGAGGAAAACAGAAGTATAAAGTAAGATTAAATAACTATACTCATAATTTCTATTTCAAATTCTTCTGCTGATTTCACTATGTTCTTTGAAATAATTAAACACATGCTTAAATTTACATACAGTTTTAAATCAAAGAGATGTAAGGGCTCTGCACTATGAAGATATTAGATAACAAGTGGATCAGCTTTGTAGTTTATACTATACCATAGAGACACAGGCTACATTGTGCAGCCAAGGATTCAATATATGTAATTGTTTTCACTGTTTCATTTCTGTCTGTAGCATGGGTGAAATTCACAACAAAGCATGAATGTGGAATGTTGGGTTATAAATTTGAGTGGCAGAAACTTTTGCTTTTTGGAAAATATGTGGAACTCTGGACCTTGCTCTAGAGCTCCAGAGGATTAATCAGAGAAGATTCCAGTTCCAGCATAGAAACAGGATAGAGATACAATATACTGCAAGTAAAAATCCACATCTAATCCATAATCTATATGTTACCTTTTGAAAGTGGCTCCCCCAGACAAACTCTGCTGAGATGTATACATGCCAGCTATTCAGCTTAGTTCTGTTATTGTAATTTTTAAAAAGCTTAAGTGTTTGAGCAATTAAAATACATGTAAACAGACCTGTAGAATTTTTATGGTTTTTTAATAAGTCTCCAAGTCCATTGGTATTGTTTCTGTTCTACTCTGTAAATAAGGTTCTGGTGTGTAAATACCTTGTTATGCCAAAACATTTTAATTACTCTATTCAGATTCATCTTTTCTTTTGCATAAGAGAAAATAACAACTTCTGGAAATTTTCCTTTAAAATTCTAGGGCTGATTATCTTTCTTAAACCAGTTTTATTTCACTGTTGTGGGATACTCCTGATCTCCCTCTGTGTAGTCAGACTGCTCTTTAATAGCTTTTAATTCCTCCGAGATACATGGACTTCTTTGGTGACATTTGACCCAGCCCTTGTACATTGGCTGTAGTTTTGGGTGTGCTTTCCACAAGTTTAATATGTCTCCCAATAGGCCAATTTAAAATGGACAAATGCATTATTCCATGAGGACATTTTTGTTTTATAATTTTTTATCAGTCTGAACTGTTGTGTCTGAAAGGCCTATCTCACTTACAAGGTACTTTGGAAAAATGCAATTGCATTGATATGAGTCATTTGAAGGAAAGAGGAGTGAGGTTTTGTAGTTATTTTATCCTGAAGTGGCTCACTTCTACATAGCAACTTTCATAACCTCTTTTCTGTTTTTCAAAAAAACCCCAAACAACTAGGAAACTAGGAAATGGGTGAATTGCTTCCTGTAAAAATCTCATTCAGTATGTTCAATAATGATTATGGGCTGCTAATAAGTGGTGTTTGAAATGCGTTATCCTGTCTGATGTTAATCTTTCTCCATATCTGTGCATACCTTGAGACTGACTTCCTGAGCCTGTTCTCACTTATGCCTGATACCTCACTGAGCTGATGAGTGAATTTCCCTTTGTTCATCCTTACAAGAGTCAGCAGAAGAAGGATATTTTGTACCTCATTAAACAGACAGGAAAATGTTATGTAGCAGTGCTGAGCCAAAATCTCAATACAGAGAGAGCGCACTGGGAAGATAAAGTTACAGGAAGATTAAATCAGCAGATTGGTGTTATGAAGTTATGGGTTGGGCTGTCCACTTGTGGTCTGGTCACTGAAATGGATGAAAGTGGTAGTGTCTGTTGCTTTTTGCTGCAGATCGTGTATCCCACTGCCTCCATCATAAATCCCGTGTATACCTACCTCAAAGAAATATCTGGACAATGAGCATGGGGACATGATTTCCAAGCTATTTACAGATGTGCACGTCTGTAAGCAGCTCTGTTTCAAAGCATAAGCCAAGAGGTCCTGAACCCTGGACGCTATCTGATAAGACTTTGATCCACCAATGAAGAACAGAGATTTCAGAAAATCTATGTATGGGCTTTTCTTTAGCAGTCATCAAAATTCCCAGTCTGTTTTGAAGAGGATACTGGGCACAGCTTTTCTCAGAGCAATCAGCTGCTTTTCTGGAGGGTATTCCATGTGTCTGGAAAAGCAGTGAAAAAGCATGGAAAGATAGGAGCTGCAGTATAAGACAGACCTGTCAGTACAGCCCAATGGACATCATATATGCTGAGAGTCCACTCAAACTTTCAAGTCCGTGGAACCTGGAAAACTGCTCTTTTTCTTCTGGACCCGTTGAAGGCTGATGATAGCACAAAACATCTTCGCTTCTTCTTGACCACAGGGACAACTGGTAAGAAAGGTCTCTGATCTCCCTCTCTATGCTGGAGTGCTTTGTGCAGTCCCACAGCTCTTTTACATTAATGTGGGGTGGATTAATTTTGGAGCCCTTTAACATGTAAAGGGCCATATTCTGACACCAATACTTGGATTAAATATTTTGACACCACAAATCTAAGTGTCAGTGGAGGTACTGAGGATGTTGCCACCAATGTCAGGATATTTGAATGTGTCCCCTTTTCTTCTTAAGCAATGAATCACTTTGAAAAATCATTAGTATGTAAGAGTCCTCTTACTCCCTCTGGTGAGCAAGTATTCACACAGATCAATGAGATTATTGATAAAAAATTACTCTCTGAAAGCAGCAAGGGGCTGTCAGTTGGGTGCTAAATGTTCAGAATTTAGTTTTGAAAGGAAGTATCAAACATCTATGTTATAAAACCAGATAAAAATTTATAATGAACAGTGAAACCACTCACTAAACCTAATCACAATAATTAGACATCAGTAAGGAAGACAAATACTGATTCTTAGTACTTATTTCAGTCTAAATGCAGAGATGTCTCCTTGCTTGTTGAGATTTTTATACTATCAGGAAAATGGTAATTTGTGTAAAGTTTTATGAGCTTCCAAGATCATTAAAAGGAAGTGGCAGAAAATGAAACCCAAATATGAAGAACAGATTTTGGATGACTTGATGCAATCCATCCACTTTTAAATTAAACCCAAGTGCCACCAAGTATGGAGGTTGTAAAAATACCCCTGCTCTTCAAAGCTTTAAAAGGTCTCTTCAGTTAAAATGTCTTCACTGAATACAGCCCTCTTTACTCATCCATCTGCGTTCAGCGTGCAAGCTGTAGTTGGTGTATTTTGAAAAGCTAAGCTAGGATGCTGTACCATGCTGAGAAGGATGAATTTGTGCAGCTAGGCCAAGGTATCCGTGCTTTTCCTATCGGTTGTGCTGCAGCCAGGAGGGATTTTCCACTGTTTTCAGTGGTTGTGAGTTCAAAACAGTGGTATTTGGCTCAGCACAGAGCAATCACGAGCAGATGTGTCAGTACTCCTGACATAAAACCTCCTCATTTCTAGTGATGAGAGACAGAGTGTTCAGATGGATTGAAGAAGGCTCTCAGCCAAAACTGCTGAATCCCAATTGTATCTGTGTTTCTGACTTTTAAGTCCTTCACCCATCCCAAGTTGCTGATATTTTGCAAGGATGAAATGAGGCTAGACATAGCAGAGCACAATACTGAACAGGTAATCCTATCAAAATATAAAGTACTCGCTAACTGCTGAGACTGAAACAGTATTTCTTTTGAGAAGGACTGTGGTGGGTTGGCCTTGGCTGGATGTCAGGTGTCCACCAATGGACAAATCATTCTATGAATTCAGCTATGTTTTGACTGCTGACTCATGACTGGAGTGTGGGACTGGAGCAGGGACTCAAGCAGAGATATTCCAGTAGAATTTCAGAAGCATAAAGAATATGTAGAGGTTTCTGTCCTTATCTGGAACAAATGGCCTGGGGTGAAAGGCCATGAATGTGATGCAAAGAATCAAAGGGTACCCCTAATTCAGTGTTTAACCTTGCTGAGCTTCAGAGCTCAGAGCTTTTGAGTGTTCTGGCCTCAGGTCATGCTGCATCTGTAAAGCTCACTTGATAGCTGTGCCACTGGTCCATGAGCACTCAGTCATCTGTTATCTGAAGCACTCATATCCCATAGCCTAAATGGGGATCTTCAGTACTTAACCTCAAACATCTCATTTTGAAAACACTTGAATCTGACATTTTTTCCTGCAGACTGTTCCATGTGCTTTTTTGGTTATACTCTCTGACATAATTTACTTCATTCTGAGGAGGTATTTCATGACAGATGCAGACAAGTCTCTAACTCCAATATTTCTTCATTGGCTATGACTCTTAGGTGAATTGTGACCATGACATGTAATCACAGATATGACTAGCAGCTATTTTGTTTTCGTCCTTTGAAAAATATAATTTAATTGAAAGGTGCATAAAGTATGACTTTTAAATGGAAAGGTGAAAATACTTGAATAAGTCTGAAGGTGAATAAAAAACTCAGGCCAAATTCAAAAAAAAAGAAGTACAATTTTGCAAATATTATTATATGTAGAAAGCTATATATTTTCCATTTTCATCTTCACCTAATTGTTCCCAACTTTTAGATACGTCTTTGTAATGGACATATGAAACAATCACTAAAGAAGAATGCACAGGATGTAACTACAAAAAGTTTAGTTTATTTTGAACCTTTTCAGTAATTCAGGTATTCCATATTTTCAATCCAAGTTTCTTTACAGTCAAACAATCATCTTATGCTGTAGTTGCAGAAACTGATAATACCTTTTTATTAGTAATTATTTAGTATGGTATTCTGCATTATTTTAAAACAATGGGAAGCTGCTTTGAGAAACTTATTTGGAAAATGAATCAGAGAAGAGAAACATTGCTCATCAACTTTTTTTCTTATTGCTCATCAAAGAAAAATATTTTTCTGTTAAAGAAAGGCAGTCATCACTTTCTAGTCACTTAGGAAAGGATGATCATTTTTCTAATTGTTTTTTTCCCAATTAATTTTATAGTAATAGTCTTGGATAACAATTACCTACTTTGATGGGAAGAAATGGGTTTTTTTGAAATGCCACCTACATAAAAATAATATTTGACCACAAGCCAATTTTATGGGTGTTTTTAAATAGTCTTGGTATCTCCATAACAGCGAAACAAATCAGTTGTAATCTCAATTCTATTGCTGAGTGAGTTTTCACATCTAAAGAGAAAGGAAAAGAATTTTCCCTCTTTCCTTCCAATATATTCATAAGCTTTGTGTCATTTAAATGGAAATAATGTTTGTACTGTAAATGACCTCAGCAACAAGATCATAGAAAAGACTGTGTAATAATAGATACCAGATTAAAAAAAAAAAAAAGGCAAAACAGCAAAAGCAGTCTGGCTTCCCCAACTGAATTTTTATTTTACAGACAAACCTTGAGAATTTGCCCACTACTCAGTTTTATAACTGTTGCTGAATATACTACTTTACACAGGATACAAACACTACTTCCTGATACTCAGTACAGCCACCATTATATCCATCAGAGTTTTATCAATGGTAGCATTGAAGTGAGCCATGTGACCTGCTTTGGGTGTCCTAACAACATTATAACAATGCTATAAGAGTATTACAGAGGAAAGAAACACAAATAGAAGAGGACTAGAAAAAATATTTCCTAATATGACTTGCAAGATGACTAGTACAGAAGTATAAGCTAGTTATGCAGAGCTGGAAGACAAATTTTGATTGCAAAGAGAACCCATTAGTGTGGTAATGAATGATGACTCTTGTAAAGTGAAAGAGCAAAAATGAATCTACTAAAATGTGAAAATGCAATGATCCATTAAAAAACCCTCAACATTTCAAACATTTAAAACATATGAACTGCTAGAAATGAGAGCATCTAAGTGGCTTCTACTTAATGCTGTACTGTGAGATGACAAGGGCGACCCTATGTTGGCTGTGTGAACTCAAGCTATTAATCGTGTCCTGACAAAAATTAGAACTGGCCTATTTTATCCTCTGAAATTGGGCAAAGGGTAAAAGGTGAAAATGAGAAAACATGGCTTCTGTGCATTCATTAGCATACTGCTAATTGAGAATTTCCACTCTGCAAGCAGCCATGTAACCTGACAGACCCAATTCCCCAAGTACTAATTAAATCAACCATGAGCAACATGATCTCCTAAATATTCTGGTGTGTATAACAAAGAGAAGTGCAAAAAATAAGTATACATAGTTAACCAAAGTATCCACTATAAGGGGTTTTAGACTATACTCAGAACAAAAACTTTGCAAACACTATGAAGAAAATCCAGCTGGTGCTGCAAAGAACCCCTCAGTACTCCCAGCCACCTGGGTCCATTGACATGGTAAAGTGGAAGGTTAACAAGATGGCTGCTTTGTCGCGCAGTTCCTTTGGCACCAGAAACCTCATAGAAGCATTTTGTGGGATAGTCATCCTTCCTGTGAAGCATGTTAAAGGACCTTTCAAGGTGTCTTTGATCTATGCATTTATGTCCCCTCCACATACTTCATCTGCCACCTTTTTTTATTCCAGCCATTACTGCTGTTGCTGCCCTTGAAGTGTCCTTTGTGTATGAGTTTGCTTCTTTGAACTTTCACATCTTGATTAATTTCTAAAGGACATGTCAAGTGAACCATGTCTGAGCTTAGAGGTGACTGGTGGATGTTAAAATAAGGCTTGAGTTTCTTTCCACAATTTTGAGGTAGTTCAGGACTCTTTCTGTTATTTTTCTATAGGAAACAAGCATAGAACAGTGGAAGCAGATTGAATGTGTAGAATTTAGCCTTTCATGTTTGCTTATTCTTAGTAGATGTGTTTATTAGAGACCTAGCTACGTGCTTGTAACGCCTTCATCTATGCAAAGAGAGGATATGAAAAAAAAAGCCACAGAATTTATAAGGATTGGATAACATTCCCCATGTCACTGATTTTATTTGACTTTCTTGGCTCTGAATAACCAATCTGAGTTACTCACTGCAGATGACAGTAGGTTTCCTTACAGTATATCAAAGTGGATTTCACTCAGGATACTTCTATTTTGCCTTCTAAAAACATTTCTGCTCTGTAACAAATGGGGTTGAACCTGAGTGACACTAGGGGTTTTAATAACTGCACTTTTTTTCCTGTGGCCGTGAAAAACATTTTAAGAGTGAATGGTATGTGCACTGACTTATCGATGATCACTGGAAAGCTATTTCTCTACTCAGATGAGTTAAATTGTTGTTTTTACTGGCCTGAAACAATGACAGAAAAATTTTAGATAAAGTCTGCCTGATTGTTCTCATGAATGTTCAGTTTCTCTGTGGTGCAATGTACCTAACACATTACAGATATGAAATATCAAATGTACACTTAAAATCATAAAATGACCATTTGATCATAATTAAACACAAAAGACTACATCCATATATTGGAAAAATTCCCTATTGATTTTCACACCATAACTGCTTCTTTGAGATTGAAACAAAATTCTTAATCATGAAGCCTGAAAAGATACTTCTAGGGTTATTTTTCAAGCCCTTCATAATGGTTCTATGGCTTTTAGTATAGTCTTGTTGGTCCAGTGAGTGCAGTCACCATGTATTTGGTTAAAAGAGCTCAGAGACAAGGGAAGTACTGTGCCAAATGTGCTTCTGAATTCTCTTTCCTAAACAGTACTGAATGTAAATGGGCATTTGGCTAACATGAAATACTTTCTGGTTCTTACTTGGTCATTATGGAACTTGTCCAGCTTCCAGAAGGTTAACAGGGAGTTGGCTTAAGTCCTAGAAGAGGGTTAAGATGTGATCTGCCATACCAAGGGTCAAGAATTTGAGAGAGGAAAAGGCAGATGCAATAACCATGAAAGTAGGGCTTTAAATGAGAGAAAATTATCAGAGCATAAGGGGTCTAACTATGCATGGACATTGGTGGGCACACACCAAAGTGGAAGGAATTTGTAAACAAGAAATAAAGGTAGATTTATGCTTGCTGTAATGTTGGTTCTCTATAATCTTCATGTAATATTTTTTAAAAAACCTTCAAACTCAAAACTTAAAAAAAATAATTAAAAAATCTGAAGATAGCAGCCAAACCAGAAGAATGTGCTTGAGACTACACTTGATTATATCAGGAAGAATAGAGGGGACTTGAGGAAACATGCTGAGATGAATTCACTACTCCTCAAAGTTTGGGGAGAAGAGAAGAAACTGAAGCTAGTTTTAAGTCCACCGTGACAATAAGATTTTTCCATCTTAAAAAGATACTGTTTATGTTAAAGCACCTAGATTGAGAAAATGGAGGTGGAGAGGTATAATGAAACAATCAGCAAGAGTTACATCTTATACAATCTTTTGTAATAACCCTGCTATCATATTTTGGTCTCTAGGACTCACAGATGGCCACTCTGGGAAAAGTGATTCCAGACACTCTATGAGACATTTAATTTACATTAGTTACAAGAAATACATGCCTTATCCTATACAATAAGGTATACAGCTGGGCTATTTTATTTTCCAGAAGCTTCATGGTTCTTCAGAAAGGGGTAGTATTTTGGTGACTATTTTAAGTTACAACACAGAGAAACTTTAATTTGTATAAATAAGAGAAAGGTAGAACAGCAAATGATTTCATAACCACCTTCCTCAATCTATTACACTGCTGTGGCTCTGGAGAGATGAGCAAGACTCTAGAGGCACTAACCTCATTAGCTGATTGTCACTCAATCCTGCATTAGATTCTGAAATGATACCAGCTTCAGATTACAAGTATCCAAGCACACACCTCTCCGCAGTTGTGTAAAGAGCCAGAACAGTTTTTCTTGAGAATAAGGCAGAATTCAGTATAGAAGCCAGAGTGCCCCCCAATGATGTCATTTAGAAGTCTGCAAATAAAAGCATGATGCAGCAAGCCCAATACTACGAATCAAAATACAGGAGATGACCGGAAGGAATCAACAGAGTTATAATAAAGCATATGAAAGTGGTATTAGTGTGTGGCCAAAGAGCACAGGCAGCCTCATGAGTCTTGTTGCACTGCATCCAGATGACTGTGGGGAGGACAAGTGGTAGCGGGAGGAAAATCAGTAATTTTTGTTCCCCTTCCATTCTTGGAGAAAAATGAATGTAAATTGTATTAAATAATTGAATTGCTGCTGAAATCCTTTCCCAATTAGATAAAGAGGTTCAAACAACCTCCATCTCCCAAATGGCCAAACATCTCTTATTTAAATCTTTGTGAATATATTGTGCATATGTCTCTGACCCCATTTTTGGCTTGTTTCTCTATCTGTCTGCATGCATCTATTTTTACAAGAAAGAACATGGGTGGTTGAATAAAAGCAAATGTTTGTTTGTTACTCTTTAGTGTTTTCCACCTACAGCCTCTCCTTCACATCCTTCAGAAAAGAAGGTTGCATATTTATGTGTAGTGCTTAATGAGCAAATACATCCTTGCATATGATATGCTCTGCTTCCTGTCATGTACTCGTTATTCTCTTTGAGTTTACCAGTGTTCTGTGGTTTATAGATTCATGATTAATTTATTCTCAATCTACAAGAAAGCCCTTTTAATTCCAAACAGTGTGTTAGATGAATTACCAGACACTAGTTTTTTTGGCCTGCTCCTCTGTTGGAATGATTTGCAGTTATCAGCCCATGCCTTTCCTGGGAAAAACAGAAATCCACTGTTGATGAATGAAGTTAGTGAGAGACAGGGGCAGCTTTGCAGTTTTTGGGATCTTGGGCAAGGACGGACTCCCACCCAGAAAGAACTGGTGTCGGGAGGAAAGCGGCCCTTGATCAGCACTGCTGCTGCTTTTGGTAGGGCAAATGAAAGAGGACAGACTGTGTCTCTGCTCCAGCCAAAACACGCGAGGACACCTTCCACAGTCAAGCTCATGCAGTCACTAGTTGCCCACAGCTACAGGCAGCCCTGCTTGTGAATATGCTAGATACGTATATGTCTGGCATACAGTCTATGGAAACCTCAGCCATGTTCAGGGACAGCTATTGCTCATCTGCTTGCTAAGCTGAAAGAAAATTTCATGTTGCATGGATTTGTACTATCTCGGTGCTTACTCTCAATGTACTCATCAGTGTTCTGTATATTGAATGGTGTTTCAGACACTGTGTGGCTGCTGATCGAGTGAGGAGGCAAAGTTGAAACCTGAGCAAAACGGATCTGCCGCTGTGTGTTTTCTACCATTAGGAGGCTGAATCTGTCAGGCAGTTTTTGCAAACGTGTTTCGGTGGCTTCAGGTACAAATATTAGATCAGCTATGAATCAATCATTTATGAGACAGAACAAGAAAAAAAGTCACTGAGAGAGAATTTGGGACACCTGTAGTCTATTCCCAGATCTGCCCATTCTGAGATCCAAACTATTATCCGTATAACTTGTAATCTATGGCTGCATATTTATGCAACACTTGGAAAAGGCAATTCAAGTTCTGAATGGGGCCTTTAGGTGATACTGTAAGAAATCTTGCTAAATTATGTGAATATGCAGTGTGGAGAAGAATGGACTTAAGAACACCTAAAGAAAAGGTAAGATTAGAAGTAAGTGTGAAGACTTGAAGTATCCAGTACATGACTGCATATGGGTGGATAAAGCATGTACCGTGTTTGTCTTTTAGCTTCCAAAAACCAATGCTGTCATCTGAAGGGATAAATGACACAGCAATTCACATAATTGACCACTAAATGTCTTATATAAAGGGGAAGAATTGCGTGACATATGTTTAGGAGCATTTGTTTCCTTTGGGAAATTTCAGTTCCAGTAAGAATTTTGAGATCACGTGATGTTACAGCTGCATTAAGAATTCATAATTGGATGGAAGAAAAGAGGTTTCTTGCCTGGATTTGCAATACCTAAAAAACCAACTAATATTTTATTCATTCATCTCTATGAAAACAGAAACAACACTCTCTCATTTTTACAATGAAGATAAATTGACAATGTCTTTACACTATTGCCTGCGAGAACAGGGGAATATTAAGAACAGGTATAAAACATTAAATACTGAGAAAAGCATTTAACAATCACACTCATCTGCTTGAGGCAGGTGTAGCTAATAAGGAGGAAAGGAAGGAACAGCTGTATCTTGGATAAAGGCTCCTTGGACATACAAAGATAAATAGCTAACAGCTGGTTTCCCACAAGCGGTATCCTTGCTGTAATGCCCCTGTATCTGCTCCCTTGCTTAGATGAATCTTCTCTTAGGCCAAAGGGGAAGACATGTTTATACATCACAGAGACAGATGCTGTCATCCTTGAAGATGATAATTTGTCCTGGCTGTAGAAAATTAGCTCTCATTGGTCACTGTGGGAGTGGACACAGATGTTTTGTATTATGGCGTTCAAAGTCACACTCATTATTAGAGTAGTAATGCAGCATGGCTTTTCTAGACATGTGAAAAATGGCAAATAGGGAGAATGTGCTGCTTCATGCAGTTGAATTACGTTTTTTTTACAGTGATTTATGAAGATTTGCAAGATATATATTTTTTTTAAGAGAGTAGAAGGAGAGAGAATTTTACGGGATGCTTCAACATCCCTTCTAATTTTGCAGCTGATATCCTGACACGAGCACAATATCCTAAGCATGAACACAATATTAATCACAGTAAAGCTGTAATTACAATACATAAGATATTTCAGCTAAATAAAAAGGACAGTCTCTCTCTCCTAAGGCATTGATGTGGATCTCAAAGGGGGTGACCAGTTCTAAGTAAGCCTGATCTTCCTGTCTTGCTTTCTCTACCTGTGGGACAGTGAGTCACTTGCACCCTATGATGGTGCATACCCAAGAGCAATTGAGTTCTGTTTTGCTGAC
This sequence comes from Actenoides hombroni, assembly GCA_024336885.1. NCBI lineage: Eukaryota > Metazoa > Chordata > Aves > Coraciiformes > Alcedinidae > Actenoides > Actenoides hombroni. The sequence continues at coordinate 38,437,692 of WUAM01000431.1, forward strand.
TGTGTTGCAAGTGGTGGGCTCTATCATCAAGCCTGCACAAAACATCTAGCTTCTTTTTCAGGAAAACTCTCTGAATACAGACATGTAACAGAGTTTGCAGGACAAAATATTGAATTGTTATGCCTCCTTCACTTTCTAGAAAATGCTGGGAAATACCAATTTTGGTATTGGTTCAAATTTTGGCTTGTGCTGTTCTTTTTTTTCTGCCTGATATGTACTGTTACTGGTACACAAGTAACATTTAGGGTTTTTTTTCTGTCTCTGGAACTGACCAGCAAAAAACTGCTCTTTTTGGTGCATTATTGACATATTCTACAGCTTTTAGAAATGTTTCTAGGACTGATGATTTTCTTCAAGGAATAAATACCACCCTGAAAAGTCCAGAGATATTAATGCACTTTTTGAGAGCTCAATCTCTACTATTTCAAATTAAACCCAGACCTGTTGCTTTTCTTCCCATAGTATTCAGTATAAAGCACACTTACTATGATCTCATAGGACTGCTTGACATATACTGAGTCTTGAGACCTTTTCAGATTCTAAATTTTGCATTTATTTCTATAGTGGTTATAATATGCTTATTTATATATATGTAGACAGATGTGATTGCATACAGTGTTATCTGTTATGTTTGGGTTATAGCACCTATCCAAATACATTTTAAGCAAGTAGAATATTTATTTCCCATTTTTAGCTGAAAACTGAGGACTTGGATGCACCTTGTAATTTATAAGTGCAAATCTAATACACCATAAGTTTCACCAGCAGAACATTCCAAGAGAGAGAGAAACATGTGAAAGAGCCTGAGACAGTTTCCAGTGAATCATTCATATGTCACGATATTTCAGGAGCCCTGCTGCAGAGAAAATATATACTTCCTCCTAGAGCATCATCTGAAGCTCACCAAGAAGAATCAGTAATTTTTATATAAAAAGTGTGGGACAAAGGAAGTTTTAGTTTTACTGTATTGACCAACCTGAAGTCTTTCAAACTCTTCTACTTTTATGGGCAATTTATAATTTTTTTTTCCTGTTCCTTGTATTTCTCAGAAGTTTATTTAAGCCTAAATTGCACACTGAATTCTATCTGTAAATTGTGAGCCCTTAACTTAAAAGGTACTTTATCTTTAATGTTAACTTTTTATTCTATTAATTAGGTTGTAACTGCATATTACAAGCTGAATTTACCAGAAACATAAGCTTTAAGTCCCAGATGTTAGGATCCTATTACCTACTTCTGCTTTATCTTACATCCTGATGCTTCATATCACTGATTATACAGAGGTCAATGGGAGCAGAGAGAATAATTTGATATTAAATTCACTTGACAAAGACTCAGTGCAATGTGACTGTTGCTGAGTCAGAATATAATCTGTGTAACAAAACGAATCTCAAGAAAAATCAATTTGAAAGTGAACATTTTATACAAAAAGTAAATTTCCAGCTTTTCCAGGATACAAAGGATTATTTTTTTTCTGTGGGGAATTTCGTAAATACTGACTTGTTATTGTCATTTAATACTTCTCTTGTTTGCTGTTTAATCCCAGCTGGCAGCTAAGCCCCATGCAGCTACTTGCTCAATTTACCCCCCACCCTCCCACAATGCCCTGCCCCATCCCACCCCAGTGGGATGGGGGAGAGAATCAGAAGGGTAAAAGTGAGAAAACTTGTGGGATGAGGTAAAGACAGTTTAATAGGTAAAGCATATGTCATGCTCACAAGTAAAGCAAAACAAGGAATTCATTCACTACTTCCCATCAGCAGGTTTTCAGACATCTCCAGGAAAGCAGGGCTCCATCACAAGTAACGGTTACTTGGGAAAGCAAATGTCTTAACTCTGAATACCTCCCCCTTTCTTCTTCCCCCAGCTTTATGTGCTGAGCGTGACATCATACGGTCTGGAATATCCCTTTGGTCAATCTGTCCTGGCTGTGTCCCCGACCAGCTTCTTATGCACTCCCAGCCTGCTAACTGGTGAAGTGGAGTGAGGAGCAGAAATGGACTTGTCTTTGTGTAAGGACTGCTCAGCAGTAACAAAAAAAATCTCTGTTTTCAGCAAACATTGCCCCGTAGTAACTACTATGGAAAAAATTAAATCTATCCCAGTCAAAATCAAAACACTTGTTGAAAGAACATTTTCTGATGGAAATCTCTCTTGGATTAGTTTTTCCAGCAAAGTTTGGTGTGGAACTCACAGATTTTCAACTGAATTGTGAGATTCCTCTTATCCCTTTTTTTTTTTTTTTTAATCTGTTTTGTAAGAATGTATTTGAAGGTCAAACCCTGCAGGGTAACAGGAACATTAAGTAGGACTTTTGAAAAACTAGATTAGAACTTTTTTATCAGGGGGAAAAAAAAAAAAAAAAAGAGGAAAAAAAAGAGCAACTAATTCTTTTATTAAAGTTGAGTTGTATTTGTTTGAGTTAATTAAATCTTATCACATTTGTATGCACTTTCTAATTAACAATTAGCCATGTTTTCTTTGTAATAAATGAGAAATTTTTCAGGAACATGAGAATGGATAAAAGCGTGCAGCAGCTTAATGAATCTGTATTTAATCTCTGAAGAGCTAAGTTAAATTTAGCAACAGTGACAAGCAAACCTGTATACTGGTTTAGGGTCTGAGATGTGACAATTTCTTTATGAAATCAACTATCGGCAATAACAAAATGTTCCAAAAGTAGTTTGTTCAGTACATAGTCTGAATAGTCCAAACAAAAGTGAAAAAAAAAAATTGATTTAAATAATAGCCTAAGAATATTTAGAAGAAATACTGCATTTAGCATGACAGTTGAATGTACAAGAAATTTAGGCAGTTGATAACACTCACATTTGCCCTAAGTTTTTAAAAGTTCTTCCCTTCAAAGGATTTAATCTTTAGTAGAGAAAAAAAATGTATTACTACCTTTGTTTTTCTATACCTAATGGAAAATATTACATTTCAAGAAGTTAGCAAGTAAAGGTAAACTGCAGCTCTCCACAAAGTCATCACTCTAAGCAGCTAGTTCATTTTAAAACTAGAGCTTGCTTTCTCTACAGCAGATTGTCACAGTTTAGGGTCAGGGTGGCCTCTTAGTCCTATAACAAATGCTCTCTACTAACCCTCATCCCTCCCCAAAGGTGAAGAGAAAGGGAATAAGGGAGAGAGACTTAGCGATTAGAAAAGGAAACTAGAAAAGCTTTAATTAAAATGAAAATAATAATAAAAATGGAATATATACAAATATATACAAAACCAGTATCAAACCCAACCCCCTTGATGGTAATTACATCACCGTCATCACTGATAGGGGGTGTGATACACCCACTCAACACCATGGCTTTTGGCCTAATTGTCTATGATATTGTTTTTGAAATGAGTCCCAGTGTCAGACTCAATTCTTTCTAGAATACCATGTCACCACAGGATCTGCTTTTCAAGGCCCAGGATGGTCCCAGACTGAGCCCCGCAGCAGACGGGAGCTGTGTTCAGGAACTGGATTCTGGTGCCGGCTTCAGGAACACACAGACTGGGATTGAAGGCTGAACAGACAAGAGTCCTCCTTAGATGCTCTGAGGGAGGAACCGAAAGAAGACCTGAGCCAAGCCAAGCAGAGCTGGCAAAGCGGTCCAAGAGGGGAGAAGACCCTTCAGATCCCTCAGCTTTATGCCGAATATGACATGTATGGGATGGAATACCTCGTTGGTCAGTTTAGGGTCATCTGTCCTGTCCGCTTCTCACCGCAGGTGCAGCCTTTCACTTTTCTGCACCCCCCAATGTGGTACACAAGATCCAGCAGTGGCCTTGGTCTTCATACCAATCCTTGGTAGTAACTCTAAACATGGGGTGTTATCACTGCTAGAAGCAGACACTGCCTGTGAAAACACGATGCTAACTTCAGAAAATGCTGTTAATTAGAAGAACTGAGATGAAAAGTAAAATCACTGAACAGAATCAGCTCTGTTCTCACCCAAACCAGGACATAGATTTAGCTATATGTGAGTTGGTTTGTTTTGTCTAGCTTTTGGTAGAAACATCCTTTTTCTTCTTGTACAGACTGAAGACCTTGATGATTAAAGCAATACTTCCATCAAAACGATTTTCATCACAAGGTGCTGCATTGCCTATATCTGAAGCTAGGTTTCCTACCAGGCAAGTAAGAGCCACAAACCTTGCATGTCAGGCAGCCTCTCCTTCCAAGCTTGCATGCAGGGTTACTTTATTTTGTGCAAATCACACAGTCATCAGGCTAAAGAGAGACCAACTATATAGCTCTGTAGTTAGTATCTTCTTCTAGATTGTGGAAACTTAAGTGTTAAATTACTAGGTTATTTTGGGACTGAAGAATCTGTCTCAGCCTTTTAATGACATTTTAAAAAGCCTGTATTTGGAGAATGAAGAGAGATTCTCCTAATCCTACAATTATTCTTCAGATAAGAGAAAATCTCCTCTTCCATTATTGATCTTAAACTCTTACCTTAACACTTTTGTTCGTGCATCCTCCCTTGGTATCTAATTAGTAAGACATTTTAGGACTGAAGGCATTTTCTCTGGGAAGGACCTATTCTACAACCCAAGTTTGGAACAGCAGACGATCTGCAATGAATGTATATTATTGAGTGCTTTAAGAAAAGATCAACAGCTCTATGGTTTAATTCTGAACATACCCAGTCAGCATCTGATGCCCCTTGGATGACTAGTTGGGTAGGCTGATTTCCAGAACCATTTGCTACAAAAGGACTTCAGTGTCTGGCAGGATTGTGTTGATACAGCCAAAATGAAGCTTTGGAGGTGCACAGGCCCATTTCTGGCTCTGTGTATTGGCATTAATGATATCTCTGGAGACAGTGCATTTGAATATGTAATGCCAGAGGCGCCATTGACTGTTTGGCATGGAGTGCTTGGTGCCAAACATTCAGTTGTCCTTGAGAACCCATTGGCATCAAAAGAAATTAAGAATCCTCAATATCTGGCAGGATTTAACTCATAATAAAACTGTTTGTGGTGTGTTTCTTCTGTGAATGTAAATTAGTTACATACCTATGAAAGACAGTGCTTTATATTGGGAGCAAGAAAGTAGGAAACTATGGGACAAAGACCCCAGCTGGAGTATTGTGTCCATCTCTGGAGCCTCCACTACAAGAGGGGCATGGACCTGTTGGAGCAGGTCCAGTGGAGGGCCACGAAGATAATCAGAGGGCAGGAACATCTCTCCTATGAGAATGGGCTGAGAATTTGGCTTGTTCAGCCTGGAGAAGAGGAGGCTCCAGGGAGACCTTATTGCAGCCTTCCAGAATCTGAAGGGCACCTACAAGAAAGCTGGGGATGAACTTTTTATGAGGACTTGTAGTGATAAGACTAGGGGTAATGGCTTCAAACTGGAGGAGATTCAAATTAGAAGTTAGAAGAAGTTTTTCTCTCTGAGGGTGGTGAGGCACTAGGACAGGTTACCCAGGGAGGTTGTATGTGCCCCAACTCTGGATGGGTTCAAGAACAAGTTGGATGGGTCTCTAAGCAACCTGGTCTATTGGGAGGTGTACCTGCCCATGGCATGGGCGTTGGAACTAGAGGATCTTTAAGGTCCCTTCCAACCCAAACTATTCTATGATTCTATGATATTTATATAGGCCTATGTTGATATATCACCAGTGTGAAAAACAAATGAGAAATGTTTTTTCCCCCAGAAAAGCTCTATATCTGTTGTGCATCAGTTCACTTTTCCCTGTGACCAATGCTGTATGTTTTATGTTGTAAATGCCTTTTTACTTGCGAATGGACAACTGTATTCCCTCAGTGTTGTGCATTCAATGAGATGGACAAAGCTTTCTCATTTCAAAACCAGTAGGTTCTTCGTAAGACTTGAATGTCGGACAATGTCAATCTAATGATGTAAAATCTTGCTGTTGATTGATATTTATGTCATGCCCCAAGGCCTCATCTGTACTGAGTTAGTCAAGCTGAAGACTTGTAACGGTGATTAATGATTTGCTTTGATAGTAAAAATCAGAAAACAGTCACAGAAAAATATGGCTGTACAAGAAGTGAGGAGGAAAGACACCTGATAATAAACAGTTTAAAGTATTTCTAGAATTAAGCTTGTCTAGGGCAGCCATTTTATCCAGGAGATATTCCTCAGTGCTCAACTCTTCTCATATTTAATAGAAACACTAGCCAAGTAAAGAGAGAACAGCTGGACAATTGTGTTCAATGCTCTTAACTGGCTAAGGAACATGAATGCACTAACATTCTTGTCATCTGGCTTTTATTACCTCTCTTGGCCTTCTTTTTATCCATCTGCTGTTATCTAAAAAGGCAAGAGTATATTTTTGGGGTATAAACTCATGTGATTTAGATAATTATGGGAATAATAATAAAAAATGTATTTCTAGATAGTTTCTCTTATCCAAGCACTTGGAATTGCTTTAAAATATGAGCTTACCAGGCTTTATAAGAGTGTCAAATTTTATTATTCCCATTAATGATCTGAATCCCTATGAAGAAGATGGAGATAGTCAAAAGACTTTGTTGAGGAAGCTGTGGAAACTGAAAAGATGTCAGTTTGTACTTCTCAAATATGAAAGTTGACTAGGGTTTTGTAGTCACTTAAGGCATTTTTCATGTGAGGTTTTTCTTGCACAAGCTTCTCCTTCCCACAAATTTCCTTGAGAGAGAGCAACATGAAGATCACCCAAGCCTAACAGTTACCTTCCGTTTTCCCTTCTTCCTCTGCTGATGGTAGCTTCTTGGTGGCCTCTAACAGAACAGGTTGTGACAGCTTTCCCCACCAGATCTGCAACACCAAAGAACAGTGATGGCTGAGACAGGGTTCTATCCTTTCCCTCTTGTTACTAATGATGGGGAAAAGTTACATTACTTTCTGTGTTATCCTCAGATTCAAGATCCCAAATAAGATCTGTGTCTGCTTTGCTTTTCTTGTTAGAAAGCAGATGAAGAAAGGCACGCAGTAGGATGAGAACAAGAACGAAGAGTGGGTAAGATATAGAGCCTCAAAGCCTTTCCAGTGTTTGTTTTTACCATTTTACTCATTACATTTTGATGGATTAAAAGTCCAGGCAGGCATAACCCACCTTTGCTAGCACTTTGCCAGTTTGCCGTTTTGCTTTTCTCTTACAAAAAAATGCAAATGTGTTATTTTGTGTGCCATTCTGCTGAGAATCTACATTTTTAATGATATATAAACATCATCAACAAGGCAGAAGTTGTCAAGAAAGTGAGACCAATGTTTACTTCTCTTGAACAAGCTGATCATGGAAAGCTTGGAAAATATAAGTAAACTATATGTATTTCTTTTCCCTTAGGCAAAAATGATCATGTTTCCAACATCAGCTGATAAAATCTCTTTTAAAAGCATTTTTAGTTTTATCTTCAGGCAATCTTTTATTTTACTTACGATGAATAATCTTTTTGCAAGGTCAGAACTATCTAGGCTTTCTCCCAAGACTAATTAAGAATCTCTGTAAAGAAAGAGGGAAAATTTATTCCTGTTGTTTAAAAGTGATGTAATAACAAAAGAGGTTTCCATGATCAAAAATAGTGTTTCAAGTTCAGTTTGTAGAAAATGTTTCTTAAAAAACTAAACTTTATGTTGTTCTAAAATCTGCTTCCAAATTATTTATTTTTCCATTGACTGGACATGGAAATAGAACTTGCAGTTAGATTTTGAGTATTTCTCTATTTCCTTGCATAAAGCCTTCAATAAACTACTCAAATTGAAATGAGAAGGAAAAAAAAAAAATAAATTGGAAGACCCTGTGACAAAGGACATGTGGAGTACTGAATACCTTCTTTTCCTTGCACTTTAGTAGTATGATTTACCTTCAGGAATCTCTAGTCCCCAAGACCCATGGGAAAGACTGGACCAAGCATAGACTGGGCAGGAGTCTGTCCAGTGACAAGAGAAGAGATAATGGACAGAAACTGAAATAAAGGAAATACTGTTTACGCATAGAGAAAAAAAAGTTTTTTATAGTACAAGTGGTCAGACACTGAAACAGGCTGCCCAGGGAGGTTGTGGAGCTTCTATCTGACCTGACTGAACACAGCCCTCAGCAACCTGTCTTAGGTGACCCTGATGATCTTCAGAGCACCTTTCAACATCATTGGGACTCATATATAAGCTATGACTTACTGTTGTGGACAACAAGTTAACCATGAGCCATCAGTGTGCTCTTGTAGCCAAGAAAGCAAATGGTATCCTGGGATGCATTAAGAACAGTGTGGCCAGCAGGTCAAGGGAGGTTCTTCTCCATCTCTACTCTGCCCTAGTGAGGCCACATCTAGAATATCATGTCCAGTTCTGTGTTTCCCAGTTCAACAAAGACAAGAAACTACTGGAGAGAGCCTAACAGAGTGGTACAAAGATTATTAGGGGACTGGAACATCTCTCTGATGAGGAAAGGCTGAGAGACCTGGGACTGTTTAGCTTGGAAGACTGAGAGGGGATCTTATCAATGCTGATTAATATCTAAAGGGTGGCTGTTAAGAGGATGAAGGAAGCGTCTTTTCAGTGGCACCCAGTGACATAACAAGGGGCAACGGGCACAAACTGTAACACAGGAAGTTCCACCTAAACATAAGGAGAGACTTCTTTTCTGTGAGGGTGACAGAGCACTGGAACAGGCTGCACAGAGGCATTGTAGAGTCTCCTACTCTGGAGACTTTCAAAACCCACCTTGGACACGGTGCTGTTCAACCTGCCCTAGGTGACCCTGCTTTAGCAGTGGAGTTGGCCTAAAATATCCCCAGAGGTCCCTTCCAATCCCTGCCATTCTGTGATTCTGTTATATATGCTCCTCCACATTCATGGATAAGGGTCACATCAGCTTTCTTCTCACGGGTAACAGTTCTTTGTGATGACTTGTTACCTGCAAGAACCCTGAGAATTTGGTGTTGCTTTGTGCAACATTCTGCATATAATTTGTAAACTCAATTTTTCCTGCCATGAAGAAAGTACAGCCTAAATATGAAGTTAAAACAGGTACACACAAAACTGTGGCAACACAGTGTAATGGTGTGAATGTTAAGAAAACTCTAATAGTCACAATCACCTTCCTATTTAGATACCACAGGCACCAGAGCAGAGAAGAAGGTAAAGGAAGCAGTTGATTAAGAATGCTTTATAAATGTTTTCCATGTATGAAGAAGTGATGCTGTTATAATCTGCATAAATTGCACAAAGATGTGGAAGGACCACTAGATGTGTCAGGTGTAGCAACACAGCATTAGACTCTCCTCTGCTGCCAGCAACTGTGAACATCAGCAGAGTGTTCAATGGAGAGTGAAATTTAATTAGAAGTGAATTGTGCCAGGGTCTTCTGCTTTCATTCTAAAGATGAGAAGGCTTGACTGCACCTCTGTCCACTCAGGGTGAAATTTATTGTGTGTTAGACTTCACTATCATATATCAACTTTGCAGAATTAAAAACATTTGAGTAAAATGCTAGTAAAGAAAACATCTAATGATTTGAGTTTAAAAATATCAGCCTTAATTCTTGCATCTTTTCCAGAAGTACAATTTTGTAGAGAAGTCAAGATTTTTCTAAGCAATCACAGCTTTGTACTGTGATAAAAAAGGGTTGCTGCCTTAAATCATTTGCCCTTACTTAATAAAACTCTATTTTTCTTTTAATTAGAACAGCAAATGACCATATTAAGAGACAAATTTCTTTAATTAGGATTCTGTATCTTTTGTTTTCTTTCTATTGAACATTTAAATCAAAGGCAAAATACCAGAACTCAGGACAGCAATGTTTTACTTAAATCTGCTTGAAAGTAAAATCTTCTCTCTCAATAAGATTTCAGACATTCTTCCAGGATTAAAATACTCAAGTACATTTCTTGAGATTGAGGATCTGATTAACAGTTAGTATATTTACACATACTGAGAAAATTATTTTTTAAGGGGCCCAGGTCTTTCCAGAAGAAAGATGATTTAAAAAAAAATCGGAAGTTAAAACATTTTTCAAACTAAGAATAATTTTCTGATGAGAAGGGAACATCTTAGGTCTAGGTAAATCACATAAGGGCTGTATTTCAGAAAAAAATCCTTAGAAATCATGGTTATTGGTAAGTAGTTTTCTTCTATCATGATACTAATTTTTTCTGTATATGGGTAATGCATGATTACAGGCTGGATCAATGGGCCAAGGCCAACGATATGAGGTTCAACAAAGCCAAGTGCCAGATCCTGCACTTGTGTCACAGCAACCCCAGGCAATGCTACAGTCTTGGGGAGGAGCATCTGGAAAGCTGCCTGGTGGAAAAGGACCTGGGTGTGTTGATTGACAGCCACCTGAACATGAGCCAGCAGTGTGCCCAGGGGGCCAAGAAGGCCAATGACATCCTGGCCTGTATCAGAAATAGTGTGGGCAGTAGGACTAGGGAAGTGATCATCCCACTGTACTGGGCACTGGTAAGGCCACACCTTGAATACTGGGTTCAGTTTTGGGCCCCTCACTACAAGAAAAACATTTTGGTGCTGGGGCACAACCAGAGGAAAGCAACTAAGCTGTTGAAGGGTCTAGAGAAAAAGTCGAATGAGAAGTAGCTAAAGTTGTTTAGCCTGGAGAAAAGGAGACTGAGGGGAGACCTTATCATCCTCTACGACTATCTGAAAGGAGATTGTAGTGAGGTAGGGGTCAGTCTCCTCTCCCAGGTAACAAGTGATAAGACAAGAAGAAATGGCCTCAAGTTACACCAGGGAAGGTTTAGGTTGGACATCAGGAAAAACATTCCCTGAAAGGGTTGTGAAGCCCTGGAACTGGCTGCCCAGGGAAGTGGTGGAGTCACCATTCCTGGAGGTATTTAAAAGACATGTAGATGAGGTGCTCAGGGACACAATTCAGTGGTGGGATTGGCAATGTTAGGTTAACAGTTGGACTTGATCATCTTAAAGGTCTTTTGTAATCAAAATGATTCTCTGACTCTATCACTCTATGACCATCCAGTCTATTCTGTGAGCACTCCCTATATCAGGGTATACATGCAGATCTTCCAACCTTCCTGCATTCTTTACCAGATCATTCAGTTTCAGGATGATCAGCTCATATCTTTTGTACTGCTGATACTCACTGCACTCTTTCTCAATAACTTCGATGCACAGGCCATGGTGTTTTTCAGTGGCTGTTGTGTCACACAGAGCTGCAGTCTACATCTTTTTTGCTTCTAATGTGTAGGGTCTTGAAATGGGAGAAAAACTACTCAGCATTGCTGTGGCTGAGGTTTGTACCAGACCATGCATGAAGAGGAGTGCCAGTGGCCATGTGTATAGACAAGTGCCAATGCAGCCCTTCAGGAAAGGGGATTGTGTGGCACTTGATGTGTCATGCTCCTGAAAGGATGTGATACAAGTCCTCTACATAATTTTGCCCCAAACTGAAACATGCCCACTCTGCTTATCATAAAACTTGGTGCTTTTTTGTTAATCACTAGAGTAATTTTAAGAAAAGCTAGATAAACATAGAATCACAGAATCATTTAGATTGGAAAAGAACCTTTAAAATCATTGAGCCTAACGATTAACCCAGCACTGTCAAGTCCACCACTAAACCACTTCACTAAGCACCATATCTGCATGACATTTTGGAGTATGATTAGTTTCTCGTCTGGTGTAAGTTACCTCTGAATAAAGTCTATATAGCCCAAATTATAAACGGGTGTACTAATTTACTCTCAACTACATCATTGTCATTATCTTCATGTATATGGTTTTTTGATTGCAGTGTTTACAGAAAGCCATGAATGCACCATTGTTCACTAAGCAGTATGTTTAGGATGTTTCCAAAACCTAGAGGTAATGTAAGATGAAACACAGAAATTCCAGGTATCCTTTGTTGATTATTCATGGAACTTCAGAATAGCATTGACAGTCAGCTAGTGGTATGCAATGTAAGAACAATGGGAATCAGCCACTGACATGAAGAAAATGGTAACATTGAGAATTGCTGTGCCCATCTAACAGGTATAATTATCACTTATATGTACCTTGTAATGAGAGAAACATGTTCTGACTCTTTTTAAGAATTCCATAACCTAAGGGAGGGAGGTTAAACCATACACATTAAAGTATGAGTTTGTATATGTATATAAATACATGTATATTTTCATCTGAAAGGACAGATAGCCAGTATATGAATAGAGTTAATGTGCCACCAAATATCTCTGGAGCAATGAAGCATTAAAAGGTTACATCTATATTAATGTAGTAACATTGCCAGGGCATAAGGTTTGCATGACATCCATATGGCCTGTTAGCCTGGCATGGTTTTGGTGGGGGTCAGCTTTCTCAAGCAATGCTTAAGCACAGTTCAGAGGTTAGTGTGGGCTGTGGTTCATTTCAAAAATCAACTTGGATTTTGGGTTTCTGTGCTGGGAACGTAGGAAGGTTTATCTGTTTTATCGCAAGGTGTGCTGAAACAGTTGGCCTATGCATCAGAGTATGGTGCCTGGTCCTTTCTGTATATTTGTGCATACATGACATACATTAATAGGAATGTGAATCTGTTCAGGTAGAAAGCAGGACTGTGGGATGTCAGCTGGAGGACTGACAGTACTACAGTAATTCAGCATGGATTCCCATAAATCCTGGTGAAAGCAAACTCAACTGCAGAATGGGTTTACTCCTGTCCAAAAAGTGTTAAATACTGTTGCAAATGAATCTGTCTTGGATTGAGCTGGTGTGCACATTTCAGGTATCCTAAGTACACCAGGCTCTGTAGAAAAAAATGCTGATTATTCTGGTCTCAGGTGGCCTCCTTGCAACTACTCAACCTCAGAGATGTTTCTTAGCCAGTGCTGCCACTGTTCAACAGTCCCAAGTGTGTCATTTGCCTTCAAGCTGTGTGTGGGGAAGATGGCTCACAAACTCTGAGTTGTACAATGGTCTCAGCTGAGTCTTCTAGTTACACTGATGCCAGTAATGATAGGTGTGATGACATAGAATACACATATTCAACCTCAGCTCTGGTTTTCCAACACACATTTGAAAGCAGCCAGGGATATACACCGAATACACAACTTCAGTTCCTCAATAAATCTTTGTAAGTTGAATCTTTCTTGTTCTTTGTGGAAGGAGAAAAAAGTGGTGGATGAAGTATGGTAATCTTACTTCATGAGATGTGTGTGAATGGCCCACCAGCCAAGAGATGTGCTCATTCATTATCGTCTTTCACGCTTTCTTACTAGCTATGTTTTAGATTAAGAAATTATATTTGCCCAGGACTTATCTCTGAAACTCATCCCCACTGGCATGATGTGGTGTAATTATACTATTAAACATTTTTTCCTCCAAAACTCTTTCCAATTAAACTGTCTATTGGGAATGGGTCTTGGTCTGGACTAACTCCCCAGCTGTGGGTAGGAATTGCTTGGCAAACTAGATAGCTGCCCAGGCCAAACGCATGGTGGGGTCATTCACCTTCTTGGTACAGCTGCTTTCATGAGTGCAAGGAAAGAGCAAGTTGGATTCAGCTCACTCCCTGTACTGTTTAAAATATGCAGTCACAGATATGACTCAGTGTATTAAGCCATATTTTCAAGCCAAAATGGGCCCTTCACAGGCCACTATGTCTCTGTTCCTGCTGTCACCCTCCTTCAGAAGTAGACAGACTTCTTTTTTTTTTTTTTTTCAACATACTTTGCATAAGCAAGGCAGTTTGTTTAACCAGATGTATTTGGTTTATATGGCAAGGTTTTTGTAGCAGAGTGGACTGGAGAAATGGCCTCTATAAAAAGACACCACCGGCTGCCCCCATGTCAGACACAGCCAGTTTCAGCCAGATCTAAGATGAACCCACCATGACCCAAAGGTAAGGTCATTTGCCAAACTGGTGGCACATTTTTGATGACATATTGAAGAAAGGGTAGAAAACACTATGCAGCAGCTATGAGAGAAAGGAGTGAGAAAAAAATGTGGGAGAAACAGCCCTGTAGAAACCAATGTCAGTGAAAAGAAAAAGGAGGAAGTGCTTCAGGCACAGGAGCAGAGATTCTCTGTCAGCCTTTAGAGAAGACCATTGGGCAGCAGGCTGTTTCCTGAACCCAATGGAGAACAACAATGAAACAGTTGCCAACACTGAAGCCTGTGGAGGATGTTGGGCTGGAGCCAGTGGATGTGCCCTGAAGGAAACTGCAGCCCATGGGGAGGAGCCTACACAGAAGCAGCTTTTCTGTCAGGAACTGTGACCCATGAGGGACCTACTCTGGAGCAGTCCATTCCTGAACGAGAGGGCACTCTGTGGAAAGGACCCATGGAAAGGATCCATGCTGGAGCAGTTCTTGACAAACTGCAGTGCATGGGAAGAACTCATGTTGGATAAATTCAGGAAGGACTGTATCATGTGGGAGGGACCCTGTGCTAGAGCAAGGGAACAGTGTGAGGAGAAGGGAGTGGCAGAGGTGAAGTATTATGAAATGATTGCAAACCCCGTTCCCCATGCTCCATGTGTCACCTGGGGTGCAAGCGGTAGAGGGTTTGTGATTATTAAAGGGAAGAAGTGGAGATGGTGGGAAGGTTGTGTTTAGATTTTTATCTTTTTTTGTCACCATCCTACTCTATTTTAAACTGGTAATAAATTCACTTATTCTTCCTCAATTTGAACTTGTTTTGCCTGTGACAGTAACTGGTAAGTAATCTCCCTGTCTTTATCTTGACACATGAACTTTTCCATCCTAATATCTTCTTCTGTCATGTTGAGGAGTGGAGTGAAAGTGTGGCTGGGTGGGGGTCTGGCAACCAACAAAGGTCAACCCACCACGCTAGAATTATAAATCAATACTTGATTTCCTCCAACTCCCGCTCATCCACTTTCTGCAGTGGAGATATATGCCTGAAGGAAATAAGTGAAGGAGTGAAATAAATAATTAACCTCTTCAGAGCAGTGCTTAGCCTTTGGATTTCTTGTTTGCACTCTTTCCTTAGGGCTGTGCCTAAAGGCATAACCTAACTCTCCTTTGCAGAACTGTGTGTACTTGGTCAGACTTACTCCAGAAGAAGAAAGGTGGCAGAATTTTGTTCCATGGCATTTATATGCAGAAAACAGTGCTTTTACTTGAATTTAACCTCCCTCCTTCCTGCCCCTCCACCCTCAAAACCAAAAGGCAAAACTTGTGTTAAAGCTTGCCTTGCAGTATGCAGTGTACCTCTTCCTTTATCTACATTCTGGGTTTTAGTACTCTGTATAGCAGTGTATTGCTTCAGCAACCAAAATAACTTCCTCAGGGCAAAAACAATGATAACAACAAAAAGCACAAGTCCCAAGTATAAGTAGAGTACCTGGAGGCATGCGAGTGAAACAAACCTCACTGACACAAATTGATTTGGCAGTAACAGGAAAATAAGTGGAAAAGCAATAGAGTGGATTAACCTGTTGTCCGTGTAACATGAATGAAAAAAAACCAAACAACACCAAAAACAGGTGAGTGGTAGGAAGCTCTTTGAAAGTGAGGACTGCAGCTTTCAATATACTCAAGATGATGGTGATTATTTTTACTAAATTCAAAGCCTGTTCTTAAAAATCCCTTTGAATGTACTGTTTCCCATGGCTGTTAGTAGAAATTGCAGCATGTGATTTCCCTGCTGTCTTTGCTCTTGTGTAGCTGTACCCGATTGTAGGTATAGATGTATCTGCTGTGTTTTATACTCTGAACAATATGTACAGCAGCATCCAGCTCCCCCAGAATGCAGGATATGGGACAAGTGAAGCTAATTACCAGTCGCAAGTGTGTTATCCATTGTCTAGTCAAGGAATTAATTCCATCCAAAATGAAATCCTGCTCCAATGAAGACCAAAGGTTTTTGCTCTTGACTCTGATACACTCTGGATTTCAGACACCAGCTTCAGTATATGCTGGATTTGTTTCTGTTTCCTCTCATATGCTTATGTTATGAAATCTTGATGTGTTGAATTAAATCATTAGAACAGCCTGAAGCATCCTTGTGATCTTCACTCATGTCTTGCAGAGAAGACATAGAATAGAATCATCATGGAATCATAGAACGGCTTAGGCTGGAAGGGACCTTATATTTCATCTAATTCAACCTCCCTGACATGGGCTGGAATGCCTCTCAACTAGACTAGGTTGCTCAAGGCCTCATCCAACCTGGCCTTGAACACCTCCAGGGAGTGGCCATCCACAACCCCTCTGGGCAATCTATTCCAGAGTCTCACCATCCTCACACTGAAGAACTTTTTCCTAAGATCTGATCTAAACCTATTTTCCCTCAGTTTAAAACCATTTCTCCTTGTTCTATCACTGGACACTCTTGTGAAGAGTCCTTCTCCAGCCTTCCTGTAGGATCCTTTCAGATATTGGATGAAAGTTGTAAGGTCCCCCTGGAGTCTTCTCTTCTCCAGGATGAACAATCCCAGCTTTCTCAGCCTGTCTGCATAGGAGAGATGCACCAGCCCCTGGATCATCTTTGTGGCCCTCCTCTGGACTCATTCCAACAGTTCTATGTCCCTCTTATAGTGGGGACACCAGAACTGGATGCAGTATTTGAGGTGGGGTCTCACAAGAGCACAGTAAAGGGGGAGAATCATCTCTCTTAATCTGCTGGCCACACTCCTCTGGATCCATCCTAGGATACAGTCGGCCTTCTGAGACGCATGAGTGCACTGCTGGCTCATGTTGAGCTTCTCATCGCTCAACACCTCCAAGTCCTTCTCTTCAGGGCTACTTTCAACACACTCTGTATCCAGTTTATAATTGTGCCTGGGACTGGCCCAGCCCAGATGCAGGACCTTGCACTTTGACTTGTTGAATCTCATGCAGTTTACATTGGCCCATTTCTCAAGTCTATCAAGGTCCCTCTGGATGTCATCCCTTCCCTCAAGTGAGTCCACCACACCACACAACTTGGAGTCATTGGAAAACTTGTTGAGGGTGCACTGGATGCCATTGTCCATGTCGCTGACAAATATGTTGAACAGCACTGGACCCAGAACAGACCCCCAAGGAACTCCTCTTGTCACTGGTCTCCCCATGGACATCAAGCCATTGATCACAACTCTCTGAGTGTGACCTTCTAGCCAGTTCCTTATCCACCAGGTGGTCCATTCATCAAGTCCATATCTCTCCATCTTAGAGACAAGGATGTCATGTGGGACAGTGTCAAATGCGTTGCACAAGTCCAGGTAGTCAGTTGCTCTTCCCATATCAACCAGAGTTGTAACTCTGTTGTAGAAGGCCACCAAATTAGTGAGGCACAATTTGCCCTTAGTGAAAACACATTGACTGTCACTGTTCACCTCATTATTTTTCATGTGCCTTAGTACAGATACCGTGAGGATCTGCTCCACGATTTTATCTGGCACAGAGGTGAGGCTGACTGCTCTGTAGTACCCTGGCTTTTCTTTGCTTCCCTTTTTAAAAAACGTGGGTTATGTTTCCCCTTTTCCAATCTGTGGGAAATTTGACAGACTACATGACATACTGAATTACAATAGACAGGGACCCATTCAGAATCTCGTAAGTGCTCATTGCTTCCCATTGCTGGCTTTGGGTGCCTAGCCATTTAGTATGTGAAACTTCCAACACATACATGTCTATATTCATCCCTATGCAGTCTGTGATGGAAGGTGAGCACCTTGCTTAGGTACTTAATTGAGAGGCATACATTTCTATAATAAAGTCTTGCGGGATGCATGGGCATAAAGGGATTGAACTGAATTAATGGCAATGTATTTAGATATCAAAATATTTTTTAATGAATCCTAGTCTAGGCTTTGTTAATAATTCTGCCTGTGTTAGGCACCTATTTGTCAGGTGTTGTGATAGTAGTTAGCCACCTCAAACAGGAGGCGGTAGAATCATAGAAGCATAGAATCATAGAATCATAGAGGTTGGAAAAGGCCTTTAAGATTATCGAGTCCAACCATTAACTCTACCAAGTCCACCACTAAGCGATATCCCCAAGCACAACATCTATACAGCTTTTAAACACATCTAGGGATGATGACTCAACAACCTCCATGGTCAGCCTGTTCGAATGCCCGATGACCATTTCAGTGAATTATTTTTTTTTTCTAATGTCCAGTTTAAATACCCCTTGGTGCAGCTTGGGGCCGTTCCCTCTTATTCTATCACTAGTTACTTGTGAGAAGAGATCAGTGCCTATCTCTCTACAATGTCCTTTCATGTAGTTGTAGAGAATGATAAGGTGTCCCCTCAGCCTCCTTTTCTTCAGACTAAATAACCCCAGTTCCCTCAGCCACTCCTCATAAGACATGTTCTCCAAACCCTTCACCAACTTAGTTGCTCTTCTCTGGACACACACCAGCACAAAGGAGGAAACAGCCTCCTTCGTGATGAGTGGCAACCTGCATGCTCTAATCCAGCAGAAATTTCAACATATGTATTTAAATCACAATTTTCTTGAAAATCTGGCCTTTCTTATTCCAGAAATATGACTGTTAATCTGACCTTTTTAAAAATACTAGATAATGATTGTAATGAAGAACTCTCCTCATTTGGTCTCCCCAGGCAAGGCTTTTTGCTGGGAAAGTAACAATCAATTATGTTAATTGTCTACTAACAAACTAAATATGAGAAAGAGTAGATGTTTTGATGATCTGATGTTCACTTACACAGTCACTGGTACAATGGTCAAGAAAACAGTGGTTACTGTATCCAAACCCTCTACTTCAAAGTCCTTCATCCTGGATTGGAAAAGGTGATCATTGCTGGGTCTCTGCCCATGGCACCTTCCTCTCTCTGCTTCCATGAGCCAAGCAGGGGCTTCATGCTGTTTGAGCATTTAGATTTGAAGAGTAGCAAAGATATAGACAGACCTTTACTGAGCAGCTTTAAAGGAAGATTTCAGGGATCCATGTGGGCAGAGAATTACTGCTAGCTTGGGGCAAGGAGGGACACTAATTCTCAAATGGAACAACCTGATGGAGACTCATCTCATGTCTTGAGAAGTTTTTCCCTGCATATGGGTCAATAGTGAATAGATGTTTAGTGCCAGATGAGCATGCACGTCCCACTATTCATCTCTGTTCACTTTTTTTTTTCAAAGTATATTTATTAGTTAGGTTTTACAACATTATGTTCTCAAACAGATTGTGTGAATTTTCCTGACCTTGGTGTTAAGTCTTATCCATAGCTGCATATATCACTGTAAAAATTATCTCTGAGGCTGTTCATCTTGTTTGTTGAGTGTTATCACAGCTAAAATAGAGATTAATAAAATATGCCCCAAATTGACAGGGCTTTACAGAGTATGTCAAACCTCACATTAATGAAACATCTGTATGGATTTTAGATTTCAACAAAAAAACCCCAACAAGAATAAAAAAACCAGAAACCAACAAAAAAACCCAAAATCCAAAACAAACAAAAAACCACAACAAAAAACCCGAAACAACAACAAGAAAAAAGAAACCAAGACAGAGATAAGTATGCAAGATGAGGGGTGTGGGAAGACTAACATGATGTGAAAGGACAAATATATAGGGCAAATACAAGATAGGTGTCAATTTTAGATTTCATGACAGAGTTATGAAGTGTTTTTAAAAGATTCAGATTAATATACTTTTAATGAATTTTGCAAACCCCTGAGGTGAAAAGAGATAGGTCCAAATTCAGAACACCAATTCTATGCAAGTGAACAAATCTGACCAGGAGTTGAGCCAAAGGTAGTGTCTACAGTACTGTCCAGAGAGTCACCAAGGTCATTTTTAGGCAAATATAAACACTTGTTTTCTTTGTCTATTCATAAAAGAGCCTTTGCGGCTTTTCTTCCTAGGAAGATTACTTGATTGTGCTCAATACAGAGTGCCTCAATTTGCCATAAGTCTCTGCTAACCACATAAGGTCTTTCATTCATAAGCCCAGGCAGGAAGGTGATCAGAAATCTTGTTTTGACATAACCTGCAATGAAGACAGGTGGAATTTGTAGGCAACCTGAACTTTTAAGTTAGACCAATCTGCTTTCATGAGAAAACATAGGTTCCAGATAGTAGAACTGTATAAACAACTATCGTGTTGGATACTTGAATTCAAAACATAATCAATTGGTCTTCCATAAGATCTTTGACATGGTCCCCCACAGTATCCTTCTCTCTAAATTGTAGAGATATGAATTTGACAGACATACAATTTGGTGAAATCGGTTGGATGGTCACATCCAGAGGGTAGTGGTCAATGTTCAGATGGAGATCAGTGATAAATCGGGGGTCTGTATTGGGACCAGCTCTATTTAATGTCTTCATCAATGACATAGAAAGTGGGATCAAGTGCACTGTCAGCAAGTTTGCAGGCAACACCAAGCTTGGTGGTGCAGTTCACATGCATGAGGGATGGGATACCATCCAGAGGGACCTGTACAAGCTCAAGAAGTAGACCCATGTGAACCTGATGGTGTTGAACAAGGCTAAATGCAAGGTCCTGCACCTGGGTTGGGGCAATTCTTAGTATCAATACAGGCTGAGGGCTGAAGGGATTGAGAGCAACCCTTTGGAGAAGTAATTATGGGTACTGGTGGATGAAAAGCTGGATAAGCTGGCAATGTGCACTCATGCCCAATGTGTAAAACAGAAAGGTAGCCATTTCTGAGTGCATTTTTGAGGTTAAACATGCAAAAGTAAAGAATACGTAGATTCTCTGAGGATCAAGATGTGTTTAACATTCATATACTCTTTGTTCAGTCAGAGGATGGATGAAGGTTTGCAGAAGGTTGTTTATACATGTGGCTAAAGTGCAGGAGTAATTTCCACACTTATAGAAGCAAGCAAAAATGAAATATATGAGAAGTAACTCCTTGGACATCCTTAGACTAGAATCTGAACAGTAGGCAAATTCTTATGTTACAGTGAAAGGCTTTTAAATAATTTGGAGCTACTTTGCAATTTATGATTGTTTCACTCATTTGCCTGAAAAAAAATAAATGGTGAGTTGAAGAATATCTTAAAATAAGCCAGTCCTCAGCAAGTGTTGAATTATTTAGAGACTTTATTAATACTACTAGCTTTAAGCCTTGCCTCCTTCTTCAGCTAATCTGAAATAAAAATAAAAAAAAAAAGGTCTGGGGGCTTCACAGGCAGAAGCTTACCTTATCACTGTGCTCCTCCTCAGCTGTCAAGTGACCCCAAATCACTCCGTCCTGACATATAAACCATATATATATATATTGTACTACAATTTATATTCTAATGTAACAGTCAGAGGCCTGTGTGATTTAACTTGAAAAGGTAGAAGCTCAAGGCCAGGCATTTCAGCAGGTGTGCCCAGTGACTTTAAAAGACATAGAAATCTTATAGCTGTATGGTAACATTCTTCTCTTCCTTCTATACAGACCTCAGAAATATTGCTATGGTATGTGGTCCTGTATCTCCACATACAATGAAAACCTTCTGGTAGCACAACCGTCTTCATTCAGGGAAGAGTATTGTACTCCAGATGACATTGCAAGCAAAACGTTGCCCTAACTGTTCTTAACTCTGACCCTTTTCTCCATTTTTTGAAAAATCTGTTTTGTGTTTATAGCAATAAAAGCACGCATCACACGCTTAATGACCTCCTGCTTGAGGGTGATCCTTCAATATGCAGTTCGATGTTGTTCTGAAAGATTTTTTAAAGTGTTGCCAGTTCTTCCCTAGCTGAAATTTATTCAAAGAAAATAAACATCTATCATTAGTGGGCTTCTGCTCCCATTTCATCCTGCTAATGAATCCCTTCTACAAGGATTAGGTGTTGATTAGATATAATGGTTGTTAATGATCTTATCTACTAAATTAAGGCAGATGTTAAGGGATTTATACTTAAAAATACTTCATGTGGTAAATCTCAGGAGTGTGTAGAAGGAAGGCAAAGCTGTCTGCATTCATCGTGATAATAAATTAACTGTGACCTGAAGAGGTCAGGAAGTGCGTGTATTATTCGATTAGAAAAGGTACAAAAAAAAATCCTATACCCTTGTAAGCATTTTTGAACACAATGGAATAAAAAAAAATTACTTTCAAAAAAGACTCTGAACTTGAAAAAAAAAAATTAATATGTTATTTATTGGTAAGCTGTGAAAATGCCTCCCAGTAGAGCAACCATGAGTCTTTACTGGATTACACTATGATGAAATCTCAGCTCATCTCGAATGTTAGTCATGATCTATATGGAAGAAAATTTTGGGAAGAGATTTAGGAAAGTCTTCTGTCTAGAAAGAACATCAAGATAGTGAAAAGATATGATGTGCTGATTTCTTTGTCATTAGTCTTCTCTAAATACGTCACCAGGGAGAACTATATGCCATATTTTGATGGAAAGGAATAATTTCTATCATTAACTTCACAGTCTATTTTTATAATGGTATCTGAGGATTTTCCCTGACTACAATTAAACTTGGTTTTCAGAGAACTGAGGTCCCCTGAAAAATAATGGAAAAGAGTGGAAAATTCTCCCCTTTTATCTGGGGTGGCTCATCTTGTTTGTTGAGTAATATCACAGTTGCAAAGACACCACACATTAGTAAAACTTCTCTATGGATTTTAGTTTTTAATAATAAATAAATAAATAGTATAGATATCTAATACTGTGTTTGGGTGGTCTGCAGGGTATTGTTTCCTTCACTATAATTTTTCATGTAGCTGATCTTAATGGACTAGGCCATAGTAAATTCCAGGAAGATTATGCAAACAACTCCTTTGTGAATGAGAGCAGGATTGTAAAAGGAAAGTTAGAGAATGAAGCTTACTGGCTGAACATACAAGTGGGAAAGGGACATGTGTGATATGGACACACTTGAGGAATAATACTGTGTGGAACTGTGCCCTAGGAAGGGGACATAAGTGTGCACCACTGCTAGATCTACTGGAGAGGCTCCATGAAAGGCTACTTATGCAGGTCTCTGTTTTTCATTTTTCTTTCCATAATGTCCACGTTTGTAGTATTAGAGATACCTCTAGGGAGGGATACAGCTTTCTGAGGTATTTGACTTGATGGAATGCTCAAGCATGATTATTTAGCATGAGAATTCCTGGATTATGGCCCTTTTAGCTGAATTTAGTAATCTTTCAGGAGTTTTATAATGCTTTCTTTATCAAAATAGCCTCTTTGGGGGACCATTCCATTATTGCCTTATAACAACCAAGATCTTCTGGGCCTCCATAAAACAGTCACAATGCTGTATCATGCTCAGTATTACAGGCAAGCTGGTGTTGATGCTGGTTTGGGGTTTTTTTTGGTTCATATGTTTAATTCTGTAAAGTCCTGATGTGATTATTAAGAGCAGAAGTAATTGATAAAATTGCATCTATGGGTGAAATTTATCTTGTGCAGAATGGCAGCATGAGGCCGAAGTAAGATGTATGTGGGATATTAGCCTCTGATAGTTCTCAGATAAGGAAGAATTTAATTAACAGTAATTTTATTACTTTTTTTTTATATGAAGGGTTTTGCTGGCTTTTCTGAGAATAAAGTCTAAGATTGTAGGAGATTAAATGAGAGCTATATTTTTGAAAGCAGATGATCATTTTGGATAGTATATTTTCTTGAGGATTCTTGTAAGGAAAGAAAGATTCTGATATAAGATTTGAGACACTTTCAAGGGAACTCTTTTTCAGAAAGCACTGATTGTTTATTGAAACTCAGGCCCCTGAAAAAAGGTTCTCCAGCTGAGTTCCCAAAGGCATTAGCATTTCTAGAACACCTAGGTGTGGGCTTCCGAGCCTTGTTCAGGGGGTCCCTGTACTAGATTTTAGTGATTGCATAGCATCAATGCCTTCTCCCCCAAGGAGAAGATTCAGGGTATGCAAGAAGCCAGCTATAACAGGTGTTGTTTGACATGGGGGCAGTTCCTCCTCTCTTCTTACAGAGGCCACCATTGCAGCTTCCCCTATTACCAAAAACTCACCATGTAAACCAAATACAGGCGTGTATGAAACTAATGTTGATCACAACAACCCCAGGCAACGCTACAGGCTTGGGGCAAAGTGGCTGGAAAGCTGCATGGCAGAAAAGAATCTGGGGGTGTTAGTGGACAGCTAGCTGAACATGAACCAGCAGTGTGTCCAGGTGGTCAAGAAGACCAACGACATCTTAGCTTGTATCAAAAACAGTGTGTCTAGTAGGAGTAGAGAAGTGATTGTTCCCTGTACTTTGCAGTGGCAAGGCCACAGCTTGAGTACTGTGTTCAGTTTGGGGCACCACAGTATAAGAAAGACATCCAGGTGCTGGAACAGGTCCATAGAAGGGCAACAAAGCTGGTGAGGGGTCCGGAGAACATGTCTTATGAGGAATGGCTGAGGGACATAGACTTGTTTAGTCTAGAGAAGTGAAGGCTGCAGGGAGACCTTATTGCTCACTACATCTACCTGAAAGGATGTTGTAGTGAGGTGGGTGTTGTCTCTTCTACCCAGTAACTATCAATAGGATGAGAGGAAATGTTCTTTCCTTTCATCCTATTGCACCAGTGGAAGTTTAGATTGGATATTAAGAAAAATTTCTATACTGAAGGAGTGGTGAAGCATTGGAATAGACTGTACAGGGAGGTGGTGGAGTCACCATCCCTGGAGGTGTTCAAAAAACACACAGACCTGGACATGCTTTATTGGTCATAATAATGTTTGGGTGACATTTGGACTTGATGCTCTTAGAGGTTTTTTCCAAACTTTATGATTCTATGATTCTAATACTGGAATATGATATCCAATTTTGTTCACACCTTCTAAAGGAGTATTGGAGAAAATGGAGCCCAAGAGTGGAGCAACAAAGACAATTTAAATTTATATCATGCAACCTACAAGGTCTAAGTAGATCATCATTACTGTAGTTCCTGGTAAAATTATGGAGAAGATTATTCTGTGAGTTATTGAAAAACACTTGAAAGGCAGTGCAGAAATTGGTTAAAATGAACATGAGTTCATGAAGGGATAGTCATGACTTACTTAGTATCCTTTTATAACAAGGCTACCGACATCATGGAAGAAAGGAAGACAGTGAATGTGGATTTTTTTTATTTTAGTAAAAATTTTGATACTATCTTTCACAGTACCCTTCTGGATATTCTATGATTTATTATTTGTTATTATTTATGAGAGTTTAGAGGTGACTTGAGCAGTCTCTTAATTCCAATGACTGGAAGCTAGAGCTACAGATATTCACAATGGAAATAAACTATAACATAATAATGAAAGTAAAAAATCACAGGAAGATGTTATGCCGGAAAGCTATCTATTCATCATTACTTTTAATGCTTAAATAGAGATTAGATTTCTTTCTACAAAATGAAAGGAAAAAAAAAAAAAAGCATTGAGTATTCTTACCCCATCAGGAAGACATTTGGTTGCTGTTGGACTTAAACCATTTAATATTTCAAGGAAGATTTGCAAGAATAGGGAATTCTATTAGTGATGTTACATGTTGCATTTTTAATAAATACGTTCTTCAGTGTTTTATCACTCATCATTTTCATGACTGAAAATACAGACTTTTAATAGTAAACATGTAAACAATAATCAGTGTTTGATATATAGTCAAAAGAAGAAAAATGCAAGCTTCAAAGAGGCAACACTTCCAACTAAAGCAATACAATCTCAGGTGCCTCTGTTCTACAGATGTTTAGACCAATTTTTCATCTCTGTTCAAATACAAGTGTTAAAGACCTATCAGATCATTAAATATGCCCATCTGTCAAACCTTTAAGAGCTCTATCGATTATTAAAGCAGTTATGAGATGATACTTAAAAGTACCAGAAGTAATGAGTTACAGAGCATTCTGAACTCCAGTGAAAGTGTGGGATCACAAAAGTTATCCTCAGTTAGATGCAAGTTACCTTTATATGTCAAGGAGTCATTTTTTATGTCAAGGCGTACTTTAACAACTAAGTGTGAAGAGCAGCTAGGATTTAAGCCCAAATGAAATGCCAAGTTCTGCCCCTGAGGAAAATCAACATGCACTAGGACAGGCTGGGGACTGAACTGCTAGAAAGCAGCTTTGTAAAGAAGGGCCTTTGGGTTGCAGTGGACACAAAGTTACCATGAGACAGAAACATGCACTTGCAGCAAAGGAAGACAAGAGCCTTCTGACCTGTTTAAAGAAGAATGTTGTCTGCAGATGGACAGACATGATCATCCCTGTCATGTTGTGTCCTTTTCAGGACACCCTGATGCAAGAGAAAATGGATGAGTCCAGTGAAGGGCCATAAAGACAATCAAGGGGTTGAAGCATTTTTCATAGAAGAAGAAGCTGAGAGAGCTGGGACTGCTGGGACTGGAGAAAAAAAAGACTTGAGGGGGATTTTATCAATGTATATAAATACCAGATAGTAGAGAGTAAAGAAGATGGAGCCATACTCCTCTCAGTGCTATCCAGAGGAAGGACTGTGGTGGTTTGACCTTGGCAGGATGCCAGGTGCCCAACCAAGCTGCTCTATCACTTCCACCCCTCTTCTCAGCTGGATCTGTGGGAATAAAGTAAGATGAAACTTGTAGGTTAAGAAAAAGGCAATTTAATGCAAAACAAAATAAGGCTGTGCACGTGGAAGTAAAAGAAAATGAAGATTTATTCTTTACTTTCTGTCAGCAGGTGATGTCTGGCCCTTTTCAGGAAGCAGGGCTCCAAATGCGTAGTGGTTGCCCTGGCAGACAAGTTGATGCCCCCTCCTCCTGCTTTCCCTAGCTATTATTGTTGAGCTGATGTCATATGGTATGGTATATCCCTTTGGTCAGTTTGTGTCGTCTGTCCCAGTTGTGCCCCCTCACAAGATCTTGTCCACCCCATCCCACTGTAAGGGGATTGTTGAAAAAAACAGCCTTGATGCTGTGCAAGCCCTGCCCAGCAGTAACCACAACACAGGTGTGTTATCAGCACCTTTCTAGCTGTCAATAGAAAGCACAGCCCTGGGAGGGCTGCTGTGGGGAAAATTCACTTCATCTCAGTCAAACTCAACACAATGACAAAAAACAATGAGAACAAATAACAGTACAGTAAATTCCATTTAAAGAAAACAATTCTGTAATTCCTTGAGTTGCCTTCCTGAAATGGTTATATCTACACAGTAACAACAGGAGAATTAAATAAATGAATTAGATGTCTAATATTTGGACCACAGGATAAATTGCATCCTGTATAAATAGCCATTTTATCAAAACCCCTCATTTAATGACAATAAAACTATCTATCTAATCTGCTTCATTATCTTGCTTATGCCTGATAGCACATGTACAACACACACAGAAATAGTGAAACCTCACTAAGGCATTAATCACTAAGGTGCTGCCTCTTTTCATCGTGGACAACATTTTTTATTGGAGGAGCATTAGTTCAGGAAAAGTGAGTTCTTGACTTCTCATCTATAAGTGTACTGTCAGCATGTCTCCTTCCTAGTTTTGAGGGCCTAGTCTTTTTTTTATGTATGTCACAGGGAATTGCAACCTTCTGAAATATAATTCTGAACAATTATGAGGTGGAGCTATTTGCTTTTATTTTTTTTTAATTGTCATCCCTAAAGTCTGCTAAGTCCTTAAATGGAACTTCTTTCTGTAAATAAATAGATTTACATATTTTTTGGATTTTTTTCAGGTCGATATCAGGCTATACAGAATTGTAGTCAACGGGGAGATGCAAATAAGAAACAAGAACATTCCATCATGTACCAATAAATACAATTCAGTGTCTAACAGGCTGTTCTTAGCAGCAATTGTAGTACTTCAAAGTAAACACCATGTAATAATGTGTAAAGGTATTTCCTTAGGCCTCAGAAATATAATGTATTATATGTTATCAAAATCATTAACAGCTGTGCTGGTGTTGGTCAATAAAAATGATGTCAAAAATCCCAAGTGCTACTGACAACCTTATCCAATGTAATATTCTTTTGTTCTTGATGTGGACATGATTTCAAGGTATTTGTTTTCCCAACTGACAAGATAAATAACTATGAAACTGCAACTGGAAAGTAGGATTCGTGGTGGTTAAAGCAACTGTTGATGGGAGGTAATATATGGTGTATGAGGTGTGGTTTACACTTCAGTACAATTGTTTAAAATAAAACTGGCAGATTGAGAAGGAAATATGATTTAGGGCATGTGAGCATTGAGAAATATTGCCTACACTGAAAGGAGCAATTTATTGTCTGTGCAATAATGTAGTGAAGATGTTACAGAGAGAGCTTAACTGTAAATGATTACATAAAAGAGCCTTGATTTTGCTTATTAGGTTTCATTGAATTCCACATACAGCTTACTGTATTCAAACATATTCTGCTATTAATTAACTACTGAACCCTGAAAAGGACCACATCTTTGCTGTGAGCCTCAGTGGAAAGAAGACTGTATTTTTCCTTCAGTATGTGCTCAGAGCTCCATTAAAGTTCTTTCCAGGAATCCTGACCTTCTGAATCGTATGTTACTAAAGGGAAAAATGGGCCTCTGCAGACTCATTTGAGAGTAAGAGTTGATTCAACTTTGTCATGGAGAGAGGCTGCTCTCACAAAGGAGGTGACTTTCTCCTCTCCCATATTCTGCAGTTTGTTACAGTTAGAGCAAAAAGGGTTTTTTTATTGCTCAAGAGATGGAAAATAACATATTGACTAGACTGAAATTTTCTCAGAAATGGAAACACAAATGTCAATGACTCACTACAGATAAACAGGTGAAATTTTTGCGAGTTCCTGATCATATGTGGTCTCAATGGTTGAAGTTGTGCTAAACAGTGTTAGGGAACTAGTATTGTCAAATTAATGTGAGCAGGGGCTGTTTATATGCTATGGGACATATGGTGGATAAGCAATAATGCTTTCGCACAGTTTACCTACCTACTGGGCTCATAACTTCACAGATACATATGAACTTGAAGAACTGACTTCTACCTTTCCTATGGTCCCCATGGATCTTTATGTGTCCAATGAAGTTAGATCTTCTCCTTCTATGAGGAGACATAAAAAGCAGCTAATACCAACTTCCATAATGATAGAGCAAAAACACTGTAGTAGCTGGGGACAAGTAGAGTGCCAATTCTAGTTTCAGTCACAGAATAAGAAGTAAAACTCCAGATATGATGACACAAAATACTACAGCTCATTATCCACTTTTTCCTCACTTTGTGATGCAAAGAATATAAATCAACTCTCAGCTTTTCTATAGATATATAGATACGCTGCTGGTGAATTGGTCTGGGGTGTTTCCTGTTGATATTAATAGAATGAGCAAGAATTTTAGGGATGACTGATGTTGTTGTTGGCAAGTGGATGTGACTCCACTCTGGCTCACACCAAGCAAGCTGAATACAAACCTTTTATGAAGCGGAATCCACAAAATGGTATTAAATATGATAGCAATACTAAATAGAGCTTTTAGTTCAGGATTAACAGTGTGCTGGTGTGGCTGTTTGGCTTCCTGACAGCTCAGAACACAAGCTAAGCAAGTCAAACTTAAAATGAATACCAGAGATATTTTTAGACATCACTGGGATTGGTTGAATCACTTCTGGGATCTCCCTGGCAGAAAGTAAGGCATGAATGGAAGCACAAAGTGCCCATGCATGGATTTTGGCACCTCCCAGAACCACATTGTGCAGACCTTGCAGACTATAATCACTGCCTGAACTAGATGCTGTGACTCTCCCTTTGGAAACATGCAGCTATATCCATTGACTGTAGAGAGCATTGATGTCTCACTTAAAGAGTGTGAATTTACCCAGACATGTCATACTTGTCATTAGTGATGAGGAAATTTCACAGTAATTGAAAATGAGCAAACCCAGTTTCCAGATATATGCAGTCCACAACTTTATTCCAAGTGTTTTAGCTGACTTTTCTAAACGTTTTTCAGGATACCATGAAATTCCGGAAGCATAGCTGTAGGCTAGTGATGACACTCCAAAGGGGTAGGAGATGGTAATGAGAAAAGGAAATCCTATCCCCAAAGTTTGTCATGTCATTCTTCTGGGGTAGCTTTACTGAATATTGGGATACATTGAGGATTGAAATATTGCTAATAGGAACTTCTGCTATTGGGGGTATCATAGAATCACAGAATCACAGAATGATAGGGGCTGGAAGGGACCTCTGGAGATCATCTAGTCTACCCTCCCTGCTGAAGCAGCATCACCTAGAGCAGGTTGAACATGATTGCAGCTAGGTGGATTTTGAAAGTCTCCAGAGTAGGAGACTCCACAATGTCTCTGTGTAGCCTATTCCAGTGTTCTGTCACCCTCACAGGAAAGAAGTCTCTCCTTACGGTTAGGTGGAACTTCCTGTGTTACAGTTTGTGCCCATTGTGCCTTGTCATGTTGCTGGGTGCCACTGAAAAGAGACTTGCTCCATCCTTTTAACAGCCACCCTTTAGATATTAATCAGCATTGATAAGATTCCCTCTTAGTCTTCTGAGCTAAACAGCTCCAGTTCTCTCAGCCCTTCCTCATCAGAGAGATGCTTCAGTCCCTTAATAATCTTTGTACCCTTCTGTTAGGCTGTCTCCACTAGTTCCTTGTGTTTGTTGAACTGGGGAGCCCAGAACTGGACATGATATTCCAGATGTGGCCTCACTAGGGCAGAGTAGAGATGGAGAAGAACCTCCCTTGACCTGCTGGCAACACTGTTCTTAATGCATCCCAGGATACCATTTGCTTTCTTGACTACAAGAGCACACTGATTGCTCACGGTCATCCTGTTGTCCACCAGGACTCCCAGGTCCTTTGCTGCAGAGCTGCTTTCCAGCAGATCAACGCCTAACTGTACTGGTACCCTGAGCTGTATTGGTGCATGGGATTATTCCTCCCCAGACGCAGGACCGTACACTTGCCCTTGTTGAACTCCATTGGGTTCCTCTCTGCCCATCTCTCCAGCCTATGCAGGTCTCTCTGAATGGCAGCAAGGACTTCTGGTGCATCAGCCACTCCTCCCAGTTTTGTATCAGAAAATTTGCCAAGTACACTCTATCCCTCCATCCAGGTCATTGATGAAGATGTTGAACAAGACTGGACCCAGTACTGACCCCTGGGGAACACTGCTAGCTACAGGTCTTCAACTAGACTGTGCCACTGATCACAACCCTCTGAGCTCTGTCATTGAACCAATTCTCAATATACCTCACTGTCCACTTATGTAACCCACACTTTCTGAGCTTACCTATAAGGATGTTATGGGAAACAGTGTCAAAAGCCTTGCTGAAGTCAAGGCAGGCAACATACATTGCTATTCTCTTATCTACCCAGCCAGTCACACCACCATCGAAGGCTATCAGATTGGTTAAAGCATGATTTCCCTATCCATGCTGACTACTTAATATATAACCTTCTTTTTCTCAGAAGCTTAGAGATGACCTCCAGAATGAGCTGTTCCATCACCTTTCCAGGGATGGAGGTGAGACTATCTGGTCTGTAATTACCTGGATCCTCCTTCTTGCCCTTTTTGAAGACTGGAGTGACTCCTCCAGTCTACAGACACCCTTGCTGTTCTCTGTGATCTTTCAAAGATGATGGGGATTGCCTTAACAATAACATCAGCCAGATTTCTCAGCACTTGTAGGAGTATACCATCAGATCCCCAGGATCTGTGCGTGTCCAGCTTGTCTAAATTATCTCTAACCCAATCCTCATTGACCAAGAGAGATTTTTCCTTCCTGCAAACTTTCTCTCTTACCTCCAGGGACTGGGATTCCTGAGGTCCAGTCTTAGCAGTAAAGACTGAAACAAAGTAGCTCAGCCTTCTCTGCATCTTCTGTCATGGGGGCACCCACCTCATTCAGCATTGGGCCCACATTTTCCCTAGTCCTCCTTTTGCTACTGATGTACTTGAAGAAGCTCTTCGTGTTGTCTTTTACATGATTTACCAGCTTGAATTCCAAGTGGTCCTTAGCCTTCCTCATTGCATCCCTTCATACTCTGGCAACATTCCTATATTCCTCCTGAGTGGCCAGTCCCATTTTCCACATTACCTTCCATTTGAGTTTTTCCAGAAGCTCCTTCCTCATCCAGGCAGGTGTTCTACCTCCTTTACTTGATTTTTCACTCCTAGAGATGCACTGATCTTGAGCTTGGAGGAAGTGGTGCTTGAATATTAACCAGCTCTCTTGAGTCATCCTACCTTCTAGAGTCCTAACCCCTAGGATTCCTCCAAGCAGGTCTTTGAAGAGGACAAAGTTAGCTCTTCTGAAGCTCAGGCCTGAAATCCTACTTACTGCCGTTCTTCCTTCTTTCATGATCCTGAACTCCACCATCTCATGGTAACTACCACCAAGGCTGCCCCAGCCTTCACATCCCAAACCAGACCTTCTTTGTTCATTAGTACAAGGTCCAGCAGCACACTTCCCCTCTCTGTCTCTTCCACCACATGTGTCAAAAAGTTATAATCACTCCATTTCAGGAACATCCTGACTGTGTGTGCCTCACTGTGTTACCTTTACAGCAAATATCAGGGTGATTGAAGTCCCCCATGAGCCCCAGGGTATACGATCTTGAGGGTACTTCCAGCTGACTGTAGAAGGCATCATTGACTTCCTCTTCCTGATCAGGTGGCCTCTAGTAAACACCCACAACAATGTCACCCATATTAGCCTGTCCCTTAATTCTTATCCATAAGTTTTCAACATGTTTTTCATTCCCCTCTGAGGTAGAGCTTGATCACATTCCAGCTACTCTCTCACATAAAGACTAACTCCGCCACCTCTCTGTATACTAAAATTAGATGATGTTAACACTTTCTACATTCACAGCTAAAGAGAGCATATTGGAAGGGTTACTAGGATATGGCTCTTGAGGTACATACACATGGGTTATCAGCCACTCAAATACATTTTCCATGACAAACTGCATTATTTTGCCAGATGCAGAACTCTGCAACCTATTTGGATATAGAAGAGTGTACAAGGTTTTGAGTGAGTGTGTTGAGAGATATGGGATGACCTATTGTGGTGGTTTGACCTTGGCTAGATGCCAGGTGCCCAACCAATCTGCTCTATCACTCCCCCACACACACACTCCTCTCAGCTGGACCAGGGGGAAGAAAATAAGATGAAACTCATACGTTAAGACAAAGGCAGTTTAATGAAAAGCAAAGCAAGGCTGTGCACATAGAAGCAAAAGAAAACAAAGATTTATTATCTACTTCTATTATTCTACTTCAGCAGGTGATGTCTGAGCCCTTTTCAGGAAGCAAGGCTCCAAACATGTCACAGTTTCTCTGGAGGAAAAGCTGATGCATCCCCCTCCTCCTCCTTTTCCTAGCTTTTATTGTTGAGCTGATGTCATATGGTATGGAATATCCCTGTAGTCAGTTTGGATTAGCTGTCCTGGTTGTGTCCCCTCCCAAGATCTTGCCCACCCCATTCCACTGTATGAGGAATGTTGGAAAAACAGCCTTGGTGCTGTGCAAGCCTGGCTCAGCAGCATCCACAATGCAGTTGTGTTATCAGCATCTTTCCAGCACTCCATGCAAAGCACAGCACTGGGAGGAGTGCTATGGGGAAAATTAACTCCATCTCAGTCAGACCCAATACACCTATGTATAAAGAACAATTAAATTAGTCAGGACTCAGATGGGAACAGAAATAACTGAAGTGGAGGATGTTGTCATGAATGACAAAAAACACCCCGAAACACCAAAAACAGTATAGCTATGGACTGAGTCTTCATTCTCTTTTAACAGAAGGGTCAGCTCAATGAACTTAATTCACCAAGTTCAACACAAACAGAAGGAGGTGGTTCTTTGTACACTCAGTACAAGAGCATTCATTTCTCGTTATGGATCATGACTTCTAGGTCACAAAACTTCCCATACTCACCTCCCCAGACTTCCCCACACTTCCTTCCTCTCCCCCTTCCTGACTGTTTGCAAAGGGTGTTGTGAGTGCTAAACATTTATGTTGGTTCTTGGAAAAACTGCTCAAGCTGATGAAGGAGAAATCCTTTGAGTGTTACTAAATATGTGGAAATGAAATTTGGTTGAAGAAGTTCACAGAATCACAGAATGTTAGGGGTTGGAAAGGACCTTGAAAGATCATCTAGTCCAACACTCCTGCCAGAGCAGGATCAACTAGATTAGGTCACACAGGAGCACATCCAGATGGGGTTTGAAAGACTCCAGAGAAAGAGACACCACAACCTCCCCACGCAGTTCCTAAGGAGGTAGGGAGAATTTTAAGAATGATAATACACACTCACTCTAATCTTACTCCTCTCTGAGTATCTTCTATTGGCCAAATTTGAGCACACAACCTACTGAAGCTGTTATATTCTTATCAGTGGGTCAATAAGGAAAGCTGACATTATCAGAGCTTTCTGTACCTGAGAGGCATACCCATTTGAAACATTCTGCAATGTAATTGTAGACTCTTGGGAAGGTTTTTGTATTTGTAAATGTTGTCCAGAACTTTCTTCCTCACCGTCTCCAAAGCATGCAGTACATGTCTCTTAGTTACACAATGAATTTGGCACTTGGTTTGAAGGATCAGTAAGACTGTCTGCTCTCAGATTACTTAGAATAGTAGGAGAAGTATTGTCAGTTCTACCTTTTTTTCATGTTTCCAAGTTCTTCCTGATATCTCTATAGAACTAATGAAGGTTGTAGTCTGAGGGGTCAGTTATCTCTGAAACTTAGTAATAGTCAATTTCTCTTTAGAATATATTCACCAGAGAGGAAGAAGAGTTTAAGAGATTAAGATCAATAGGATGCTTGACAGGAAAGCTATGTTCCTTGGAAGATACATAATTTACAGACCTTAATCCTCTGTAAATATTTATTTCATTGATTTGTCTCCCACACCCTTTATAGTTTCTTTATGTATGCCTATCAGAAGCCACATTTAGCAGGCATTTTTACTGTGAAAATAAAGTAATAACTGAAAAGCTTGATGGCTGCAGGAATACTGCTAATTAAATGTAATGTGACTATGTATCATTTCATAATTAACACCAAACATAAATAAACTGCCATACTTAATGTGAAAATCTTTCTCAACTTATGTTATTTTGCTTTAGGTGTTACAAAGACAAATATGCTCAGTGCACATATACATGATGTGAAAACATAATCACATCTTGTATTTGGCCTCCATTATTGGCAAATTGTATGGTTTAATTCAGATGAAATATAAGCAGTTGATTGACCTCCATCCTGCTTTAGTTTGTAGCTTGAGATACTACTGAATCAGAATCAGACATATAAAATAGGTTGCACACAAAGCCTGCAAAAGTAGGACTAAGATTGGCAAATCAAGTTCACAGAAGTTAGGACATTCCAGGAATAAGGTTGTCTGGCCAATTAAATCTGCCTTCTTTTCTCTATTCATACTTGTACAACAATGATATTTTTCTCCTGAGGATTCCTCTTTCAGTGCACAGGAACAGAAAATGCTCACTTACAACATCACAGTTCATTGGGAAAGCATCATGTAGTGAGACTGTGCAATGGCAAGGGAGAAAACTAATGGAAAGCCATTATAAAAGAAGTGTTTCTGAATTCAGCCATTCTGTGGGGATACTAGTCATATATAGTTCAGTCATTGGTAGATAGTGTCAGATGCTTGAGCAAGTCCCAAAAGATTCTGATGTGGTTGTATTTTCCTGAGGCCAGCAAATGGCATGTTTTTGGTATCAAATGACCCCCAGTAAATTTCATGCCCCTTTTTCAAACAAGGAAACTGTGAAAGAACATTTCACAGGAAGTGTCTCTAAAGGATTGTTAGAGTGGACAAAACAGCATTTGCCAAAAGTACTTTTCTCAACCGTTCTGGCTTTGTCAAAACAATGAAAAAAAATTCTCTCTGCATGAAGAAGAGAGCAAGACAAAAATAATTCAACACATTGAACTTTGCCAAATGCTTGAAACGTAAGGTAGCTATAACCTATTAAAAACAAGTTCTTATACAAAGATGTACTGGACTGTCTAAATAACAGTACTATCAGTCCTGCCTCATATACCTGTATATTTACATATATTTTACTTTTACAAGAGTAGACAAAAATTATAGAATTGGATGCTAAGGTTGCACCATTGTAGATTCTATAAGAATGCATTACTTACACTGAAAAAAATTAAGTTTGGGTACAAATAAACAAAAATATATATAGTGACTCTAGTTGACAAAGGAAGGTGCTGACAGCCACCATTAGGTGACTCTTCTCTAAAATGCTTGCATTTAATGTTAGTTATTGTCCTTTTTGACTGAAAGAAGAAAGAAGACCAATTTGTGTAAGAGGGAGCTGAAAATAAAGAAGTGCCATCTCAGGCAAACAGCATGTCAGATCTACTGCTCTTTGCTCAAGTGGCTTCCCTGATCATAAATACAATACCTAAAATCTCTGAACTGCAGCATGTATGCAGCAACCACAAGAGTCTGAAGAAGCAGTTCTGTGTTCTTGAGAGCCATCAGACATTCAGAGCTTATTGTCATGTAACTAACAGGAATTGCATAACTGAGTATCTCTGAGGAAGAAAAAAGCTTTTTGTCTGTTTTTTACTTGGTTTTTATTTTCACAGAAACATTTTTATCTCCTTGAAAGCTCATTTAAGGAAAAGGAACAGCAACACAACCTATTTGCCTTCTTGTATACAAATGTCCACATAAAGATAACTGTATGCTGAATGCATGGACAGATTTTGGAAAGCGAGCTGATGTGTCTTTATTTGTAGTGTCATTTTTGTAGCACCCTGAAAAGAGAGTTTTCAGAAAATGCTGACTGTTTCCTGTCCTCTAGTGGTTCCCTTCAAGGCGTATCTAGATAAGCACACAGGGAATAATATAGCTCAAATCATTAATCACTCAAGAAAATGTTGGTCATCGTTCTTTTCTTGATTAAAACCTCAAAACTGCATGTTAGTCTGTAAAGATTTCTCTTTGTCCTGTTGGTTGCTGAATTTATGGCAAAATAATATTATCAAACATTTCCCTGACAAAAAAGGGTTTGATCAATACAATGAATGTCACATCTGCAATGCTAGGCTTAGGAGGATTGCTTTACATGTAGTCCCCTTTATTTTTTCATAATATAAATTAATTTTTAATGAGATTGTGTGGGTTTTATTCTGTAAACTTTTCTCTGCTATTTATGTTCAGATTTCCCCAAGTCAGTTTTTTATTTTTTTAGCCCTGCCTATAAAGATTATTTCATTGTTGATTTATTCATGGCCACAGCAAAACCATCTCACTTATGGGAAATACACTTCTGAGGAAATAATTTACATTATAGAAATTAATTAATTCTACTATAGGGTTTAACTTCATAAATTGCTAAATCAGCAAATGACCAAAAGTTCCAGGCAGTTAAATTCTGTGGTACTTGATTGGAGATGCATTTCGCACTGCTTTTTACACATTTCCATACAATTTCATGTTTAGTTCTACCAGATATCTTGCATTTGAGTTGTTGTTCTGCTACTTCTTGTGTGACTGTGGAGGGAAAAAGCACGATTAGATGTAGGTGTGATAATCCCTGTTATCCTTAGGTCAAAAAAAGTTGGAATTGTGTATCCTGAGGTGCCTGACCTGTATACTCAAAATGTGGAGAGGATTTATTACTTTAAGGAGGTATTCACAATAGCCAGTATATTGTTCAAACATCTAAACTTAGCAGTTTAAAAGAAGATGTATCTTGAAGCCTCCCTTCTTTAGATGAACTCAGCTCTCTGCATTCTTATTTTAATGTGCTTTATACTAAGCAGTTACTGGGCAAAAAGTTAATCTTAGAGACAGGGATCAAATCATAAGATCCTTCCTCTGCTCTGGGAAGTATCTCAGTGCACATGGGAAAATTAAGCCCAAGTCTACCTATGTAATAATTAGCTCTGAGTTAATATTACTGATTTTATTTTTTTTTTTAAATTTAAACAGTGTTATAGCAGAAATGCTGAATAAATGCACTGACTCTGACATTGACTCTATCATAAATCCTGTGTCTTGTTTTTGTTGTCTTATCTCCAAAAAAGACAATGTAGACCAAATAAAAGCATAGTCAAGATGAAAATCCATAATGAGAGGTAAGGAACAGCTTCTACTAGAAAAGAAAAGTAAACTACAAATCTTCTGCCTTGAAATTTATGCAATTAGAAGTAACATAGAGGAGGTATGTTTCATAGTACACAATGCTAGAAGCCATGCAACTAAAGTATCATGAAGCAGGTGGAGGTTTCTTGTAGGTTTATTTTCTGTTTTCTTTTTAATAGAGATGAAAAACAACCAAATTGTGTGATTAAACATCTGAAGAAGTTATGAGGATCCCCCAAACTGGGTGAAGTCTTGGATAAGGGCTAACAGACAGTACTGGTGGTGAGTAAGCAAGAAGACGGCATTTAGAATCACCTTGTACATGGCTGATTTCTAATATTCTTTCCTTAAGTGCATACCACGGGCCATGGGGCTAGTTTGTCCTTTGGTTTGATTCAATATAATGGTTCTTACGTTCCCTTGTGCACTTCATGCTCTCTCTTCTGCCCACAATTTTTGTATTGTTTGTTTGTTGGAGTTACATTTCAATAGCAGACATGGACACTGCTCTGCTCATGCAACACCTTGATGACAAGCTTTACAGTGCCATTAAGTTTTAAGAGTGAGAGAACCAGTGATGTCTGAGTCTCCTCAGACTGAAAAGAACATGGAACCAAAGCCCTTTTATTTCAGGCTGAGGACTTCAATCACTGAATTTGTTTTATCTGAATGGATGATATCATTTGTATATTAATGTATGTAGTTTTGTGCTTAAACCAGTTCTTTGCAACAGCAGCTGAGAGGGAGGAGTGAGAATAAGTGAGAAGCAACTCTGCAGACATGAAGGTCAGTGAAGAAGGTGGGAGGGGAGGTCCTTCAGGCACCAGACTGGAAAGACATAGCAGCATGTGGAGAAGACAATGCTGTGGAACAGATATCCACACTGCAGCTCATTGATGATTTTTAAGGTCTGATTCAGTCCCAAATATGACTGAGGACTCCAAGGACTACTCCAGAGTGAAATTAAGACACAAATTAGGTCAGGCATGGCTTGGCAGCCAATGGGACGTTATTAGTGCTCTTGTGACTTAGAGAAAGAGAAAGAAGAGAAGAGAAGAGAAGAGAAGAGAAGAGAAGAGAAGAGAAGAGAAGAGAAGAGAAGAGAAGCCGCAGGGGGGCGTGGCCAGGGGGCTTGGCCTCACCAGTGCCCCGCGGCTCCGGGAGACTCTCAGCCATTGGTGACACCTTTGGGGGGGGACACAATTCCCAGTAAGGCCCAGTACACCCCAAACCACGGCACCAGTAAATCCCAGTACCTCCCAGTAACCACCCCATGGCACCAGTAGCTCCCAGTACCTCCATATCCCCAGGTCCCAGTAACTCCCAGTGCCACTAGTTAACTCCCAGTAACTTCCAATGGCTCCCGGTGCCTCCCAGTAACTCCCAGTGCCTCCCCATTCCCCCCTCTCCAGGAACGTCCACTGCCTCCAGCTAACTCCCAGTAGCTCCACATT
>WUAM01000431.1:38525350-38538487 GCA_024336885.1 Actenoides hombroni
GGCAGCGCGCAGCCCCTCCCGCCGGAGGAGGAGACCCCGCCCCGCTCTGCGCATGCAAATTCCCCCGGCTCCAAAATGCGGGCGCTGATTGGGCGCGGAGCTCCGCCAATCAGAGAGCGCCGTTTGGATCCTACCCAGCGCTGGGTGAACCGGGAGGCGGAGCCGCGCTTGGGGCTCCGCGCAGGTCCCTGTGCCCGCCCGGCACCCTCCCGGGAAAGGGACAAAGCCGGGACTGGGGGACCCCCGACCGAGCCGAGGGGGGGGGGGAGCTCCGTGGGGGGCTCCGTGGCGACCTCCGCGGCGAGTTCGGCGGCAAAACAAGGTCCAGCACAGCCCCTTTCCTTGTCGGTTCCTCCACCATTTGGAGGAGGAAGTTGTCATTTACACACTCCAGGATCATTCAGAACTCCAGTGACTAATGCAGTGAATGTGCCTTCTTAGCCAGTGTTCTCTGTGCTTCCTTTTTATTGCAGTGTTCTGGTTTTGTTGTTCCCCTGTCCATATGTCTCGCCTTCCACTAGAAACTATCTTGTGATGATTCATATCAACTTTGGTCATTATCTGTTGTAAACTGATTTTCCTTGCTTTCCAAAGTCAAAGTGGAGTGGAAGGTAGACGCATTTTTGTTTGAGTTTGAGAATGAGCAGTCATTCCTTTATGTCCAAAAAGCACAATAATGGTGTGATCTGAACTTCTCTGTTTTGTGAGCCAGAGAATTTTAGCTGTGAATTCTTGTGCCAAGCTAAGCTGAAACACAGTGTAATGGGTCATATTGTTTAGAACTGTTATTGGATTTATGAGCACATACTCCCCGGCTGTAAGTTTAAGTAACATTCCATAATTATTATAGTATCTGTAGTGCACAAACATACAGTCCAGTTCGGGATGTGCAAAGAAGAAAAACAGCGGTGATCTTCCAATTGATTGTACACGGTTATTTCAAGAGTAGTGAGATAATAAAAACTAATTTCTTACAGATGTGTGGTGGTTTAGATGCAACTGCTTGGTCTAAACCACCCCACCCTCAAAGAGGGGGCTGTTGAAGGAGGAGTGAGTTTTGCTGATCCATCTCTGGCTCTCTAACTGCTGAATCAGCTCCTGGATGGGGATGGGGGAGTCTCAGTGCAGTACTGCTATTGGTGCCCCGTGTTGGTAGTGATTGCCACCTGCTGCTCTTCAGCCTTCGTCAACCCCACCACAGAAGGGTCCTCTGAGAACCTGGATGAATTTAACAACTGTTCAACTTCCACTGCAGCAGCGATACCAAAGGCCCACTGGTACCCTTTTGTGTCCTTGAAATACCCCTTCCTGAGATAGTCTATGCAGAGGATGCATGTGGCCTCTGGGCCAGTCATAATGGGATGTTTATACCACTCCTTCCCAGTTAGACTCACTGAAGCCTCCAGTACAGTCAGCTGTGGGGGCCCTCCTGTCACCCCATAAATACAGGTGGGTTCAAGCCCTCTATAGTTCGATGGTATCGGGGTGCACTGTGTGCCAGTATCTACTAAAACCTTATATTCTTGTGGGCCTGACATACCAGGCCATCAGACCCACACAGTCCACTGAACTGTATTATCCCTTTCCTCCACCTGGCTGGAGTCATGGCCCCTCTGATTCTGATCAGAATCACTCAGTGCTTGTGGAAATGCCTTGGAGGTCTCCTCAA
This sequence comes from Actenoides hombroni, assembly GCA_024336885.1. Taxonomy (NCBI): domain Eukaryota; kingdom Metazoa; phylum Chordata; class Aves; order Coraciiformes; family Alcedinidae; genus Actenoides; species Actenoides hombroni. The sequence continues at coordinate 38,527,020 of WUAM01000431.1, forward strand.
GAGGATTGGAAGCAAGATCAACCCTCCTGCTATGTCTGGGGAATTCCTCATTGGAAACAGGAGTGGCATTTTTCTTGGAAGAATCCCTTTTTATGATTGCCTTCCCTCACAGTTCATATACTCATGCAGTGAGGATTGAAGTGGGTTTTCCATCCCACTTCCTCCTGTCCTCTCCCTGGTCACCCAGGCAGAACCACAGGATACCATGTGGTGTGTACTTCCCATATTGTTTCTCTAGGGCAGAGATGGATCTACTCCTGATTGCTGAGACATCGGCCTGTTCAGGTGGAGAGTAAGACATGTCATCTGTGATTGTTCTTCACCTCTTGGGACAATTCCTCCACAGCTGAGACACGGGCCTATAGTGAGAAGAAACACTTCCTTCATAGTGCCAGAGCTGGCCAACTGTTTCCTCCACCCCTTGTCCCTGGCTGTCTTTGCAGGACACCACTGCCAATGAGATGGCATATGATGGTGGTGCACTTTGTAGGAGCTTCTGCCACACAGGTGGTATGAACTGGACTTCACCTGGGTCTGTGGGCAACTGCTGGTCATTCTGATCATTACAAATCATCACCGCTAATTCCCTTGGGTGCTGAACACCTCTCTCCACGGTGGTCCACTTGCCCAGGTGACATGTAACATCTTCCATCAAAGGGGTACCTTTCCTTTACTCCTGACAGGAGTTGCCCCCAAAGGCTGAGGGATTGTGTCCGTTTTCCCAGTGCCTTGTCACAGCCCACTCCCTGGACAGTGGTCCCAGCTGCTCAGCCTCCTTCCCCTCCAAGTCCGAGCTACCAGTCCTGCTGTTGCAGCACTGGAGCAGCCAGGTGATGATCTACCTGGCAGACAGCTGAAATCCTTTTGCACATCTTGCAGCTCACTCAGGCATAGGGATCGGGTGATCACCTCTGGCTCTTCCTGTCATTGTTATGGCCCTGGCTCCTCCTCACCCCTCACTACACAAACTCATGGGTTTTTGTGTATTTCTTTTTTCAGATGAAGCTGACTGACACCAGCAGAGGTTGGTTCTCTGGGTCAGTTGCAGCACTTGCCATCCTGTTTGTAGGTCAAACAAATTCCAAGGCTGCATAAACATACCAGCCCAACTTCATACCCAGTGACAGAATCGTATCCTATGTTGCCAGTATCCAATACACAAGAGCCCTGACCCCTTTCCCAGCAGTGATAAACGGCACCACTGGGAACATGTAAGAATACATGTGTCTTCACACAAGACCACCATGAAAACAAAGGGGCTGACATTGAGAACATGAACTATTTAACTACTGTACAAAAAAGAAATGTATATGGCAAAATGGTTTTGGTATGTTTTAGTCAGATTTGGTTCTTATTTCAACCCCTCAGGCCTTGTGTTGGGCACCAAAAAAGCTGTGGTGGTTTAGATAAAACTAAGAGTTGCTCTAAGAGTCCTGTCCCTCCCCTCAGGACAGGAAAGAGGCAGAACAATTGAAAAAAACCCCACATGACAGTTGAGATATGGAGGGTTTAGTACAGCAATGCAACAGGGGAAGCAACAAATAACAGTAATGAAACAATAACAGTATTTCTGTTATACAGGAGAGCAAACCTGAGAAAATGGAGCCCCACACCCTCAGCTTTGCTGTGCCTTGCCTGGCCTGTCCCCCACCTTTATATACTGGGTGTAACATCAGTATAGTGCCTGGCTTGGTTGTCTATCTGAGCCTAGGATGTTATGGACGTTCCCTGTCTCTTACGAAGCCTGGCTTCAGGACCCACTAAGCCTTTCTCATTCTCAAAGCCCCATTAGCTTGCTGCCCATTAAAGTAAGAGATGATAAAAGCTGTGGATGGCAAGACCACAGTGTTTCTTTGAGAGGTCTTTACTCTCAAGCTTTCAAACAGCTGCAAGCACAGAAATGTGTGGTTATTGACTCTGTATAGTTTGAAGGAGTCCATATCAATGCTGGAACTTTTTTGATTTTTGTGTTACTGGAATTAGCACTGCAGTGCTAACTTCTAGGAGGAGGAGAGTGGTGATTGTTAACTGATTACATTAGGCATTTAAAGCTAACATGTCTCCTGTTGTTACGGCAAATTACATCAGTGGTCAAGTATTGATTGTTCAGAAAGTAGAACAACGTATCTTGCGTATCTTTTATGAGCAGTTAGTATTTTTTTTTCTTTTTCTAAAGAAATGGAAAAACACCTTTGCAGTACTTTGGTTTTGCAGCTGAGGAGCTGTAACACTAGCTTCTTACTCTTTTTGTCTCAAGTATTTTATTAGTGCAAATTGATTCAAGAGACTTAAATCATAGAATTTGCTGAAGTCATGTGCCCTCAGTAAATAAGATGATGAATGAATTTTTATCTTTTCTACTTAAATAAGAATACTTAATGGAAACAACTGCTTTTTTTTTGTCTTGTTTTAGATTGCAAGCTTGTTAGACCAACTAGAAAAATATAAAGATAGTCTGATCAGTAAAAATGAGGAGATACTGCAGCTGAATTTGCAGTTAGAGATGCAAAAAAACCTTATCACTTCCAGCGTCAGCCAGCTTCAGTTAGAGAACGCACACTTGAAGGTAGGTTTCCTCAGCTGTAGTGTACACCAGCTAAAATTTCAGAGACCTCCTTTCTTGAGTGTTGCAGCCTTCATCTGGTGATGTTATAAACAGGTAAGTTTGTTTCTCTTGTCAAGGCAATGTTGCACTATTGGTACAAAGTTGGTTATTGTGGAACACCCCACCCCGATACTCTAGAATCATGCTTATGGAATTATCTTCTAAAGTAATTCAATTTAAATAAAAATCTTAGGTGGGTTTTTTTTTCCTAGCCCTGACAGATTATGAACTACAGTGTCGTCATTTAGTAAACACTATCTGGTTCTGTGTGCATTCCTGGCCTCTGCAGCCACAGGAAATGTTACAAGTTAGAAAACTGATTGGTTGTCAGTCTGGCAACTGGAGTCTTCATCTCTCACCTTGAAAGCTGAGAAATGTTGTGGCAATCTAATCCAGTGGTACAAATCTCCACAAAGTAGCTGTAGTTGTTCTCGAGTTCTTCAACATTGCAGTGAGGAGGAGACTGTTTAAATAAAGCCCTTTGTTCTATTCTGCCATTAGGTTGTCTCCTTTCTAATGAGATTGCTCTTTTTTTTTTTTTCCTCATCAGGAGGATCTAACAAAACTTCATGTGAAGCAGAATCAGGACCTCGGTATTAGTGATTCCTCAGCCTTGTCCTTCCCCCAAGCACTACTTGAAGAAAAGAACCAAGAAATTGATCACTTGAATGAGCAGATGAAGAGGCTCCAGCACAAGCTGGAGAATACTCTGCAGAATAAAGTAAGAGTACTTACTGTAAGTTCAATGTTTGATTTTGAGGGAAGCAAAGAATCTTAGTGTAAATGAAATCTATTTGATAATTCTCTTAGGAAAGTAGAGTCTCCTTGAGTAGCTACCAACTGATGTGTGCAGTTCTTCCTGTTGTTAAATGTGTGAATTAATTCCTTTGTGATTCAGAAAAAAAAATGTAATTTCAGCTCTACGTGCAATAGTAATTCTGCCTACCTACAGTAATATTCAGACCTTATCCCTTTGCTTAGGTTGTGGAAGACCAAAAATCTGAAATTGAAGAACTCAGGTCTCTTGTCGAGCACCTTCGCGGTGACCAGGAAAGGCTGCGCAAGGACAGAGATGAAGAGGTAGAGCAACTCCATGGAGTAATTGAGAAGCTTCAAAAAGATCTGGCACAATTTGGACCAGTATGTCATGAAGTTGGTGACAACCAAGATGATCTCTATCAACTTACATTGGGAAAGCCAGTGGAAAACCTTCAGAATGACTTGAGGAAGGGACAGGTAGATTGTCAGGGTCATAGTGATCCAAACAGAAGAAATGCATTGCTACTCTCCAAGGTGAGAGAACTTCGGGAGGAACTAGAGCTTGTCTCAACTGCTAGAGAAGCTCTGCAGCAGCAACTGGAAGAGAAGAAATCACAGTTCAAAATGGAAGTGGAAATTTTGGAGAAAAAGTGCCAAAAATTACAAGAGTCATCAGAGCAGCACGCTGCAGAGCTAACCTCTCTGAGAATGCAGTACAATGCACTTCAGGAAGAGTACAGCCTTTTCCAAACACAGTTTTCTCAGAGAAAGGTTGAAGCAAGGATCACTTCTCACCTTCAAGAACCTAAAGATACCGTGAGAGAAACAGAAGCAAGTACTCTAGAGAAAGATATACAGATTAAGAAAATGGCAGATCAAAGAGAAGCTGACACAGCCAAGTTGCAGTACTTAACAAAGAAGATAGCAGAGCTTCAAACTGAGTTGGAAAAGAGAGATGCAAATCAGGCTCAAGATGTTTACAGTCTTCAGCTGGAAGTTTCTAGACTTGATTTCAAGGTGCAAGCACTGACTAAGAAAGAAGTAGCTTATCAGGGAGAAATCAATGAACTGCAAGGGAGCACTGCAAAACTGAAAGATCAAATCAAGGCATATGTGAAAGAGCTTGAAGCCTTAAAATTGGAAAGAGATGACCTGATGTCACAGTTGGAGTTGTACAAGCCAAAGGAGCACTGTGAAGAGACTAACCTCAAGCCATTCTGCCAGACTCAGAGAAAAGATGAAGTCCTTAGAAAAGGAAGGGAGGAATTGGAAGAACTGGAAGCAAATGTTGAGCAGTCACTTGCAGTACTGGCTTCCCCTACTGTTAAACAGGTATGTGATTTATTTTTTAAGAGTATTATTTATTTTTTTAAAATAATACAATTCTATGTCGTATCAAGCCATATAGTTTATCCCTTTCAGTGCTATAAGAAAGGGTGAAGAGGAACACTGTGGGATAAAAATGGCTGTGGTCAGTCAGTTGAAGTGTCTGTCTATCTTTGTGCAGTTTCTCTATCAGTGGCTGGAGGTAGATACCTGGAAGGTCTAAGAAGCAGGCAAGGATGCATGGAAACCTGATCCAGTTAGGTTTTTTGAACTGGATGTGGTTTTGGGCATGGATCCTAAGGTATGTATTGGGTAGAGGTGGCAAGGTGTTGGCAGTGGGGGAGCTGCAGGGTGACCCCTATGAGCAAAGGCCTGGACTGCTTCACGCTGAGCACAGCTGAGCCCATCAGCCATATATGTGGCATTGCAGCAAAATCATGTTTAAGAAAGGGCAAAATTCTGCACAGCCAGTGAAGAGTGAGGGGGAAAATCATGTGTGAGAAACATACCATGTAACAGACCATGCTGAAACAGATAACCACACTGCAGGGTAGGAGGTAGAGGGGTTTAGAATGAAGGAGCAAAACTGAGCCTGGGGAGAAAAGGACAGAGAGAAGGGAAGCTGTTTCAGTGCTTGTCTTTGTTTCTTGCCATCCAACTCTATTTAAATGGCAATAAATTAAAAAAATTTTCCCCAAGTCAAGTCTTGGAGAGAAAGTGGTTAGTAGGTGATATCCCTGTCTTGATCTCCACCCATGAGATCTTTCCATCTTATTTCCTCTCCCTGATCTGTTGAAGAGGGAGAGTGAGAGAGTGTTTGGGTGAGTCTCTGTCAGCCAGCCAAGGTTAACCTGCCACGAGCTGCTAGGACTGTTTGTCCTGTTTTATGGCTATCTTGGAGAGCTGCTGGAAAATACTTTGTCATGTATCATATTTTTTTTTAGAAATCTTTATTCACTGTGATTCTGATACTTACTTTGAATCTTTGTCTAGAACCATTTGCTCCAGATAACCTAGTCTGAACTTTTGGAAAGCCTTACAACCCAGATGACTTTTTTTTCAGAGAGCTGTAGTTTTCTGTCATGTACCAATTAAGTGTCTTTTAAGGCTGTCTTACAGAGTTGATAAGAGTTAGTGGATTCTGGGGGGCCTGACTGGCAATGTGACACAGACATAAAAATCCAAGGTGTTTGACTTACACTGTACTTACTTGTCCCTTCATGCTGTGAAGGGAAGATGACTTTTCAGCACCAGGTAGAAATGGTAGTTTGTAGGTAGAATTATTGGATTTCCAAGTTAAGCAAAATAGCTGAGCTTTAATATTGGTATCACTAATGGTAAAACCCAACTTGCAGAGTTACTGTGATTACAGAATATTTCCTATTACTTTGCCAGTTTGCTTCATAGCCCAGAGATCACAACAGAATGCAGTTCTTTGTTTGAAAACCTACTCAGTAATAACAGTGGGTTTTCATTAGGCTTTTGTGTGTTATCTTTAAGATACACTGATGTATCTTATTTAAATTATACTCAATTGCCATCTCTCCTAATTGAAGGAAATGATAGGATAATTACTATGTAAAATGACATGTTTAATTTTTAAGCAGAAGTGAAGAGCTGTGCCAGACATGATCATTACTGCTGTTTGTATCTTTATTTGCTTAGAAGTTCTAGTTTGGGTCAATGCCAAGGTTGTGCTCTACATTCAAGATCTGTCTTGGAAATCACTCATAAAAAGGAAAAGGTGGGAATAGCATTGAATGACCTATGCAAAATGACATACATCAGAGCATTGCATGTATGTATACAAGGCAGCATCAGAGTTTAGCCACCAGACTTCCAATCTAGTGGTCTACTGGACTACATTGCTGATACAGACAGTGAATGCAAGAGCAGCAACACTGTCTTTCTCCTGTCCATAATAAAAGCACAGCTGCTTGATCTCAGCTTAGTCATGGTTATTTGTTACAAACTTACATTGCTAGAATATGCTGTGTGAGTTCCAGTCAACTGCATTATTTATGCTGTTTTGTCATGTAAAATGCAATGTGAAGTACATGCATCATTTAAAAAGAGTTACTGTAGATACAATTTGAGAATGCATGGAAAATAAATGAATATGGAAATGGTTCACATAAAAAAATATTTTACCTTAATGCTGGGAGAGTTAAAGGCTAAGAATACTGCACAGAATTAAAAGAATTTAATTTTAAAGGTGGCATTTCATAAAGAAGAAATTCTGAATTAGGTTCAGCAAAAGAGGAGCTAGGATACAGTGAAGAGAAAACTGGTAGACTTTTTGAAGGATATAAAGGCATGCTGGATTTCTGGGGGCAGATAAATGTTTTAAAATCATTTTTCAAATAGAAGCTTAAATTCTGTTTTAAGTTCATGGATACTTGTCAGTATATATATTTCCAAGTGTAAGTGCTGCAAGTTTTGATGATCATCCCTTCTCAGCCTCAGTTGGAGAATGTATTGAAGTAAACTACCATGTCTTCAGGCAATTATTACAGTAGACCTTTTCCTATAGATCTAGCTCATCCCAGAATAAGGAAGGGTATAATATTTGTTTTAGAGAACCAGCTATCCGAGCAGGATAGTAACTATGAGCCTAAGAGCAGGAGAAGAGGAAAAATAACCATATTTGGGTACTTCTGTTGTTCTAGTATGGATTAGCTAAATGCCACTACACAGAACATCTTCAGAGGAAAATAACTAACTGCTGTTTGGAGTACCAAGACACAAAACCCATGTGAGATTAAGTAGCTCTTTACTTAACCCTGAATAGTCAATGACAGCTTGTTCAAATTGTTAATATTGAAGAGCATTTGTGGAATATTGAACATAATGCAAACAAATGCTTCATTCTTAGAGGAGCAAAGAACCCCTTTACAGTTATTTTTGGGTTCAAAAGTAGAAACAATGTGAAAATCAGGGAACTTACTAAAATGAAAGCTGGTGGAGCAGCTAAAATTATCAAGTACTTGCACCTAGCACTAGACTTAAAACAAGCTAGGATTTATCAGCAAGATGGATGGTTAACACTAAAGGAATAAGGTGATGGTCTAAAATTAGAGAGAGAGCATGTATTCAGTGTAGCTTACAATGTAAAAGGTATGGAGAATGAAATTCAGTTTGCATGGGGGCAGGTTTAAAATAAGCTAAAAGAAATACCCTTTCAAAAAGTGCATCATTTAGACTCAGCCACGGAGTCTAAGATGTCAGAAGAGTAGTTTTATCTTAAAATTACTTCAGTGAAGCGACTGAAGGAAAAATCAAGCAAGGACTGTTGAACAGAATGGTGCTGACTGTGCCTATGGCCTGGGACCTGTGGGCTTGGGATTGCAGGGAGCTTGGCAAGCATGCTTCAAGAGGTACCACTTTGCAAGGACAGGGCAAATCTCTGCCATCCAGCAGGGTTCCTTTGCATGATGATTGTTCTAGTCCTGTTAAATCTTCTTTGGCATGATGGTGGTAAAACTGAGAGGGAACTACAGAACCAAGGATCCAAAAATTCCTGATTGGAAGAGAGGAGAGAAGGGGATGGTGGGGAAGCAGCAAGGAGGGGAAACAGAGCCCTCCTTAGAGGGGAGGAGGCTTTGGGAGAATTCCGTGCCTGTGGCACTGAAGTTGAAAAACATGGAGGGAAGAAGACAGGCAGACCTGCACAAGTTGTGGAGGTGTTAGAAGAGAAGCTGTGGCATGGCATGCTAAACATACTTGCTAGACTAGAGTCTCCCTTGTGCCACAGAAGAGGCACAGCCCTTGCCATTGAGCACACCTGTGCTTGCTGTTCCCTTTGGAGTTGCTACTTTGATGGCATCAGTAAGCCCTGGAATTACAGCACATTGGGCCTTAGGGGTCCTTTATTGCTTGGTGATGGCACACTTGGATCCCGGAGGTTGTAAGGATGAGGGGTGAAGGTACTTCCATGATGCAGTTCAGAGATGTTCCATTTGGACTCTTCCAGGCAGAGTGAGTAACAGGTTACAGGCTGAAAGACAGGAAGGAAAATTTTTGACTTCTTGACTTGAGATGCAAGTAGTGGAATTTGTTGAAGCTGGCTCTGCAGTAACAGCCTTCCCATGGTGTCTGTGACACACCTGATTGTTGGAATGATCATCAAGGTGAGAGAAAAAAGAACAGTAACTTTGGGAGGCCTTGGGAAGGGAAGAAAGCTCTCTGTATAGAAATGCTGACAGAGTCCTTGTAGCAAGGTAGGCAGAGGTGTATCTATGTACTTCATGGCACAGTATGGACTTTATTCAGGTGTGTCTGCAGGCTGAATGTGGAAGTCCAGCCTGGGCCTGGTCAGTGACCATACCCTCACACTGTGGAAAGGTGCTGGGAAGCTTCTGTGGCCATTCAGGTACCCAAGCCCCTAGGCTGGAAAATGTGCAAGGATCCGGAGAACTGAGTCAGATGAACAGGTGTTGTTGCCCTGCTGGCCCCTGTCAGAGAGGATGTTTGCTTAGAAAGACTTGGGTCTGACCTGGGGTAGCTGTTTTTACAGATTCAGAATTTGAGAAATGATCTGCAGTGCTGCTGATAAGCACAGACCTAAATCTGTTATTTGGTACTTGAACAAATAATAAAAAAAAAAAAAAAAAGGGAAAAAAAAAAAGGTAGAGTACCCCTGTGTGAACAGGATGAAGAGGCACAAGTGTGGCCTTACCACAGTTCAGGCTAAAGCATGTTGGTGTGTATGACAAGACATGGGAATCCATCTTCCTCTTCCCTCCAGTTCCCAGAAGGAGATGTTCAACAGTTTCTCCTGGATTGAAATGGCAGCATAGGAATGATCTGTAGACTTCTTCACCATTTTTTCCTGGTGCCCTGGATCAGGAATTAGGCTTTAGGAAAGTTCAGGAGTTTTGTCCAGTTACAAATCAAAACCTGTTGCTTTCCTGTTTGTTTGAAAGTCAGAAGATTATGTACATAGTTAAAAGGAATACTTTTTTTTTTCCCCTGATTGAGACAAAAGTCAGCTCTGTAGAAATACATTTGCTTATTGTGTTGATTTTTTTTTTTCCCTATTGATGATATGCTTGTTAAAAAACCTGGTTAGTTGGCATATATACTGAAGTGTCAGATCATTTTTACATAAAATTTGGGAATGATAATAGATACAACTATTGAATTTGAGAAGGTCTCTTTAAATGCATGTTTATCAGTTTTTAAAATAGTATTTAAATTCAATTAAACAATTAATGTGTTATTTCATTGCAGGAAAAATGTGACGTTATGTTTGACTTGATGGCTCACAATATAAATCCAAAAACTCAGATTAAGCAATCACAAAAAAATACCTTGACTCAGGGACTGGAGGTGATCAACAGCTCTGAAGAAGCGCGTGATTTGAAAAAGCATTGCCAGCAAACGTTGGCAATTCATCATACTCCTCAATCTCCAAGTCACAATGTGAACATTTCAGAAGACTTCCAGAATTCCATTGCAGATATGGCTTTATGGGGCTCCCCTGAGATTGTGAGAAAGCAAGATATAAGCGTGGAACTTCAACCAGTGCTTCATCTGACACCCTTTTCAGAAGTCGAGAGCACAGATCTTGAAATGATGCACACCAGATCATCTGGGCAAGGAGATAATTCTGTGTTGCTGGCATACTCTAATTCCTATGAAAATGGCAGTGAGGAAGCAGTAGTGGGAGCAGACAGAAAATCTCAACTTTTCTCTGAAAGCACCTACTCTGTTGATGATGACCAAGAGATGGAGAAGATTTTGGTAAGTGATATTTCATGTTCAATTTCATGAATTAATTTATAATTTATTAATTCATTAATTTCAATTAAACAGAACTGCTTTGATCTGTCCCCCTCGGATCATTGTTGGGCCATTGGCTTCCAAGCAGTAGAAACACATGGAGAAGAGTAGGTCCAGTAATGTTCTGGATATATGATTGTTAGTTCCTCTCTTGCTGTCTGATGATAAAGCAAATTCTGGCCTGTACTGAAACACTGTCTACCACTGCTTCTTATAATTGAAAGAGTCTTTCAAAACCTAAAATTGATCAATAGGCTGCTTACAGAAGACTTTGAGTACTGCATGTCTGTACACCGCTGGTGGGGTGTCAGTGAAAATGTGGGTGTTGCTCTTGTGCTCTCAGAAGATTGGTTGAGAGGGCTCTTCAAATCCTGGTACTTGTGCAGTAGCACTACATGGAAGTAGCTGATAAATTTGTGATAATGCTTCATGTGCAAGTCCTTGAGCTAAAACCTGTGAAACGTTTCTGCTATCATAGCACTCAGTTTGCTGTAACATCTCTCCACCTCTGGGTATCTTTTGTTGAGTGTGAGAAGAGACAGCTTCAAAATCAGAGAATGAAGGTTTTTCTTTTTCATGGAAATACTTTATATATTTGTGTCTGCATAACTTAGACAGGTATGCTCTTTGCTGGGTTAACAACTGGCTGGGCAGGCCCAGAAAGCTGTAGGAAGCAGAGGTAAATCCAGTTGGTGGCTGGTCGGCCAGGGCTCTCTTTTGAGGCTGATCTCGTTCAGTATCAGTGATCTAGATGAGGAGATGCAGTGCTTCCTCGGCAGGTTTGCAGATGACACCAAATTGGGTGGGGGAGTTGATTTTGCAGGTATGAAGGCTCATCAGAGTTGATCTGGACAGGTTAAATTGATGGTCTGAGGCAGACTGTGTGAGGTTTAACAAGGCCAAGAGCTGGGTCCACCACTTTGGAAACAACCACCCCAGGCAACGCTGCAGGCTTGGGGAAGAGTGGCGGGAGAGCTGCCCAGTGGAAAAGGAC
>WUAM01000431.1:38568561-38583642 GCA_024336885.1 Actenoides hombroni
CTGCTCTGGCAGGGGGGTTGGACTAGATGATCTTTCTAGGTCCCTTCCAACCCCTAATATTCTATGATTCTGTGATTTTATGATATTGCTCAGTTTGAGGTGTTTGGCTGTGTAAGTAAAGCAGAGAAACCAGCACGGCTCACTTCCTCTGCATTTCTTTTTTTAGATCACATCTATGAGTGACACCAACTCTGTTCAAGAATTGGAAAGAGATACTTGGCAGCGAGATAGAAACATTTTGCCCAGTGCACTGAAACAGGCTGAATCTGAACTGTCGAAAGCTACTATTGAAATTGCAACCAAACCAGTGGTGGAAACAGCCAGTCCTAAGGTAAAAGGGTTGGGATGGCCAACGAATGGTCTGTCTGGGGCTTGGTGAACAGTAATGTGAGCTATTAGCTTCTCATTTAACTTTTTGGCACTTGGTTTGCTTTCACTGTTTTGCCTGTTGTACAGATTTCCTGTGTGAGAACTGTCACCAACTCAAGATCATAAAAACCTCTGTGAAGTTCAGTCCTTAGTAGTACTATTCTCAGGCGTATTATTCCCAGGCATTGCCAAAGGGATTCATGTAATCTGTAGAATTACTAAATTATCTGTTCTACTTTTTTCAAATAAAGATGATAAAAATCGATGTTGCAGAGCAGCGTGGAAAGTGTACAGCTCAGATTTCTGCAGATATAAGTATCTGTCAGATTACAGCATTTAACTTTCACTTCTTGCTGTAATCTTGTTGAGTTGCTACTTTAAAATGGGATTTTATAAGCTGCCTATTAAATTAGGAACACTTTCCCCATAAGTACCTCATCAGAAAAGTACCTCTGTAACTTTCTTGATGTTAGACAGGAACTTGCACCCAAAGTAACCTAACTCTTTGGAATTCCTTTCTATTCTTCAGTGAGAGGGAGATGCAGATACTGGGTACAGAGGAGCTCTGAAGAGAAGGACGTGGGGCTGTTGCTTGCCGAGCAGCTCCACATGAGCTGGCAGTGTGCTCATGCAGCTCAGCAGGCCACCTGCATCCTAGGGTGCAGCAAGAGGAGTGTGACCAGCAGATCGAGAGGTGATTCTCCCCCTTTACTCTAGTGAGAGCCCACCTTGAATACTGTGTCTAGTTCTGGTGTCCCCACCATAAGAGGGACATAGCTCTGTTGGAACAAGTCCAGAGGAGGCCACAAAGATGATCCAGGGGCTGGAGCACCTCTGCTACAAGGGTAGGCTGAGGGAGCTGCGATTGTTCAGCCTGGAGAAGAGAAGACTATGGGGGAACTTATAACTGCCTTCCAATCCCTGAAGGGATCCTACAGGAAGGCTGGAGAGGGACTCTTCACAAGAGTGTCCAGTGATAGGACGAGGGGAAATGGTTTTAAACTGAGGGAAATAGGTTTAGACTGGGTCTTAGGAAAACGTTCTTCAGTACAAGGGTGGTGAGAGTCTGGAACAGATTGCCCAGAGGGGTTGCGGATGCCCCCTCCCTGGAGGTGCTCAAGGCCAGGTTGGATGAGGCCTTGAGCAACCTAGTCTAGTTGAGAGGTGTCCCTGCCTGTGGCAGAGAGGTTAGATTAGATGATCTCTAAGGTCCCTTCCAGCCTGAGCCATTCTATGATTTCTTGTCTAAGCAAGAAAATAGCAAACATCCTTTATTTTTTTTTTTTCTCCTAATCTTAGATACTTTTTATACCTCAGACACATTTGCTTGTAATCAAGTCAGATGGGCAGTTATCCCAGCATGCTTTCTAGTAATATTTGTTTAAAGCAGATCTTAGTTTAACTCTTTTAACAATGAAAATGTTTTGGAGTTTTGGGTATTACATTTTTTCTTTGAGACATACAGAATGGTAGGGGTTGGAAGGGGCCTCTGGAGATCATCTCACCCAAGCTCCCTGCCAGAGCAGGATCACCTAGCAGGTTGCACAGGAACGCATCCAGGTGGGTTTGGAAAGACTCCAAGGAAGGAGATCCCACCACCTCTCTGGGCGACCTGTTCCAGGCTCTGGCACCCTCAAAATAAAGAAGTTTCTCTTCATGTTGAGGTGGAACTTCCTTTGTTCCAGTTTGTGCCTTTTGCCCTTTGTCCTGTTGCTGGGCACCACTGAAAAGAGTCTGGCCCCATTTTCTTGCCCCCCATCCTTTAGCTATTGGTAAGCATTCATCAGATCTCCTCTGGCTTCTCTTCCCCAGGCTAAACAGCCCCAGGCCTCTCAGCCTTTTCTCAGCACAGAGATGCTGCAGTCCCCTCAGCATCTTCGTAGCCTTTGCTGGACTTTCTCCAGTAGTTCCTTGTCTCTCTTGAACTGGGGAGCTCAGAACTGGACACAATACTTGAGATGTGGCCTCGCTAGAGTAGAGGGGGAGGATAACCTCCCTTGACCTGCTGGTCACACTTCAGTTAATGCACCCCAGGATACCACTGGCCTTCTTGCCACAAGGGCACGTTGCTGTCCCATGGAGAACTTGCTGTGCGCCAGGACTCCAGGGTCCTTCTCCATGGGGCTGCTTTCAAAGAAGATTTAAGGCAGTCTGACACTCCAAATCCGTATGCTTTTTAGATATGTTCCAGCTGTCCTTGTGGCCACAGTATGTGTGTTTGACATGAAGACAGCTTGTTTGTAGCTGTTTCTTTGCACACCAACCAGTAGCCATGCTAAAATTTTCTAGTCTAGTCGAGACTTCATAGACACAAAGAAATTCAGTAGATTCAGTACAAGCCTCCAGACTGCTGGAGTGTGTTACTGCTGTTTTGCACCAAAACTGGCCAAGTCACAGAGTCTGTTACACAAATACATGCTCAGAATTTTATTTTAGAGATAAATGTACACGTACTTCATAATTATTAAATAGCTTTCTACAGTTTTGTAAAGCAAAATAGGTTTTAGATACCCATGCACAAGCAATAGTGGAAGATAGTGCTGGAAAAAGTGACCAACATTGCTGAGTTTTCTCTAGCTAAATCTTAAAAGATTTTTTTCCTTTTTTTTTTTTTCTCCAGTTGCAGAGATTATATAGGAAGTACCTTAGAGCAGAGAGCTTTAGAAAGGCTCTAGTTTATCAGAAGAAATACCTGTTGCTGCTGCTTGGTGGATTTCAGGAGTGTGAACAAGCAACCCTCTCTCTAATAGCACGTATGGGAATCCACCCCTCCCCTGCAGACCTCCAGCTCTCTGGGGCTCGTTCCCGCCCTTTCACCAAGTTCAGATGTGCTGTCAGGGCAATCATTGCAGTATCAAGGTAAAGCTAAAATGCTTGCTGTCTCTCATACGTGGTGTTTGCTGGGAAATTTGAAAAACTGATCATTCCTGTGGTTTCTTTTCCATTAATATTAAGCAAAAACTATCTCCAAAACTCTTTCAAACATGACTTGGCTGCTGTAACTTTGGCCAAACACTGATTTCAGAGTCAGCGTATTAAACTGAATAGTTAGAAAAAGCTGCTCCTGTCTTGAGAGAAATCCAGCTGCAATGTATTTGAGAATCAGTGCACAATCACTACAAACAGATGTCCTTTCATGTCTGCCCCTTCCCTGTTTGGATAGTCTGTCTTGGGTAAGTCTTGCATCATCTTACCAGTGATGGTTTTGCCCTCTTGAATACAGTAGCCTGTGTTTTGTTCGGTATGATTCTGTCATACTCTGTCACTCATTATCAGATGGATTTTGTTAGTTGTACTTGGGACAGTATGACATCTCATAATGGCTTTTGAATCCATTTAATGAAAAAAGTAGTTTTAAATGTAATAGGTAATATATGTAATAGGTAATAGTAATGTAATACTTCTGAGTAATTTCCTTGTCTAGTAAAAATGATTACTAGCAGGTTTAAGACTTGCAGGACATGGCACAGGATAATTTTTGGCTGTTATCTTTGATGTGGATGCTATAATGATAGTAATATCAAAGGACATAAGAACACTGACCTCCAAAGTCCTCCTCTGAGGCAGGAATACCTGCCACAGAACTCTCTGGAGGTTAGGGACAGAGTGGAGAAGCAGTGCCAAATAGAGCCAACAGGTAGAGGATCACTGCAGAGAAAAACAGGACAAGCCTTCGTTCTGAAGACTGAAGTTGAAGAACTCTGTTTCTGCAAGGATTGTTCCTTTGTTGCTTAATAACTTTCATACCAGCAAAGAGTTGAATATTAAAATCCAGTGTATTTTTGCTTATTTTTAATGATTGTACAATTTTTTTTTTTTACTAAGGTTAAAGTTTTTGGTGAAAAAGTGGAACAAAGTTATCAGGAAGAGTGCACAGGGTGAAATCATTTCTCACAGTATAGGAGGTCATACAGGTAAATGTTTTGGACACATGTTGTTTTAATTATGAATTTTCTCTTGAGTGATGTGTTTCGTTTAAAACAAAACCAGAAAAATACCCACAAAAGGGGCAAAATCTGCTCATCTGTTACCAGAAATGTGTTCAGCCATTTCCTGAACACAGTGATGGTGAGTTTACAAGGACATTGTAAAAAAGTACAATTGAAAACTTTCAGAATTTATAAGTTTCAACAATGGTGAGCTCATCCTCTTATGGATGTGTTTGTAAGAATTAGAAAAAGTGTCTTAGTGCAGTACCCATTATGGAACTGTCCCTATTATGCAATATTTCATTGCTTGTGGCTTTTCAACACACACACACACAAATAAAATCAGATGAAAGAGGAAAGTTTCATTACCTGGTACTATGTAATTTTTGCTGTTCTAAGTTGGTGGAAATACTTAAACAACAACAAAACAACAACAAAAAACCCCAACCAAACCCCAAAACAAAATAAACACACACAACCCCTCCCCCCAAACCAAATGCCTACATAAAACCACTGTGGTGTGATTCCTATGAAACCTGAAATGCATGCTGAACTTTCTACCTCACTATAAAATAGCATCTGGGTAGCCTCATTAAAATCATTTGATTTCTCTTTGTGATTTAAGGGACTTGTCAGAAGGGAATTTTCTTTTTTAGTAAAAACAAACCAACACCAGCTCTCCTCTCCCAAACCAACCAAGCAACCAAAAAATCTCCTTTCCCTGCTGTCTCCAAAGTTGGAGAGTGTAAGTCAACAGTAACGTATAGTTAGAGCCAACAACAAGTACTAAAATTCCTTGAAAAAATATTTTCCTTGTATCAGAACATCCCCTGTGTAGATACAGCAACAGCTACTGAAAAAGCAAGCCTGGAGGAAGAAAACAGTCCAAGCTCTCCATTTGCAGGAAGCAGTTCTTCGACATTAAAATGTCAAACTTATGTCAAATCTGGTTAAACCAAACAAAACCCCACCAAACCAAAATAGGCAGCTAGCTAGTAGAAAGTGTATTTTAGCTGCATGTAAAACCAAACACAGTTGTACAGCTGCTGTAATTCTTGTGGGGTTTATTGGCTGTGTTTATGATCGCGTGTTTTGAATGGTTCCCAGTGCATGTTTTAAAGCTCTTTCATATTTGACACAGCTTCTGGTGCTAGAACAGGAATCCTGAAAGAGCAGCAGCCCCCAGCTGTTCACATCAGCTCTCCCTCCACCCGGGACACTGGGCCGTGCCACAGAACCAGCTCTGCAGGAGTTGTGAGCCACTCCCCCAGGTCCTCTTACTGCTTACACAACAGGTCAGTAAGTCTGCAGTTTCTGCCTATGTTCATCCCCCCAATGGACAGTCCTCCTTAAAAATGTCACCACTTATGGGAGGAGGTACTTGAACAAGAAGAGGAATTTGTTTTCTTAGATTTGGTAAATGTTTTCTTTATTTCAAGATGCTACAGGAAAAGCAAACTTCTCTTTTGCTTTAAGCATGCCTGGTGTTCTTGGACTGAGAACATTCTTAGTGGTGTTACCCAGTTTGATTTGGGCAGGCTACAGGATTTACAGCAGCTATGTCTGTTAGCCTTCTTTGAGGGTTAATTCTTGTTGCCTTTGGCATCTGAGTTGGACACTAATTTCTGAGCATCCTGCATAAGCAGCTCACTTACCATATCACAGTGTTGCCTGTGTACTAGCTGCCTTCAGATGCTGTGTGCACACACAGTGGGAGGTGGAGAACTTGTGGGGTGTGAGCTGTTGCAGTTTCTCACAAATTCTGGCCAGTTCTTCATAGAAATCCAAGCTCCAAAACCTGTTGCTAGGTTGGACGTCACAGGTGACATACTGCACAGTGCTGCTAAGAAAAAGCCTAAGTTGCAAGCTCTGCTCTTGAGTTGGAGGAAGGTGGCCTTCTATCATTGCTGACCTTCCCAACCCAGGCTCTCCTGGGACCCAAAGTAACTTTGGGCATTGCATAGTCCATTGCTGGGTGTACCATCTCCTCTCTCAAGCTGCTTTGCTTATGTGGCTTCCTCCTTAAAGGCAGGATCTGCAGGAGCTGATGTGGAAACTAGCTGTTCTTCATCCCATCCATTTGGGATGGGTTGTTTCTTAACTTCCTTGCTAAAGCAGCAGCTTCAACCAGCAGGCAAGAATATTCTTCATGAAGAGAAAAAGGCTAGTAAGGAAGTAGCTGTGTTGATGTAGAGGTACACAAAGACAGCAGGTACTCCAGATTATTGTACGCTTTTTTAACATTGCTGACTGATTTGGAGGGCAGGACAGTGCTTGTCACAAAGGATGGATAATGTTCTGTTTAGCATAGAATTTAGCAGAGCGTTTTGGAGAGTTAGAGACATGAGAGCATTTCCCAAAGGCCTTAATTCTACCCTACCCTGTTCCTTTGTCATGTCATATCTGGGTCTGACAGCCAGAAACAGTAGCTGGCAGCTTACCTACCTATCAAGAAAAGTCACCTGTATTGTATGGTATTAATAATAATAGGTCCTGACTGGTTACTCAGTGTGGCTGGGTTAGTGGTAGCTCAAGTCTGACAAGGATCTGAGATAAATTAAAAGATGCCTGATTCTGCTTTTGTTTCCTGGAAAAGCTACATAGAAGGAAGGGATGGATAGGAACCACCTTCTGCTAATGGAAAGGTGCAGGGGGAAAGAAGAAATCGTAACTCCCAAATAGCAGCATGTTTGCACATGGTGTCCCCTCCAATGTACATTTCTGCTAATATTTGAAGTTTATAGTTAATGTCCAGGAAGAAAACAGTGTACTGTCTAAAGGGTCCTCAAGATAGCATTTCACCTGCTGAACAGGAGGGTACATGCCTGGATGCAGCGTGCTTCTCTTCAGTCCTCTGCAGAACTGGGTGTTTTCTCACTTGGCCATTTGGACTTGCCTCTGACTGCAGCTTTCCTGCCTGAGGGCCTTTGTGTTGCTTAACAGAATGAAGAAATTCATAGATAGTCCAGCTTTTATCAAAGCATCCTTTCTTTGGACTTCCCTGTAAACAAAACTGCCTGGACTATTATTGTTTTTATGTAAGATTTTTTTGGTGGTAGTGGATTTTACTGTTACTCTAGTTTGCTTTGCACTGAATTACTGCCTACATGAATGTAACTTTATAATGTTTATTTGAAAGTGTAGCACAAGAAGAAGAAAATTATTTGTTTTCATTTTAAGATTGCATCTGTCCACAAGTTCAGCTTCAGAAAAGTCCCTTGCAGCTGCTCCGGACCCTGAACGATCGCTAACAGAATACATCCATCGCTTAGAGATCATCCAGCAAAGACTAGAGAGTGCACAGCCAGGTAAGAACAAACTTGTTACCTTTCACAGCTGCCAGCAGTATGGGCTGGATTTTCCAAGGTTCTTCCTACATAAAGATCACAATTTTAATGAATAATTATAAATATTTGAGGGGGGGGTGAGGGGGAAGAGAAAAAAATTAAGTCTCTGAAATGCAAGCTTTTTGTAAATCATCTCTACAATGAGTCTAAGTGTGGCATCTCTCACAATAAGTTCTTAGTGAAATTCTTCAAAAATAAGGCTGAATAATTTAATGTGATGACCTCCCACCTCTGCTATTATCAAGTCTAAATAAGGAAGTGTTGCAGTTTAAATGAATATGTGTGTAGAGTTAACTTGCTTTACAAAGAAAACCATTGTCATATTTGAACAGGGCTTTTTCTGCAGCACAAACTATCGCTTCCTTACATTCCATAGCAGATTAAAAAAACCAGTGGAGGCTGCTAGAACCAGTCATCTAGTTCTAAGATTGACTGAAAAGCACAAAGGGATTATCTTTGCTATCTAAAAAAACTTCCAGCAAATTTCTAGACTAAATTTAATTAGTTTAATCTAGTTAATCTTGTTACATCTTAATTTATAGCACAGAAATTCCTTGTCCCAACAAATAACTTATAAACTGTCATAGAATCATAGGATGGTTTGCATTGGAAGGGACCTTAAAGATCATCTAGTTACAAGCCCCCTGCCATGGCAGGGACACCTCCCACTAGAGCAGGTTGCTCAAGGCACCATCCAACCTGGATTTAAATACATCCAGTGATGGAGCACCTACAGCTTCCCTGTGCAACCTGTTCCAGTGTCTCACCACCCTCAGAGTGAAGAATTTCCTTTTTATTCCCAATCTGAATCTACCCTCTTCCAATATCAAACCATTATCCCTCATCCTGTCACTACAGGTCTTTGTAAAATGTCCCTCCCCATATTTCTTGTAGCCCCCTTCAGATATTGGAAGGCTACAATAAGGTCTCCCTGGAACCTTCTCTTCTCCAGGCTGAACAACCCCAACTCCCTCAGCCTGTCCTTGTAGGTGAGGTGCTACAGCCCCCTGATCATCTTCATAGCCCTCCTCTTGACCTGCTCCAGTAGATCCATGTCCTTTTTGTGTTGGGGGCTCCAGATCTGGATGCAGTACTCCAGGTGGGGTCTCACAAGAGCAGAGTAGAGGGGCAGAATCACCTCCCTCAATCTGCTGGCCATGTTTCTTTCGATGCAGCCCGGGATATGGTTGGCTTTCTGGGCTGCACTTGCACATTGCTGGCTCATGTTGAGCTTCTCATCAACCAGCACTGACAAGTCTTTCTCCTCAGGACTATTCTCAATCCATACTCTGGCCAGCCTGGATTGCGCTTGGGATTGTCCTATCCCAGGTGCAGGACCTTGCACTTGGCCTTGTTGAACTTCTTGCGGTTGGCATGGGCCCACCACTCTACCCTGGCAAGGTCCCTCTGGATGGCATCCCTTCCCCCCAGCGTGTCAGCTACACCACAGCTTGGTGTCTTCCACAGACACGCCGAATGTGCACTCTAACTCACTGTCCGTGTTGCCCACAGAGATGTCAAACAGCACCAGTCCCAGTACTGATCCCAGAGGAACACCACTCGTTACTGGTCATCACACTGAGCCATTGATCACAACTCTTTAGTGCGACCATCCAGCCAGTTCCTTATCCATCAAGTGGTCCATCCATCAACTTTCCCCTTTAGACACCAGGATATTGTGCAGGACAGTGTCAGATGCTTGGCAAAAGTCAAGGTGGGTGATGTCAGTTGCTCTTCCCTTATCCACTGATGCCATAACTCCGTTGTAAAAGGCCACCAAATTTGTTCAGGCACGATTTGCCCTCGGTGATGCCATGTTGGTTGCCACCAATCACCTCCCCATTTTACATGTGCTTTAGCAGAGCCTTCAGGAGGATCTGCTCCATGATCTTGCCAGGCACAGAGGTGAGACTGACTGGCCTGTAATTGCCCAGCTCTTCCTTTTTTTTCCTTTTTGAAAATGGGGGTTATGTTTCCCCTTTTCCAGTTAGTAGGAACTTTACCAGACTGACATGACTTTCCAAATATGATGGAAAGCAACTTAGCAACTTGTTCTGCCAGTTCCCTCAGGAGCCCCAGCTGGATCTCATCTGGTCCCAGGGACTTGTATACATACCTTTGGGTTCTTTAAATGATCTCAAACCTGATCTTCACTTACAGTGAGCAGATCTTCCTTCTCCCAGTCCCTGCCTTTGAGTTCTGCAACTTGGATGGTGTGGATAGAGCCCTTACTGGTGAAGACTGAGGCAAAGAAGTCACTCAGTACCTCAGCCTCCTCCCTATCCCTCATGACCAGGTCTCCTGTGTGTCCCTAACCTTCCTTTTGTCACTGACATACCTGTAGAAGTTATTCTTGTTGCCCTTGATGTCCCTGGATAGATTTAGTTCTATCTGGGCTTTAGCTTTCCTAACCTGATGCCTGGCTGGTTGGACAACTTCTTTGTAGTCCTCCCAGTCTACCTGTCCTTGCTTCTACTCTCTGTAGACCCTCTTTTTGCATCTAAGTTTGTCCAGGAGCGACCTGTCCATCCCTGCAGGCCTCCTGGCATTGTCACCTGCCTTCCTCTTTTTGGGGGCACATCACTCCTGGGCTTGGAGGAGGTGGTCCTTGAATACTAACCAGCTTTCCTGGGCCCCTTTCTCCTTCAGGACTTTGTCCCATGCGGGTCTGTCAAGCAGATCCCTGAAAAGGTCAGAGTCTGCTCTCTTGAAGTCCAGGGTAGTGAGCTTGCTGCACACCTTCCTTGTTGCCCTAAGGATCTTGAATTCCAGCATTTGGTGGTCACTGCAGGCAGAGCTGCCCTTGAGCTTCATGGTAGCCACCAGCCCGCAGTGGCTGGTAACAAGGTCCAGCAGAACAGCTCTTCTCCTTTGTTCCTCTACCACTTGGAGAAGGAAGTTGTCACTGATGCATCCCTGGAACCTCCTGGATTGCTGGTGCCCTGCTGTGTCATCCTTCCAACAGATAGCAGGGTGGTTGAAATCCCCCATGAGGACCAGGGCTTGTGAACATGAAGCTGCTTCAGTCTGTCTATAGGGGGCCTTATCTGCTTGTTCTTCCTGATCAGGTGGCCTGTAGCAGCCCCCCACTGTGATATCACCTTCTCCTGCCTTCCCTTTAACCCTGACCCATAAGCTCTCCATTGTCAGCTCCTCATCCATCCCCAGGTCAAGCTCCATGGACTCCAGCTGTTCACTGCCACAGAGGGTGACAACCCCTCCTCTTCTCCACGCCTGTCTTTCCTGAAGAGCTTGTACCCATCAATTCCTACACTCCAGTCCCAGGAGCCATCGCGTCACATCTCAGCGATGCCGATGACATCACAGCCCTGTTGACATGAACTCATCTCAAACTGCTCGTGTTTGTTCCCCGTGCTCTGTGCATTTGCACAGAGGCATTTAATTTGGGTTCTCATCAAAGTTCACTCGCTGTCTGGATTTCCATTATCTTGCACTTTAAGTGCTCTTTTGCTGACCTGGGATCCCTCTTTGTGGCCAGGGAACCTATTTCTAGCGCTGGCCTCAAAGCGAGATGGATGAAAAGTGTTTGTCCGGTGCTGAGCTGCTGTTCTGGTGGTTCCTCAGCTGTCAGCAAAAGGAGGAAAAAAAAACCCCATGGTTTACAGAAGAGCTGTGTTGATGTCAATCCATTTTGGAACCATTTTGTTTAATAAGTGCACCAGCTTCCAGATAGGGTAGGTGATAATTATAGAATAAGTTTGGTTAGGTGGGTTTTTTTTTTGTGTGTGTGTGTGTGTTTTTTTGTTCTTTGTTTGTTTTTGTTCTGTTTCATTTTGTTTTTTCCCCCGAACGCTTTGACCATCAGATTTAAGCAGCACAGACCTACCAGAGACCATGTCTCTGGAATGGCAGCAAACGTTTCCTTCTGCATAGTCTGGAGGTCCAAACCCCTTTCTTTAATTGCAAGTAATGATTTTCATCTTCTAGTTCTTTTATCAGTTGGTCAGTTTGCCTTATTTATACAAAAAAAATGTGGTATCTGGGAGAAGAATGAGTAGCAGGTAAGCAGAGCTTGTAAGGGCACTACTGTAAAGCTTGGGAGAGTTGCTCTGGTTTTTAGATTTAAGTGGTGGTTAAAACTTGTGAGTTAGTGAGAGTGATTGTGAATTGTCACTGAGCAGAAGCTGTTGGCGATGCACGTGTATGCAGCCGAGCATGGATGTGTATATGGAGAACATAGGTCACTAAACCACTTCCACTGTTCTTTAGAGTATTTTATTTCTACAAGTTTTTCTCAGCCTCTTTTCACTTTCTTTCTGCTGTTTCTACAGGTCCTCTTTAAGAATTTGTATTTTGATCTTTGATTCATCATCAGGGACTTTATTCAGGTGTGGTGGGTTGACCGTGGCTGGGCACCAGGTGCCCACCAAGCCCTTCTATTGCTCCCCCAATCTCCCATCAGCACGGCACACAGGGAGAGAAGAAGATGAAAAGCAAAGAGCCGTGGGTTATGATGGATAAGATGTGATTCTCTGCTGCCCGTCCGCAGGCGATGTCGGGCCCAGTCCAGGCAGCAGGGCTCCAGAACCCCCCCTCCGCTAAAAAAAAACAAAAACCACCTCCACGACACCGCTTCGACATCCCCGTTATCATCCCCAGGAGCTGACGGGGACCTTGCCTCGCGAGTACCCCCTGAAAGATGGGGAGAAGCCCCCCAAGGTCCGGCGCAGGATCGGTGCTGCCTTCAAGCTGGATGAGACCCTCGTGCTGCGCGGGGCGGTGAGGGGGTGACACCAGGGTCGGGGGGGGAGGCCCTGGGGTGAGCGGTGGGGACCCCTCTCCATCCATTCCATTCTCCACGGAACCTTTCCCTCTTTCCCACGCTTCAACTGCTGGAGGGGCCCAAACGTCACTTGGAGATGTCATCCGGAGATGTCACCGTCCCCATGGAGCGGTCTGGGTTGGAGGGGTCACCGAGTCATAAAATCATAGAGTGGTTCGGGTGGGAAGGGACCTTTAAAGATCTAGACCCTTTCTCCAGCTTCATTGTCCTTCTCCAGCCCCTCAATGGGAGTGAAAAAAAGACCAGTTGACCCCCAGGGTTCGAGGGGTGGCCTCCCCAGTGCCCAGCAGAATCGTAGAATCACAAACTGGTTTGAGTGGGAAGGGACCTTTCAAGCTCACCTGGTCCCACCCCCCTGCAGGGAGCAGGGCCATCTGCACCCAGAGCAGGGTGCTCAGAACCTTTGACCAACCTCACCCCGAATATCTAAGCTTAAAGACCACCACATCCAACCTCCCCGCCGTGGGCAGGGCCACCTTCCACTAGCCCTCAGAGCTCCATCCCACGGGCAAGCTCCCTATTGCCCCTCGTTACGCAAAGGCTCCGTCAGCGTGGGAGTGTAACGGGGGGGGTAGGGGGTGGCGGTGTCAGCGTCCAGCACGTGTCCCCCCTGTGTCCCCAGGACCCCCTGAGCTCCCTGGAGCGGGACCTGGCCCTGCAGCTGCAGATCGCCAAGGCTGCCCGGCGCCTGTGCCGGGAGGAGAACATCAGCAAGAGGCTGCGCAAGCGCCGGCAAACGGCAGCGCTGCTGGAGGAGCAGAAGCTGAAGGATCTGGAGAACGTCCTCAACCAGCGACGGCTGCTGGCCGGCCGACGGCCTCTGTCTGCTGGCCCTGGAACCTGTGCTGCCGAGGGTGAGCCCACCCCCCAACCCGTGTCCCCACCTCCCCTGGCTGGTGGTGGCTTGTTTGAGGGATGCTGGGGGGTCAGGGAGGCGGAAGCGGGTGCAGCTTGGTTGGGTGTCGCTGGTGGATGCACACCGATGTGGCACCCATGGGGTGTGACCCCACAATCCCACATCTCCGGTGAGGGAACCCCCTGGGTGCACCCCAATTTCCCATCCCTGCCCCTCGCCTGTGCACCCCTAAATGCTGTCACTGGTGAACACCCCCCCAGTGCTTCATGTCTGCTGAAGACACCCTGATGAATGTCCCCCATATGTGGTCCCCAGTGGATGCACCCCAATCACTCATCCCTGGTGGCTGCACGGCCAGGAATGCCCCCCAAAACTTCATCCCCAGTGGTTGCACCCCCAGGAACCCTCCCCCAAAATGTCATCCCTGTGCCCCAAGACACCATCGCTGGTGCCAGCACCCCCATGAATGCACCCCAATGCTTCACCCCTCCCGGGTGCACCCCCTGTCGGCCCCCCCAATTGCCGCCCCCTCCTCCACCTCCTCCGCCGCTCTTCATGGGGCCGTAGGAGGACTGATGCTGGCTGTAGCTGCCGAACCCGCCGTACCCGTTGCCGTAGTCGCCGCCTCCCCCTCCGCCGCCGCCTCCGTAGGAGCCGCTGCCATAGGAGCCGTAACCGCCGCCGCCGCCACCTCCTCCGCCGTAGCCGCCGTAGCTATTGTAACCGCCGCCTCCCGTGGAAAGGCCGTTGTGACCTCGGTTGCCGGATCCGCCGCCGCCCCGACCCCTTCCTCCTCCTCTGCCTCCCCGAGAGGGCCTGGAAGAGCCGCCGCCTCCCCCGCCCGCCTGGATGTCCTCCTTGGGCACAGCCTTCTTGACCTCCACGCGGTGGCCCTGGATCGGATGGAACTTGACCACGGCCGCCTTGTCGGCGGCGTCGTGGTTCTGGAAATAGACGAAGCCGAAGCCGCGCTTCTTCCCGCTCTGTTTGTCGGCGATGATCTCGGCCTTCTCCACGGGGCCGAACTGGCTGAAATGCTGCACCAGGTCCCCTTCGCCTACGTCCCCTTTGAGGCCGCCCACAAAGAGCTTCTTCACCTTAGCGTGGGCCCCCGGTTTGGCCGAGTCCTCCCGGGACACGGCCCGCTTCAGCTCCACCGCGTTCCCGTCCACGGCGTGGGGGGAGGCGGCCATTGCGGCGTCGGCCTCCTCCACCGCCGAGTAGGTGACGAAGCCGAAGCAGCGGGAGCGCTTGGTCTGCGGGTTGAGCACGACCACGCAGTCGGTGAGGGTACCGTAGGCCGCGAAGTGCTCCCGCAGCCCGGCCTCCGTGGTCTGCACGTTCAGGCCGCCGATGAACAGCTTGCATAGCTGCGAGTTCTCCATGCTGCCGCCGGTGCCGGGGCTGCGCCTGGGCCTGGCGCCGAGACTCCTCCTCCTGTTGGGGGGCAGCTCTGAAGGTTTTTTCCCCCCCTTCTCCGTCTTGCCGCTTCTTCCCCCTCTCTGGCTGCGAACAGCGCGACCTCACGGCTGCGGCAGCCGCCGGCGATGGCTCCCAGGGTTTGGCCCGACGCCTTCGCTTCGCCTCACCTGACCCGCAGAAAAGACGGGGCGTCCCGGCTGCCACCGCTCCCGCAGAAAGCGGGGTGGGGGGGGGTGGGGAAACACAGACACGCACAAAATGGCGGCTGCTACTTTTCAAGAGCTCGGCCGGCGACTGGTGCCCACACAAAGGGGACGCTGGGAGCCCCGCCCGCCCGGCCGCCGCCGCGCACGC
>WUAM01000431.1:38678356-38713412 GCA_024336885.1 Actenoides hombroni
CAGGGCCCCTTCCTGGGGTGGCAGTACCCACAGGGCGCTTTAATCCCAGCAACCGCTGGGTAGGCACCGGGCTCGGCACGCAGGGTCACCGTGTGTGTGTGTGTGTGTGTGTGTGTGTGTGTCCCACCCCATCTCTGCCCCGGGTGATTCGCCAGCTGGAGAACAACATGGAGAAGATGCCCATGAAAGTCCCTGCTGGTTCGGTGACCACTCTGTATCTGGCAGTGCAGGATGTGCTGAGGAAGGTGAGCTCCTCCTCAAAGTGCCCTCATCCTACTCACTCTCCCTGCAAAGACAATGAGGTGCCCAGGGGGCTGCACTGGTGGGACACTCTCCTAGTTTGGCAAGGCTCTCCTGCTCCCCTCCATCCCCTGCCACAGAGTGAGGGACACCTGGGGCTTGCTGGGGTGATGTCTTGTGGCTCCCTGTGTCCCAGGAGATGGCCCATCTGCCTCTGCATCTGGACTTCCTCTGCGAGATGACCAAGCTGTAGCATGGGGAGCTGGAATACATGGAGGTCATGGCATTGGATGCCCTCAAAGCCACTGATGTACCTAAGGTGAGATGGTTCAAGGCCCTTGGGGTCCTTTCCCACACTCAAGAGCCCATGGATGGCACCACATGCCTAGACTGCTGTAAAGAGCAAAAAAGACTAAGCTAGGCTTGGCCATAGCACCCAGATGCCTCCATAGCTCCTGCCAGGTCTTGCTCCCGGGCCAGGCTGCCCTAGGTCTGGGGACAGCCTACCTGAAGCACCAGCCGTGGGGAGGGCAGCTCCATCCTCCAGTCCTCCTTGCCCGGTTTCCTTCCCAGCCTGTTTCCCTGGGGGCTGGGGTCATTTTTCCTTTGGGGAGGGAGGGGGGTTAACAGAGAGCATCTGTTATCGGTCTAAGGGGCTGCCCTGACCCTAAACCGTGACACACTCTCAGTAAGTTCACACAGTATCTAATTGGGGGAAAGTGACTGATGCTATGGCATGCAAGGTTGCTATTCACAGAAACCTTGACAGACTAAAGAAATGCCTGACAGGAACCACATGAAGTTTATAAAAAAAAAAAAAAAAAAAAAAAAAAAAAAGGAAATGCAAAGACCTGTACCTGTGATGGAATAACTCTATGCAGCAATACAGGCTGCATGTTTATTGCCTAAGAAGTATTCTTGCAAGAAAAGAACCTGGTGGTCGTGATGAACAAGAAGCTGAACATCAATCATCAGTGTACATAGGCAGCAAAGAAGGCCAACAACGTTCTGGTCTTCATTAGTAATAGTACCCAGCAGGCCAAAGGAAGAAATTCACTCTGACAATGATGTCTTTAAAATGAGATTTGTTTCTTTTCTTTTCAGTTCATTGATTTACATATAGAAAGAATCAATGTAGACATTCCTTTCATCATAAGTAATACAATGGACAGAGAGATACTGACATAGTGGCTGTGCTTTTCAGATTAATCACTATCTCATAAAGCATATGTATAGTATAATTTTATTAATCTTACTGAAGTCAATTATAAAGCACACACTAATTTCAGTGAAACCAGGATTTCTGTTAGGGAATTCATCACATGAACCCTAAGAGATGCCTTTTATTCTTACAACACTGTTAAAGAATGAGTCAAGTCTGAGTCAAGTCTAAGTCAAATTTGTAAAAGACAAGTGATATTTGTGGTAGAATGAAAATAAATATATTCAGGCAAAAGGACATACATGAATAGACTTATTTCTATTGCTTCCATAAACATTCACAAGAAAACCTATGTGGGTGTATAGCATTTTAATTTTTGGTTGCAAAGGGGTGATGTTTGCATCCACAAGTTAAAATATATTGACCCAAATTTTCACTTAAAACTGATTCAGTGATGTTGCAATTTCATGAGTTCCTACTGTAACAATGACAGAAATCTGATTACTGAATACTACAGGAGTCCTATAATCTTTTAATAATACAGATGTCCTGTGGTAAATGGTTCATTGAAATTTCAGCCACATCAGAACCAAATAAAAAAACAAGCTCATACAAATCTCCATTCCACCTTTTAATCAAAATTTGGCTAATTGATTTTATGTTCAGAATCAAATGCAAAATGTCTTACATTCTGAATTAAAATTTAGCTTACGTTTTAAACATGCACCCACTCATACTTAAAAAACAAGGAGATTTAACCACAGTCACAGTATTGTTAATATGTGATGTAATTTCTGCTTCTTGCACATTCTCATTTTATGAGAACTACATACAAAAAAGTCAAATTATCTCTTCATAATTTATGGAATTTGTGTACCAGTCATTAAAACTTCCCGTATTCTAGTTTCATTCTAACTTTTATCATTAATTTAATCTTAATTTTTTAATCTTACTTTTAACTTCTATTCAGTGCTAATATAGAAATACTTAAATGCTAATTATTTAATTTATTAATCAAAATGCATACAAAATAAGTATTTATATATATATGTTAAGAAACAGAAGATCAGATCTGAAGACATTACTTAAGTCAAAACTGTTTTTTTGCCTCAGGGAGAGATACACACTTAAGCAAGGTTTTTGCCTAAGTGACAGCCAGAGGATTTGGCTTAAGAAGTAAAATAATTAATTATGCTAACTTCATATTCATAAAAACATTCAACTCTTATAAATAATTTAGCCTAATCAAAATTACTGTTTCTGCATGAAAGCGAATTAGAACAATGATAAGGAACAAAAGTATCACAATTACAATATTAAAATCATCATAACCTTATTCCCCTAAACTGAAAAGGCTGGCATTTACCTTATTACAAGGTTATTGAGAAAACCTTTATTTAAAAAAAATCAAGTCATTAGAATGCTACTTTTTGATCTTTTTAAAATTTACAGGAATTTAAACATGCACTGTCTTGTATTTGTGAAATCTTCAGCAATGAAACACAGACAATATGTTTTCTGAAGTTTTTTTAGGATTGAAACAAAATTAATTGTCCTTTCTTGCTCTTCTGGCACATAGACTAAATATGATGGGTCACATATGTTCATATTTTTAACATGCCATCATTGCAATTTCATTTTGACTAGCAGAGGACAATAAGCAGTAGCCTTTGATCCACTGTCCAAATGCTTAATTTCCCTTTCAATATTGCAATAAATCCTTATCTGTGAAAATACAGAAGTTTTACTTTTCAATGACAAATGCAAATGTGTTGGATTTGATAAAAAATGTTTATACATAAACGTTCCTGCAACACACTGGGTAGAAAGGATAAGAGGCAGAGAAAAAAAATTAACTAGAAGTCTTTGTTTCAGAAGAATGCTGCAATACTTAATGAAAATTACAGGAATCTTATTAATTAAATTAATAAAATAAATATATGGAAACTACTCAAGTAAATACATTCCAATGAAAATATCATTAAAAGTGAAGTAGTAACATTCTAGCAATGCAAAATAGCTCTTCCAAAAGATTGATCTTGTGCATATTGGTTCTCCAAGCAAAGAAAAATATTGATATAACCCCACAGCTGTTTACCTTGTAATGAAGAAAAATGAACATACTTTTGTATAACAAGCATACTCCAAAAATGAACACATGTTTTTATGTATTTACCATGCCCTCTTATTGATAACTAACATTCTTTATTTTTCACTAGTTTCTATTTTTAACTCTTTGTCTATTGTTTTTGTTTCCATCTCTGAATTCTCTTAATCTCTCCAGCTCTTTTTAAATTTTTATCTTCTGTATGTACCTTTCCCATACTTTCCTGGACAATGGACTTGTCATACTTTCCTTCTTCCTTACTCTCCTTCTCCTTTTACATTTCCATTCCATTTACTGGTAACTCAATCACATCTTTTCCAACTAGACCATCAAGAGTAAAATACTGCTGTCTGGCCTTGCAGTTATTTCAATATAGACTGCTGTAATAAAGAGCATCTCAAAAAGAACCAGTGGCAAACTAGATGTGTATGAAACAGCAGCACATAATCTCAATTGACCTTACACAATGGGCAGCCAAATGGAAAAAGTAAGCAGGTTGAAAACATCTTCATACACACAAAAGACTAACTAAGGAGCTAAACTATAAACCATGATCAAGCTGGTGCTGTTAGCTGTAGTAGGCAACTGTCTTCTAGATATTGTTGAGGTTTTTACATTTGTGACCTGCAGTTAATTATGGAGCAATTGTACTTTAATGTTAAAGCTTTTGTGAACTTCCTAGTAAAATCTTCAGTGCTGATGCTACTTCACAAACAGTATCTGTTCCATGAATAGACAAATGACTTCACCTTTCCATGCTGTCAATCTGGCACCTTTCACAAGCTTTGAGTTGCCTTTAAAATACATAAATAAAGATTTTACTGTCAAAACAGGTTTGACCTGACAGATGAATTAAGTGAGAGATTTCAGAGATGGTGATAGTTCATTGCCCTTCAGCAAAATCTATCTCATCTGTGCTGAAAGACAGTAGCATATTTATTCAGATGTTTTGGCAAAAATGAAACATAAAAAGCATCTTTTACTTCAATCTCTTCCAAATATAAATAAAGATAAAATAAGACACCACAATATTCTGATTAGTATATTTTCCACTTTTTCCCTATTTTTAAGTATTTGCTACTCCATTTCTGACTTACATGCTTGGGCACATATCAAGTATAGTATCACTAAGGAGATATTTAAATAAAAAATAGCTTCTTTTTTTTTTTTCTCCCAGGTTTCTTAAACAATATGCATATAATGCTATAAAATTATAAAAAGTTGTTCATTTATTGTAACTATTATAAAAATTACTACGATGTGAAAATGTACATGAATATAAAAGCTCCATTAATTAACCTAAAGATCTTATTGAATTTAATAAAATAAATTCATTTAATGAATTAATGAATTAATGATTTAAT
The DNA here is from genome assembly GCA_024336885.1 of Actenoides hombroni. Lineage (NCBI taxonomy): Eukaryota > Metazoa > Chordata > Aves > Coraciiformes > Alcedinidae > Actenoides > Actenoides hombroni. Next base: position 38,683,230 of record WUAM01000431.1, read on the forward strand.
GACTTAACATAATGATCATAAGTTAACAATAGATGACATCAAAAGTTTTCATATATGGTATTCTCTATTGGCTTTTTGAACTATACATGTGAAATGTTCCTGGTTATTTTTAAATGAGCAAATATATATGTTTTTCATAATTACTAATATAATTTCTGATTTGCCTGAATGAATTAGAATCAGCTCAGGGTTTTTTTTAATAATAGGTGTTCAGGATCTATAGAAAATGTATATACATCCATTCAGCACAGCACAAAAATTCAGTGCAACGCATTCCAACCCTGGAAGAAAAGAAACACAAGAAAACCTGGGTGTTCTCTTGAGCTTGTTTCTGAGTAACAGCCTTGTAGACACCATCCCAACAGTACCAGTCAAAAAACAAACAAACCGAACAAAAAGTTGTATGAGCTCAGAAGTGACATTTCCTGTTTTGATTCCTCTGTTCTGTCAAGAGTACAAAGGAATACTGGAATCACAAACGCCTCTAGTGGAGGCTCAATAACCATAAGAAAACTTCTTAAACCTTTTATTTAATCTTTCTTACCATGGAGCTATGAAGTCAGTTTAAAATACCTAGTTTATTTTCCTCCTGTTCTAGGAAAAACATCTTTAAAGACTTACTTCAAAGAAAAACCAGCAAGCAGTTCCAGGTTTGGGGAGGAGTGGCTGGAAAGCTGCTCAGCAGAGAGGGACCTGGGGATGTTGATTGATAGTCAGCTGAACATGAGCCAACAGTGTGCCCAGGTGGCCAAGAAGACCAGTGACATCCTGGCCTGTATCAGGAATGGTGTGACCAGTAGGACCAGGGAAGTGATTCTACCCCTGTACTTGGCACTGGTGGGGCCACATCTGGAGTACTGTGTTCAGGTTTGGGCCCCTCACTACAAGAAGTACACTGAGGCACTAGAGCATGTCCAAAGACGGGCAACCAAGCTGGTGAAGGGCCTAAAGCACATGGCTTATGAGGAGTTGGGGTTGTTTAACTTGGAGAAAAGGACTCTCAGGTGAGACCTTCTTGTTCTCTACAACTACCTGAAAGGAGGTTGTAGAGAGTTTGGGGTTGGTCTGTTCTCCTAAGTAAGAAGTGATAGAAGAGGAAATGGCCTTAAGTTTCACCAAGAGAAGTTTAGATTAGATAGGAGGAAGAATTTCTTTACTGAAAGGGTTATCAGGCACTGGAATGGCTTGCCCAGGGAATTGGTTGTGTCCCCATTACTGGAGGTATTTAAATATCACATAGACATAGTGCTGAGGGATATGGTTTACTCAAAGTCTTCTCAGTGTTAGATTAATGATTGGACTTAAAGGTCTTTTCCAATCTAGGAGATTCTGTCATATTTGTCTTCTTGTACTTCTGCTCCTTAAATTTCTTCTCTTGATTCACTTGCTTTAAAGATACTTGGTGAAACATATTGAAAAATTGTGCTTTGAAATTCCATGCTCATCAAATCCTCTAATAAAACTCAGTATCTTCCTTTATTCTGAACTTTTAATTTTACAATATGAAATAGCATTTGAAAAATACCATTTAACAAAGTCATTCACTTCAATGTCCTTACGTAGAACTGAGTGAATTATTTTCTCTGAATAACCTCCTCACCAAAAGAACAAAGCTGACTTCCAGGGGTTTGTGGGTGTTAGGGGATATAATATTGTAAATATAAAAATTTTCCAGACATTCTGAAAACAAATTAAAAACTAGGAGGAAAAGAAGCACTTCCAGAAAAATGGAAATTTGGGAAAAGTAAGAATGACAAAATTATTATTAAATATATTTATAGAACATAAAGTTTATGTTCTCTGCTTTCTAATAACATCAGATACTCTGGTATTTGAAGTGGAGTTGTGCCATACAGTGTGGTACTAGACATATTCCTTCCATTAATGTATATCTACAAAAAGGAGGTTATATATATTATTTCTGAGATCTACAGAGATCCAACCACATAGCATATACAGAAAAAATATTTCCAGATTAAAAACTTAGCATTAAAAGAGATTATCCCTGTATCTATACATCATTTCCTACATAGATTCATTAAACTGCAGTTAAGATTATCTTAAAAAAAAATAAAATCACAGTTCTCCCTTATTCTGCCATGCTAAATACTTGGGTATTTGCATAAGATAGAGAGTAGCTCTGACAGGAAAGACTGAATAACATTCATTCCATAACACTTTATCTCAGAATTTATTTATTTGCCTTAAATCATCACTTATATGTTATCTTGAATTACCTTTAGTGAATGCTGGATGTGAAGTCCTCTCATTACTTTCTTGCTTGCTTTTTCCATAAAAATCTGTGTTTAATTTTTCATCTGCTATTTGTATATTCTTAACAGATTTTCCTGGGGGTCTACTGGAGGATTGCTTGGTGTTTGACTTTGCTTACTAGTGAAACATAAACAGAGAATGTCAAAATGGAGACTAAACGGTTTTGATATATTGATAACTCATAGAAACATAGAATGCCTTGGTTTGGAAGGAACCCTTAAAGGTGATCTAGTCCAACTCTCCTGCAGTAAGCAGGGATATTCTCAACTAGATCAGGTAGCTCAGAGCCTCATCAGGCCTGACCTTGAATGTCTCCAGGGATGGGGCTTCCACCACCTCCCTGGGCAACTTGTTCCAGTGTTCCACTACCCTGATAGTAAAGAGCTTCTTCCTAATGTCCAACCTAAATCTACCCTTCTCTAGTTTAAAAACATTGTCCCTCATCCTATCACTACATGTCCTTGTAAATAGTCCCACCCCAGCTTTCTTGTAGGCCCCCTTCGGGTATTAGAAGGCCTCTATAAGGTCTCCCTGAAGCCTTCTCTTCTCCAGGCTGAACAACTCCAACTCCCTCAGCCTGTCCTTCCAGCCACCTGATCATTTTCATGGCCCTTCTCTGGACCCACCCCATCAGGTCCATGTCCTTCCTGTGTTGAGGGCTCCAGAGCTGGACACAGTACACCAGCTGAGGTCTCACCAGAGCAGAGTGTCAAAATATGCCAAAATAATTTGTTTCCAATTGTATTTAGTGTAACCAACAACAATGTTCAGATTTATTACATATACAATATCTTTTACGTTAGTTTCTTAAGATATTTTGAGTTTGCAAAAGTGAGAAAGAAATTGCAGCTCTTTAGTTTATAATCCCATAGTTCTGTTAGCATGGATTTCATTAGTAGATTTTCAACTATTTTAGTACTTTTAAAAAATTTCTAGATCTCTTTATACAAAACACTACCTTGCACAATGCAATCACAACTGTTTCTACAGTTTAGAAGAGCAAGCCATTAACAATTTGTCATCTTCTTACTCTTCTTAAAATGTAGGTCATGTACAGATTACATTTTTACATGCTATTCAGATAGAAGTGATCAAGTTCAAAAGGACATCATACCCAGTATGTTCCCAAATTCTCATTGTGACCCTATTTTCCTTACCAACAAGAGATGATTCCCCTTCTGGATTCCAGTTCCCACTTCTGGAACAATTTCAGGCCTTGCACGATAATACACATCATGTAAACAATCCTCCATCCTTACATCTTCCTATTACTGCAAGGCTTGTTGTGACTGGACTTTGGTTTGTTGTTAAAGATTCAAGAGTTGCATCAGGCCGTGATTTAGATTTAGTGTCTCAAGGGATTACAAGTAGCCAAAGCTTGTGTGACATCATTGCAGTGCTATTTCTAGTATTATGATTACTGCATATGGAATGCAGATATAATAACATATCTGCCATATTACTATCAGAAAGCAAGTGAGAAAAAAAAATTAAGAAGAAGCCAATTGCACAACATAAAAAACTGATGGATATAAAAATTCTATTGAAGGTAAAATATAAATTAATTTAGTCATGCAAATATATTTACATTTTTATTTTAATAATGTGATCTTTCACATGAAGATAGATCCTTTAAAATTGCCTGTGAATTCAGGCAAGATACAAAAAAAAGGATTATAATAAAAGCCTATAAAATAATAAATTGTGCACAGATGGCATTTATCTTAATTCAAGAACAGCAGAGTGGCCAATAAAATTATAAAATTGAGAGAAAGAATGTAGCTTTTATTGTATGACAGCTACTCTCCATGTTGTTCTTACTGTTGAAACAACTAACATCTCAGTAACATTTAGAGAACAGTTACATTTATGCACAGTTAAATTAACCTGTAAAGTATAAAATTTATGAGATAATTCTAGCAGAGAAATCAAACATTGACAATATTAAAGGAAAAAAATCAGTATTACTGAGCTCCCTCCACAATTACCCCACTCTAACAAGGTGCAGAGAAGACAGCTCTCAGCGTCAAATATTCTGTGGCCTTGTCACTAATCTTAGAAGTCCATGCTGTGGGTTTGAAATCCATCAAGCTAAGAGAATATTATGAACTCAGGACTTCCATTTTCCAGTAAGTCCTTAGCTAAATAGTTCATGAAAGTTACTTCCCTCCTGCATATGCACCCCTTTCTCTGTGTTTTCTAAAAGAGGAGAGTGGTCCAGTTCCCTATAAGATAACTCCCTATATAAATGGTAAGAGGGACACAGCCTCTGAAGGAAGAGCTTGACTCCCCATTTCTCAGAGGTGACTATTGCAAGGTTTCATGTCAACAGCTAACTCCAGGAAAGTGATAATATTTCCAATATATCCTTTTTATTAGCATTCTCTGTTAGTTGCTTTATGCAATGTTCCATGATGTGTCAGCTATTGCAAGTCCCATTATGCAATGTCCAAAAACTTCCTTACATGTCCTTCTCCAGCAATAGCTGCACTGGTTGCAGTAGATAGTCTTTCACTCCAGAAAAGCAATTCTGATAAAACTGTGACAAAAACTGTCTAAAGTTAAACTGTCTAAGTTAAACCTCAGCCAGTAGAGCTAAGATGGTAACCCATCCAGAACAAACCATTAGCAGGAACAGGCTGGAGGTAACAGACTCTTCAGTGGCACTGCTACAGACAGAGAATGACTAATGCTCTGACCTAAGTATCTGTTTCAGCTACAAAGCCAGGTTCAGATGTCTTCACTGGCCAAGTTCCAGCTCCATGTCACCAGATGATCCAGCCATGTGTAATGTCAAAAATATAAGTACACCTTGCCCTGATTTTGTTACAAAAGTGGACTGCACACACTTTAGAGGACAACCAGCTGATCAAGACATGCAATGGATCACCACTATTTAGATGCAGTATCTCAAGTCTAGCTCGTCTCAGTAGGCAGAAACTATAATGAGTCATTTCAAATTTAATTCAAATATACAGTCTCCCAAATTTATTTTCTTTCTTGATTTGCATTTTAGTGTCTAAATCTCTTTCTGAGTTTGTGCTAGAATTCTCTTCTGTAATCCTCATGATAACCATAGGAAAGCAGGAAACCAGGAATCTAGAAACTTCATAGTCAGAGTGTTTTACCAATTACTTTCTCACAACTCTTAACAAGAAATTTAGAAGTGGAAGAAACATCTTTTCCCCTAGCCTGAAACACTCTCAATGAATGAAATATCATCTTTTTATCTTGTAAAAATGAACACTAAATCATATACTCTTCTAGTGCAGATCAGAGAAGTAACAAATTCAACATAACTAAGCACTATGAGGACTTGAGGATGGGGATAAATGTAAATACGATGTGAAAAATACACTCAGTAATATCTTTTCAGATTTAAAGCATATACATATATTTTCATAACTGTCTGTATTTTCTTTACTTCAAATGCAAATATTTAAATCCACACAATCTGAATTCAACCATAAACTACAATAGATCCATTTTCTTGCCAGTTATCATTTTAACACTATAGTATTTCACAGTTCTGGCAGCACCTTTTTTATAAAAAAATCTGAAACTTACTCTAGCAACATCTTTAAAATGTATAATCAAAATTCACTTCTTAACTTCCTCTTGCCTCTTTATTTTTTCCTTAAGTTTTCTGGAAGATAGTGATAATAATGTTAAAAGAGAAATAATAAGTAAATTGTCAATTTTGAATGACAAATATTACAGTGCAGGTCCATTGTTTTTCTATTATTTTGAAACAAAAGTAACAATGCTAATAAAGTCTTCCTTCCACCCACTGAGTTGCTTCAGCAAGGAGCAAGTATTTATAGCATAATATGAGATTGTATTTAGATGGTAATTCTTTTGGATGCAATTTAAGGGTTTACCTTCTATATGGACTGTTGCCAGCTACAGATAGCCTATACTATGGAAATACTAAGTGATTGATTTATAAAGCTAAGAAACAGATGTATCAATCATATCAGAAATTCATTAGTCAAGTGCAAGCCTGAAAGCAATGTGCCTTTACAGACCCTTACTGGACCAAAAAATCCCATTATAAGTATTTTCTGATGTCCATAAAAGTCAAAGCAGAATAAGGATATATTCAGATCATTAATTTGCAAGTTTGAGGTTTCTAATCAGAACTACAAGACACAAGAGAAAATAATTGATTTTAATCTTCAGTGATAACCCTAAATCCTACTTGTTACAATCCGAATTACTGCTGAATATTATTAAGTTGATGCAGTTACAAAATTATTATGAGCAGCTTGTAAAAGATTTGCTTCATTTCTTTCCCAATACCATAATTTTTTGAGTAGAAGTCCTCCCACAAAACAGCCAGCAGAACTTTCCCAAGTAGTAGCAATAAAATACACGTCAACATGAAGTAAAGCTTTGAAGAAACAAAAGACCTACTCCTATCCTGACAGAAAGGCTGCATGACAGACTAGTGGAATCATCAATATTGGACCTCTCCTACCACTGTTTCAAAGACAACAGCATTCTTGAAGAATCTTCAACAGATAGATCCTGACATGACTTTATAGTCCATTTTACAAGATTAAGGCACCTCTTCAATTAAACTACATTACTGGAAAAGGGAATCCCTGCTATTTCCTTTAAAATGCATCTCTTCAAGCAAAGGATATGTAGTATTCTTTAAATAGTGAAACAAAGCTAGGTCATCCCTTATCATATTCTATTATTTTGTAACTGAGAAATAATAGTAATCACTCAATTTTCACTCTAAATTTGCAAGATAGTTATTCTCTAAACACTCCTGTTACAAAATCACTGGTTTTACACTGCAAAGAGAAACTAGAACAGATACTTGTTACAGTGGCCTCCATTACATTTATCAAAGATACCTGCTTTGGAAAATACAGAGAGAGTCACCTGTTCATGAAATTAATCCCTCTATTCACTTTCAATATCAGATGGTCCACTTGGAATACCAGACTCTTGTTCTAATTATCAAAATACAAAAAGTGCCAGCAGCTGGTTTTGAATACAAAACTAATTTTTTATCAGTATTGTGTATAGTGATCTCACGAGAATCACTGAGACATATAAAAGGGTCACATAACAAGTCAAAACATATTTTTTGAAAGACTGTTTGCCTACAAGAGTTTTCACTACTAGATCTCTCTGCCCAACAAGTGGAATGACTAGTGAAAAAGAAGGTGCAATGCCTATCATATCTGTAGGGTCTGAAGCATCGTGATGATCATAGATATGCATGTATTTAATCCTAGCATAAATCACTTTCTAGATTCACATATAAGCATCAACCATAAACAGCAGGCAACAAGTTCTTCAAGGGAACCATAAACATGTTTGGATACAGTAGTGATTATTAGAAAGGGAGTAAGCAGTTTTACTGGAGGTATCTATCAAGACAGAAATCCTCAATGAATGTCTGGGCAGAACTTCAAGATGTCATCTGATAGACATCAACTCATTCTGGTTATTGAATCATACAATAATTTGCTAGAACCTCTGAAGGTCATCTAGTCCAATCAAAGAAGAGCCAGCACAGACCACATACTCAGGACCCTGTCCAGGTGAGTTTTTAAATAACCTTCCAGGGAACTTACTCCAGCATTTGACTAATCAGAATTCCTCATGTTGCAACTTGTGTCTTGCCTCCTTTCAGTGTGCACCTCTTCTGTCTTATTAGGTAATAGAATAACAATGATGTCACCTCTAAGCATTTTTTAATGCTGAGTAAATCCAGTTGTCACAGTCTCTTTTTGCACATCATGTCCTCCATCCCCCAAGTCATAGTGCCACGATAAACTGATCTCCATAGTCCTCAGGAAAGGTAAGACAGAATATATTTGATATTGATAATATAATACCCTTGACTTTAACTCAAGAACCCAAATAGTAACAAGGGGATTTGTGAAAATCCTGCTTCTTGTCGATGTAACAGCAAAAAAAAGCTCATTTATTACCTATCTCATGACAAATATTCACCCTAACAAAATTATATCAAGTAAGGAAAACTAACAGAGTAACTTATTTTTTCAAATGAAAATCAAGACCAGTTTAGGTAGTAAATTATAAATTATAAAGTTGATACAATAGTTGAAACAAAAGCTATAGAAATAGTGAGCAGGTACTTAATAACTGTCTTGTCCTCCCAAAGAAATATATAAATTTCACTTCTTTGCAAAAGACCTAGCATTTCATTCTCCATCTTACTAGTGTAATCCCTCCCCAAAATAATATGAATTGCAAATGAAATGCATTCATTGGCTGCACAGCAAGGCACTGCAGCTGTGGAGCATTGCTTTAGATTTAAAGTATGTCAAGGAACATTTAAGAAAATGCCTCAGAACAAAAGTGCTCTCAGTAGTTACAATATCAATTGTAAACAAAATCCATGAATAAATATAGGCTGGAAATCCTATTTTTAACCACTAGATTAATGAAAGTCTGGAATCAAAGGAGCAGAATAAAAAGCAACACATTTTTCTTAAAATTAAGCTTTTTCATTTCGCAGAAAGGACTCCTATGACATGCTTTTATGTGACAGCAGAGGACTGCTGACACTTGTCAACATCAGTCAGCAGCTGAATGTCTTCCCACTTGCTTTGGCTCACATGAGAAGCCCATTCCTGACACTTTCATTTAACATAGAGAAAAAGCTAGTGGTGCTGCCCATGCACCCTATTCAATCTTACCAGAATAACAGAAGATGTACTAAATGACTAAATAGTTATTTTGTTCATAAAACATTTTTAATAATAATATGAAAAGTTAGTACACTGTAATGTTCATTCCAACAGTATTTTCACAGGTTTCTGCTTTAGAAAAGACACTTCATGACTTAGTTTAATTAAGTACATTAAATTCTTTAGAGGTTTAGAAGTTTGAAGCACTAAAATAATCACATGTCCTTTGGAAGAAAGTCTAGCTGGCCTACATCCATGCATAACATTACTGAAGACTGTAAGATGTTAATAAATTTTGGAGGTACAGAAATTTTTGCACAACAGATGTATCTGCTCAATATATAGAAAATACACAATAAAAAAACCCATAGAAAACTCTGAAACACTATGGTGTATAACATTGAATTTACATATATGAAGGTTTCATCACACTGGGACATAACTATTTCTCCCTGCTCATAGCATCATATTGAAAAAATGATGTGAGTGAAACTAGATTTATCACAAGTAAGAAAACTATGCATTTTGACAGAGGTACGTTGCTCCACTATGGCTTCACTGTCTGACAAATGCCTCTCTCTGCCCACTAATTTTCAGATTTATTTTCAAATTCAGGATTCTAAAGGAAGTAATATTTGCATAGTGTTGGACAGAAATATTTTTCTTTACCTGTAGCTGGATGAAAGATTGAATATTTTAATTTTAAATCTAGTATTTGAACAATTATCTGGCTAAATCAGTATAATATCTATACACTGTAGTTTTTACACAACCATTCAGAAACCTTGGCTAGAACAGAACATGCCAACTTCTCTTTTGATAAACATACTACATCTGTGACTCCCTATTGTATAATGCATGGCAATTTACTTCCAGACAATTCAAGATTATAGTCACTTTCACCTAGTCTAAATGTAACATTACTACTACCCAGTTAACATTTCTGTAAGAATCAAGCAGCTTCAGTGTTAATAGAATTTCAAAAACAGCAGAAAGTAGATTATTCATTTACCAGCTACTTTTGAGTCCAACATTATACTCAGACACATTAATTAATCAGCATATTTTTTCAGCTCAGGCAGTGTTTAAATGCTAGCATTACAAGAGATTGAGAGACAGTTCCATCTCCTAAAGTACTGAACATGTCAATATGGGAACTTTCCTGTTTGGGGGTATTGAAATCACCCCTCATTAAGAACTGAATAATTTATAAATATAATGCATTCTGATTGTATATTTCTTATTTTAATTAGCTGAAGTTATTACTTAATTTATTTCATTATAGCTAGGAACATGCTCACATATTCATTACGTAATTTCCCCTCTGAGGAAATAACCAGGACCTTCATCAACAAATAAATCACATGTATACTACTCATAAACCCAATCTCAAAACTCCACAACTTAATCCTTTTGTGAGTTCTAATACTGTAACACAACTTAAGACTTATAAAGAAAAACTTGACATTAAACTAACAAAGACCTAAAAAAATACATCATATGGTCACATAATGATCTCTCAGACAATTACCAAAATACAAAACATTACTAAGATAACAAAGTGTCCAGGTTTTGCTAGGGCAGAATATAGGCCAGCCATGGTAGGCAGGCTATTAACAGTTTGGAGTCAGCAAGAGCTTAAGATGGGAAGGACAAAAGCCAGGTCAGCTGACCTGAGTTGATATCTCGTGCCATAAATACCACACTCATTATAAAGGGGCTCCTCCGGCTTCTGCTCCTTCTTTTCCTTTCCCCCCCCCTCCTTCTTGATATGGTGCTTCATGATATGCTCTAGGGGCCGGCATGTGGAGGGCTTGTAGGGGTTTTTTTTGGTGGGTTGTTTTTTTTTTCTAATGGTCAGGTATTTAGATGTTTTTTGTTCTTGTAGGTATGGTTGGACTTGGTGATCTAAGAGGTCCTTTCCAACCATGATTATTCTGTGATTCTTTCCATCTCTGGAGGGGCTTGCTTACTATTCTGCTCCTGAGGATTGCTTTCTCATTTTTTGTGAGTGCTGGAGATTCATGGGGATGAGTATAACTTTCTATACACTATACTAGCATTAGTATTAATATTAGTTTTGCGGTTTCATTAAATCCCTTTTCATTTCAACCCCATCTCTTCTCCTTTTCCCAATCCCTCTTCCTGGATGATGAGGGGCCATCAGGTAATGGAACAACTGCTATAATTTAGTTCCAGACAAAGGCTAAACAGAGACACAAAAGTAAGGCATAAAGAAAAAAGATCTATACTGACAATCAGAAATATCCTAAATATTTCCCAGTAAACAGTTAACTAATTACTGTTATGTGAGAACATTACAACAGATGAAAGAATTCTAGTTTGGTGTTTAACATCCAATCTACATGGTAATTCTCAAGGGCTACTGCTTTCAGTTGTACCTAAACCAAATATACTCTGCAGCATGTAGAATCATTTGTTGTCCCTGTCAACAATTAGTGAATTTGAATTACAGATTGTAAAAAGACATAATATTCATTTTTCTGTCATCTATATTTGATCTGTGCTTATTGCTTCATATTATAAAATTGCATACTCTAATTACTTTTCTTCTGGCACTTAAATTTTTTTAAAAATATATATACTAGTCACTTATGCATTACTGAGAGGAAGTTTGATAAGAACATACCAACTGAAAGCATCTTTTCCTGCATCAAACTACATGAAGTCCTTCATGCTCATTAGTTAATTTAAATGAGCAATCAGAAGTCATGCACTGTCAGTTAATTAGTCATTAAAAATAATAATTGAGAAACTGTGGGTAAAGTATAAAAATTAAAATGAAGCTGCAAAAATAAGAGATGTTAAAAGGAAAAGTGACATTTTGCACAATGTAATTTAAATAGTTCTGCAATAACAGTAAAGATTATTGACACTTTACTTTTCTTCATACTATCACCAAAACTCAACATGAAAATAACAATAGTAGAGGCCTTTTGACAATACACAAATACTATCTATCCAATACTTCAGATATACTTTCATAAAGCCAACAGTTCAGATTAGCCAACAACAGGTAATAGCAACACTTCATCATAAGTGCTAATAGCAATAACTTTTAAGACATGGAAGCAGTCATTCACCACAAATTAGAAAAAATGTTTAAAATGGTACTAAAGGAAAAAAAAAACCACAGTATGTACATCAAAAGTTAAATTATAACTCAAGACAGGAACTTTTCAATAAAATTAATATCACTGTTGTAGTACCTGAGATGAGAAATAGAACACAGTATACTAAACATAGGACAATTAAAATCCTAAATTCCATTTTGTCTGAGTGGTTTTACTCTGAACCTGTACTGACATATATATATATGACATACATACATACATACATACATAATACCTACAAAGTTACCAGTGAACTGTATGTTTAAATATTCTGCTTTGCAGCAGAGGCCAGCATTCACCTCTGATGATTTTATGTGCCTCATTTGGAAGGCAAACTGCTCTAGCCTTCTTCTGCAGTCAAGAGAGAGAAAACAGGCAACTTCAGAAGGGACAATTCATTCCTTTACAGCTGCATATTCTCTGTAAGAAAACATCTCTATTAAATGTATTATATATTCATGCAGTACATGCATATTCCCTCTCACCCAAGCCAGAGCCATTTAGTAGTACTGCAACAGTTCTACCATGGGTAAGCTGCCATCCCATCTCCTCCACACATAGTGAAACTCTAGTGTTCATTAAAATGTGAGTACAACTTAGGGCATACGAAGGCTTCTGGAGGTTTACCTCAGACACAGCAATCCATATGTCCCAAATAAGGCAAGACTGAAAATGCACAAATTTTCAACATAAGCTCTTAAACTTCAAGGCAGATAAGCATGTGACAGATTCATCATCTCTTGACAGAAGGGCATATCTGTCTCCTCCTCACACTGGTAATAATCTCTTAAACATTATGACATAAGGGTGAAGATTCCAGCACATTTTTTGAACTATCCACATCTCAAAAACTTCAAAGTGTAAATGGGGCTTTACACTAATTGAGCAATACAGACTAGTACCTCAGTCAACACTGCAAGGAGGTCATAGTGCATATTAAATCCTGTAGTCCTGGTGGAATATACACCTTAAAGAGGACTTTTTACAAATGCTAATCGTGCTCTGTAACCACTATGAAGAGGTTCAGATCATATCCAGAATGGAGATTCATATTAACACACTGTTTGGTAGGTGTGAAGCTGTGTTTGATATATACCTATTTGCAGTTGAGCATAAAGAGTAACCTGGGTGCAAAGAAGCACAAGTTTCAGAGCTGCCAGACAATCACTTAATATTGTCTGAGAAGAGAGAAATGGAGGAATTGACACTACAAGGAGTTTCTAGGGAAAAGCTATGTCCAGTTCACCCCAGTGAATTCTAACATGTGACTTCTATAAATTAGTCCCTATAGGCTGAAGACTCTCAAAGCTGTCCAGACTGCTTGAAGCCTGATCACAAGAACCACTTTTACTGAATAAATCCCTAGTTTTTGGAAAAGGATAGCTTCTGTTCTCTGGAGGAATGCAAAACAACTGTCATGACCTTTATGAACACTCTTAGTATTACTGGTTGGCCTCAAGACAACAGTTTCTTGGGTTACCATGAACCACCATGAACCACTTGCATTACCACATGGTTTGATTCACCACCATTTGCAGTGTCATGAAGGAGGTCACAATAACTACTTCATCCAGAGCTGTTTGAAGCAGCATTCTAGATTTTAGTAATCCACTTTCTATACAGGTTGATTTGTTAGAAGTTCCATAATTGATTAAACTGTAGAAGTACCACAGTGCACCCTGAAAGCCTGTCTGACATCCTAAACTGACATAGCAAAGAGAAGCATAGACCTTTCTGAATATGTCCCAACCTTTATATTTCCTGACAGCAGGGTTGAGACTGCTGAGCTCTTTTTGAAGTTGCTGCCACTGTGAGAAACTTCAGGAACAGGTTGGAAACTATAAAAACAGACCCTGACTAAAGGATCTGGGAATGGTTACCCACGGTTAGACTAAAGCTTTAAGAAGAAAGGTTCCTTCTGAAATGGCTAGATAATTCGTTAAATCTATCCAAAAATGTGGAAGGCAAGCAGATAATAACAGTACTGAGAGGGCCTAATGCTGTCTCAAATGGAGTGTTAATTAATGTGCTCTGCTTCCCAACAGCAGGAAAACTCAGTGTACATGCTGAAATTATCCAGCAAGAGAAGTTCCAAGGAAGATCTCATAATTCTAGCAGACAAGTCACTACTGAAAGAGAAATCAATGGAGAAAGGAAGAAATAATGAAAAACTTTCAGGTTCTGATTCTTTCTAAAACACATGCTAAGCCTTCACACTCTTGAAAAAGGGAAATATTCAAAGGACATCTGTACTGAGTTTGTTGGGATAATTTCCTTCATAGCAGCCTGTATGGTGTTATATTTTAGATTTCTGAGCAAATCGGTGTTGATAACACAAAGGTGCTTTAGCTTCTTTTGAACAGTGTTTACATAGCATCAAGGCCTCCTCTGTTTGTTACTCCAACGAGTATGTTGGGGGTGGGCAAGAAACTGGGAGGGAACACAGCCAGGACAGGTGACCCAAACTGACCAAAGAGATGTTCTATGCCATGTAAATTCATGCTTAGCAATAAAAGTTGGAAAGGGGCTTTTCCAAGATCACGGTTACTTAGAGACTGGTTGACCCTTGGTCTACTGGTGGCAAGTAACTGTTTTTGTGTCACTTGGGTTTTTTTTGTTGTTTGGAGGTGGAGGGAATGTATATTAAACTGTCCTAATCACGACACACAAGTTGGTTTTTTTCCTCACTCTTGCCCATCTGTCTGTCTAAAGCAGTCAGATTGGAAACGTCAGAGGAAAAAAACAGTGGTTTGAAAGACAACAGGAAAGGAGTGATCCCCACCTCCCACTCCCACTCCCTCCTCTCTCATATTAAGAGCAAGATTTGTTCCTCCTTCCAACAGTATTCTCACAGAGAGGGTAGGAAAATGGTTTGTAAATACATACACCCTCACTGAAATGGTGCCTCACAACGGTGACCTGTGCAGAGAGGCAATCAGCTGATGTGATGTGCAGGTTCCAAAGCCATAGTTTAATAAAGATGGACTCTCTCTGAAAGGCAACACAACCGTTCAGCAATATCACATTTCTTACAGGAACCCCGTAGAAGTCAACTAATGGTATATCTCCCTGATTGTCTTGAGTTATGGTTGAACGAGCCCTAATTAAAAGAAGGTAGTCTTATTTAGCTACCCCATAACACATCTCACTGTCAATTATTCACCAACAAACAATGCTTTAGGTCCTTCGGTAAAAGATACGTAGAAATGATCTCTTGAAAAGAACTTCTGTCAATATAAAAAGATAAAGCAGATCTAACAACCAGAATGCACTAAGCAAGTTTAATTTTAAACTAATCTTTGAAAAAAATACAGTCAAAATAGTTTCTCAGTTTAAGTGAAACATATTATTTGCATGATAACTTAGTGCAAGTTCTAAGAGTAAACATTTTCTTCAACTAAAAAAAAAAAGAGAGAGAGAGAATAACAGCTCAGATGTTAGTCTGAGCCTTCACTGGTTTCCTAGATAAAGTAACTACTATAAAAGATAAACAACAGAAAGAACACATTGCTTAGGGGCTTTGCATTAAGAAAATTGGCACTCAATTTAAGTCTTGTTATGGTACCAGAATTTTTAACTAGGGAAAAAAGTCTTGTAGTATTTGTCATAAGCCTACCAGATGCAGAAGATAACTGCAAAAAAAACTTAGAAAAAGAGGAAGCTGAGTAAGATAATCATCAGATTAATTCTGACTAAACTAATAAAAATCGTCAGATCCAATAAACAATGTATCACAAGCAGACTAGTTGGTGACTGTGTGTCATAAGAAAAGCTATGAACCTTGACTATTTAGACTGAATGCTGTCATTCTGTAACCACAGAAGATCTGTCTTCTTTTAACTCTCAGAGCCATCCAACATCCAAGCAATGACATGAAAAGATCTGAGATTTCAGTTCTGAAACTGACTGATGTGTGTTGTTCAACTTTACAAAATTACTGTCATCTTCAAAGGTAATGCAAGCCACTGCTGATTCTAATGGCTTTTATAGGGACCAACGTATAACTAAAGACCTCTGCCATCCTTCTGTAAGGATACTTAGTGCTTACTGTAACTTACAAGTCCTCTTTCAATGAGACAATTAAATAGAAAGATCTAACAGAAACATGAGAATAAACCTCCTGAAAGTCCACATGTGTAAACTAATTTCTCTTATGAAGCCATGTTATTTTGAAAAGCATGCAGATTTCTAAAATCCTCAATTGTACTCCAAGTTTGATCCTTCTACACCCAAAAAGTAATCGTTATACAACCTGTTTCCTGTAAGATCAATTCTAGAAACTTCCTCTGGAATACCTTCTTTTTGATCTATTCATCCAGAGGTGGACTTACAGGACTACTCATCCAGAGGTGGACTTACAGGAGTCTGGAGTCCATGTATGGTAGCCAAAAGTACCATATAACAGGCAAGGAGAATTTGAAGGGTGGTAAAAGTAGACAATGTCTGTAACAGGTTGTGTTGGCTCAGAAGATCTCAGAAGAAACTCCAGAACTTACCTACAATTGCACTTACAAGACCTAGCTGCCCAATCACTGCCAGAAACCTATAGTATCTGAGACACACAACAAGGGGGGCTACAGGACTTCTGGAGCCTCATGGCATTCTGGAGCAGCAGCTGGAGAACAGGTAGGATACACTAGAGGATTTCAAGCAGCAATAGATGTCTGTAAGAACCTCATCTCAGAAGTCTGTACTGGCAGCAATAACAAATCACTCTGATAAAATATTTAAGATGTGGAAAGATGTCTCAGTAGCAAAGAAATAAAGATGAAAGTTTTACACAACCGAAAACACAGAAAAGCAGCTTGATTCATCCAGCTGACTGAGGTGAACTGAAAGGGAAATATATGTCATGCCTCTTTTATAGTAGCATAAACCCCAGGAACAGGATGAATGCTTAGGGCATGTTCAAACTGCATTCTCCACTGCATGTATATAAGGAAATCATGGCAAGAAATGCAGATGTACTAAAACTGCATACATCTAAGAGGGTATGGTGAATGACTGAAGCAAGGCATTTTGAGGAGATGGTGGGCTTGACCAAAAACTCAAGATGAGCCACAGAAAAATTCATTGTGACCCAGCTGTGATGTTGAGAATAAAACATGAGAGCTGAGCTGTATATTCTGTTTTGCACTACATGTGTCACATATGGAGGAGATAGGGAAGAAACACATCCCCACAGCGGTTGCTGAGGCTGAAAGCTCCAATTGCACTTACATACTTTCTCTCAAAAGAGAAATAAATTGTCATAGACAAATAAAAGATAATGTAGCATAAGCTTTGGTGGCTTTTCAATGTTTTGCAGAACTGTGATTCAAAAAAACCAAAAGGAATATGTTAACATGGTGGTAAAAATCAAGTTCCAAACTAAAGAGCTAATTTAACAGGGAAGCCTATATCAGTCTGTAAGGTCTTGAACAGCAGGTTATATATAAAACAAGAGAGAGAGCACCATATTTAAAGATTAAAACCTGTTGAATTTATCAAATAGTTTCTACAAATAGAAAAGTAAAATTTTCTGTGGTAAATTCAACATGTGGCTAGATCTGAATGGAACAGATTCCTGTGGTGCCAGGGAATATTATGGAGCAGATCATCCTGACTGTGATCATGAAACACATATAGGACAGCCAAGGGTTCAGGCCCAGTCAGCATGGGTTTATGAAAGGCAGGTCCTGCTTGAATAACCTATCTCCTTCTGTGACAAGCTGACCCATTAGTGGATGAAGGAAAGACTGTGGATGATGACTACTTGGACTTTAGTAAAGCCTTTGATACTGTTACCTGCAGCATCCTCCTGGAGAATCTGTTTGCTCGTGGCTTGAACAGGCATATTCATACCTTTACCAAAGATCTGGATAAGGCAATTGAGGGCACCCTCAGTAAGTTTGCTGATGATACAAAGCTGGGTGAGAGCATAGATATGCTTGCAGGCAGGGGGGCTCTACAGAGGGATCTGGACAGGCTGGATCAATGGTCTGAGACCAATGGTACAAGGTTCAACAAGCCCAAGAGCCAGGCCCTGCACTTCGGTCACAACAAACCCATGCAATCCTACAGGCCTGGGGATGAGTGACTGGAAAGCTGCTCAGAAAACAAAAAAAGGAGTGTTGGTCAATCAAACATGAGCCAGCAGTGTGCTCAGATAGCCAAGAAAACCAACAGCATCCTGGCTTGTATCAGAAATAGTGTGGCCAGCAGCACTAGAGAAGTGATTATGCCCCTGTACTTGGCACTGGTGAGACTGCACCTCAAATACTGTGCTCAGTTTTGGGCCCCTCACTCCAAGAAGGATATTGAGGTGCTCTAGAGTGTCCAAAGAAGGGCAACATAGCTGGTGAACAGTCTAGAGCATAAGTCTTAGGAGGAACAGCTGAGGGAACTGGGGTTGATTAGTCTGGAGAAAAGGAGGCTCAGGAGAGACCTTATCATTCTCTCCAGTTACCTGAAAAGAGGCTGTAGTGAGATGGGGATTGGGCTCTTCTCCCACGTATCAAGTTGTAGGACAAGAAGAAATGGCCTCAAGTTGTTCCAGGGGAGGTTTAGGTTGGTCATTAAGAAAAATTTCTTCATTGAAACGGTTGTTACGCACGGGAACAGACTGCCCAGGGAAGTGACTGGGTCCTGATCCCTGGAGGTATTTAAAAGTCATATAGATGTACTGCTTAATAGCATTGTTTAGTGGTGGGATTGGCAGTGTTAGGTTAATGGTTGGACTTGATGATCTTAAAGGTCTTTTCCAACCAAAATGATTCTATGATTCTATGATTCTAACTAGTATAAACACTTAAGAAAAAAGCTGGCTAAACTTATCTACCTATTCAAATACAATTTTAAATCCTATTTTACACTTGAAACATCAATTAATCTTGTCTTTACTAAATAAAACTTGCCCGTTTATTTTGTTGACCTATCCTCTGCAGCTGTGACAATCTCATCATTGATTTCTATAGAGTTGTACATTAATTGTTGCATTAAAGCTGTAGTTTACCAAGATATCCATTTCTTAAAATAATACATAGCCTACAACAATGTTCTGGCAAATCAGACCAACTACTATTAAATAATCTTAAATCTTGATACACAAGGTCATGTCCTCTTGCTCAGTATGATATGACTGCATATTAGTTGAACTCATAGTTCCAGCTGGCTGGAAGCATGAACTCAGTTAATGTTTGATTTACTACACTGAGGCCACATCCATAGGAAGAAATTAATTATCAATTTTAAGGATTGCTAACACAGAAGCTTGAAAAAACCCTTCTTTTGATAATGGATCGTACTTCATACATACCATATATAATCAAACAATAGAACATCATAATCTGATGCACACTATGTAAACGATCTATGACTGTAGTGATAAACTGCCAGATTTAGCAATTTTACTAGCTGTATTAAATTGTTGATAGTTTCTCTTACCTATGAACACCTCCTAAATGAAGAAAAACTCTTTTCTTAATTAGGGAAAACTTTTCAGCGTAAACCTCAGTATGAGAAATTTTATGTGTGACTTGATCACTCCTACATTGGGGAAAAGCCTGCCAAGAGGCAAACATGGTATTTTTCATTGGTAAAGAAAAAATAAAAGCCAAGAAGATGAAATATATTAATTTGACAAAATGATGTAACCTGGATCATTATTAGTATTGCCACTTAGAATTCAATAGTTCATTTTAAATCTTAGTCTATTTCATTAAACTTTAAAAATCATTCATAAAAATACAGGTTTATAACCTTAATATGCCTGCCTGACATAATAGATCAGTCAACAGTGAAATAAATAGTCCTTCAGACTTCAGCTACATTCTCTTCATGTTGTCAAAAGAAGTAGTCATGATTCCTAGCAGAAATAAGGTATGGATCATTAAAACATCTATCAAATGAACTGTTTTCTTCGTTGTAGTCCACATTGGATGTTGTGTCCAGTTCTGAGATCCTCAGCAGAACAGAGACATAGGCATACTGGAGCAAGGCCAGCAAAGGGCTGGAAAGATGAGGAAGGCATTGGGGCATATATGTCATTATGAGGAGAAGCTAACACAACTTTTTGGTGTGGATTGGTGAAGACTGAGGGGGATCTTATCCATGTGTATAAATTCCTGATGGAGGGAGTAAAGACCCTTTGCAGTGGTATCTAGTCACAGGACAATGGAGACAAACTGAAAGATGGGAAATTCTACTCAAGCATGTAAATTACATTTTTTACAATCAGGGTGGTCAAACACTAACACAGGTTGCCCAGACAGATTGCAGAGTCTCTATGCTTGGAGATATATTCAGAACCTGAATGAATATAGCACCAAGTAACTGCTTTAGTTGACCCCACTGTTAGTAGGGGATTGGTCTGGATAACCTTCAGAGGTCTTCTTCAATATCAACAATTCTGTGGTTTGCTGTGATTTTGTATCAATGGCAGATTCGCTAAACCCATGTCTCACTTTACAATTTTTCCTTGTTCTCTTCACTTCTTCCCATTCTTCCACAAGTTTCCATTTCTTTTATACCTTCTGAAGATTATTGATAACTCACAACCCATTCAAACATAAAAATACTTCCCTTTCCTACATCTCTAATGACATCAATCTTAATATTTAATTTTCACGCATTTTTCATTATTTTTCACTCATTAAATATTTTCTCTATTTTGATATTGCAGCTCAACTGAAAAATCCTTGCAGTTTCCTATTATATTCATTCTAACATAATTTCATAATAGCCTTTTTTATTTTGGAACTACAAATGACACAACAAGCTTACACATTTACATTACATGTAAACATTTTCAGCTATTTTGTGCTACTTATAATTATTACCAAGAGGTCAGTCTTATATCCAGTGTCTCAACCAAAATGACAATGAAGCTTAGAAACCATAAGAAAATATGTAAAAATATCTGATTTTTCTACTGTGAGTCCAACATTTTGCAAGCATGTTGCTTTGTCTTGTAATAGAAAAAAGGGATTGTACAGAAGGCAGCATTTACAAATTCATGGCTGAAAAATGGCTGTTTTAAAAGGGCTTAGACTTAAGTCACCTTAACTTTTCCACATTGACAGTGGTACAAACATGCTCTAAAATGGTTTAGAAAGTATCTTCAGGATCAACAGGCTGAGGTCAATGGTACAAGGTTCAATGAGCCCAAGTGCAACTTCCTGGACTTGGGCAACAACAACTCCATGGAACACTACAGGCTTGGTGAAGAGTGACTGGAAAGGTGCTCAGAGGAAAAAAAACTTGGAGAAGTAGGCTGACAACCAACTGAACATGAGCCAGCAGTGTGACCAGGTGGCCAAGAAGGCCAACAGCATCCTGGCTTGTATCAGAAATAGTGTGGTCAGCAGCACTAGAGAAGTGATTATGCCCCTGTACGCAGCACTGGTGAGGCTGCACCTACAATACTGTGCTCAGTTTTGGGCTCCTCACTCCAAGAAGGACATTGAGGTACTGGAGCATGTCCAGAGAAGGGCGACAAAGCTGGTGAAGGTTCTGGAGAACATGTGTTATGAACAGTGGCCGAGGGAACTGGGGTTGATTAGTCTGGAGAAAAGGAGGCTCAAGGGAGACCTTATTGCTCTCTTAAGTATATAAGTAAAAACACCGTGGCAAGCAAAATACTTTCCAGGAATATGTTGGGGGTTTTTTAAGCTTTTTATTTAAAAAAAGAAGGAAAAAAAAAAAAAAAAAAAAAAAAGGCCTCGAGCAAGTCCTAGCACAGTGGGTCAAGTTTCAGCTAAAAGCAAACATTTACGTCTGCATGCCACTTTAAAACATCTTGAAGTAACAAAGGTTGCATTCAGAAGAAGTTTGGGGCCATCTAGTGGTTCTTTTAGTAAAAACACGTAGTTTTCCAGAAAACAGGGATACATTCCTCACTTTTAGCATTTTTTTCCTCTCAAATATACTATGAACTTAGGTTATTGCAAAATACAAAACTACAGAATGACCTTCTGAGGGTTGATTTAGAAACATCATCCCTAGAAACATAAAAATCCAGGGTCACAAGGAAAATATATTGTATATTGTAGAGCACAGCAACCATGAGAATTAACTATCTGTACTAAAGAATCTTCTTAATTTTTAAATTCTGTTCTTTAAATTTGCCAACAGAAGATATACAATGTTCAAGAATTACTCAACCAAATAAACACACACTTCCTTTCCTTGAAAAGTATATATTTATTTCTGGGTGCAATTTAAATATTATTTGTTTTAATGTGCAAATATTTCAATAGGATTTATCATGGTTATTTCAAAGATCTCCACAATACAGTTCCAGATAAGATCATACAAAGCTTTGTGGTTAACAATGTATATACAGAGGGAATACACACCGTCATCAATGTTGTCTCCAAATATAAAACAAATTCTATCATTGTTGGAGTCCAAGTCTAGTGATTTTCAGTTGATGATGAGAATATACCTGTTTTTCCTGAGCTTCTCCTGTAATAGACAAACTTTTAGGTGGAGATAATAGAAAAGGTCATATAAAACCAATTTAATTGATGACACCACAAAATCTGCAGAGCCTTTTGATCTCTCTGGTTTTGTAACTTATTAGAAATACCTACATGTACACACATTACCTATATGTTGCAACAATGACTTCAATTCTCAGGAGCTGAAAGCAAATCAAAACTGAGATAATGAACTTTTATAAGATTCTACTAGTAGCCCATTCTCTGTTTACACCACTTTGAATACTCATCACTTTAAATAATAACTTCTCCATTAAATAAGTGTTAACATGAGCATGGGCATACAAGATTTTATTATCTTCTCTTCTTCAAATCCAACAAAATTTATTCCCCTATTCTTGCACAGTTGAACTGTTATGGTCTTGCTGCATGGGAAGCCTCATGAGTCCAAAAACGGTGACTTTGCTTGAATTTTGTTATACACATTACTTGAGGAATCCTGACTTGTTGGTAAGGACCAAAGCCATAGTACACCATTTCATATGCCCAGGCAGAGCGATCGAAGGCACATGGAAGATAAATGTGAATTATTACTCTGTTTTATTATTCAGGTCTATTATAGAAAGTTTATGGAATACAGGACAGCAAACTATAGAAAATCAGGCTTCATTAACAGTACACAGAATTAATTTCTCAAACTCTCCATTCATAACATTCTGCTCTTTTATAAATCTCTGTGGTGCTTTGTGATTCTGAGATTTTTTTCTATACAGTGCTTGGATTGTCATTTTACCGTATTATCTATGCTGTATAAATGTTGTATCATACAACTTTTCCAAATACTATATCATGTTTTTTCTTTATATTTCACTAACATAAACCAGTTATTCACTGCAATACATTGCCACACTCATTTTACTTCCTTCCTTAGGCATATTTTGGAAAATTTAAGCCTACTGTCATACAATACAAATTTAATTTAAATTCAAAGTATCTACATTAAGGTAGAAATTGGCCATTCCAAATCACACTTGTTTAACCAGAGTTTCAATACAAACATTCATCTTTTAACTGAACATAGACATTTGGGAATTTGTCTATAATGTTAAGAGTAGAAGACTTAAAACCAGAAGTAAATGTCTGATTTATAACATACTTACTTGATATTACATGGTTTATTATAGATAAATTGCCATCTGGAAGGCACACGGATAGTACTATGAATTACTGATTTAATCTGCAGAAAAAATAAATCATACATCATTAGCTGATGCAAGATGTTTAAAATATTTTCTTCTCAGAAGCATTCCTTAAATATAAACACTAGTCCCCATTTCAAATACTATCTTTGTTCAGTGCAATATGTTACTTGCCAGTATTTTGGAAAATCTGTCATACTTGAGGAATCCCAAGGTTTCCACTGGTTTATGTCTTGTATTCTCAAAAACCTGTGTCATGTTCATTCACCGTTTGTCCAAAAGACTTCTCTGTTCAGAAGTAGCTGACACAATTTAATCAACCAGAGAAGTCACTGTCAAATGCCCTGATAAGCTCTCTCCCCTGAGAAAATGAGCTGCCAACACAGCATTTCCAATACTTGCTAAGCCAAAAAGTGAAAAATTGAGACTTGGAATCAACAAGGATTCTCACACAGGAGTCCAAACAGAATAAACAGCTAAATATTTATACTAAGTAGGGCAGTAACTCTAAAACCTGCTTTCCCCACCTACCAAAAATACCCATCGCTGAAGACATTTTGCTTTACTTTATGCTGTATAAAGCACTGATATTATTAATGATGCTACAGTGATTGTAAACTTTTCCATAACTTCAATCTATAAATCCAAATGAAATCATGTTTAGTGATGAGGACCCAGTAGAAGCAAAGATTCGCTGCTTGTGTTAACAGCAAAGGTAGGAAAGTATAAACCTTTTCTCCAGCACAAAATCTGTCCTAAGATGCAAAAGCTGCAAGTGCTACATATGACGGGGGGGGGGGGAGGGGAGGGGGGGAAAGTGTGAAGACTCAGTGAGACAGACATCTTCACTGATGGAATTCTATCAGTAAACATGTAAGGCAATGAACTGGTTAGACAAAAATCTACAATCTCTTTTTCAATGTTCATGTTGTATTCAGCTTTGAGTCAGCATCACTAGCTGTATCTGTACCAACAAGCTAAAAACATCCAGGGACTGGGCAGCATGAATCACAGAAAGGCTCATATCCATACCTAAACCCTCTTCACAGGATATTCTATCCTCCCCATAGGGAATGTTAACTTCAAAAAAAAGGACTTTCTTTGAAAGAATGCTGACTGACATTCACTAAAAAATGTGTCAGGGATTGTAGTATTAAAATGGAAATTTTATTCTACCACTTGCCAATCCTCAAGACCATGTCCTGGTCCTGTCCATACAATCCTGTCCTAGTACAACAGCAGCCACAGAGTGCTGTTAGAGTTCTAGATGGAGTATATCTTAACTACTGTTGCCAATAATGCAAATTTTGTTTTCATTTTAGTCCTCTGATTTCCACTATAGCTACCATTTTAATAGCTTTAAAAAATATTTGTGAAGTACAACAAAGCTCCTAAACTCACCAAATATTGTCAGACAATTTATCACAAAATCATGACCCCCACAAGCTTCCACACAGGGACTTGTTACATTTATACCAGTGAACAAAACAGTAGCAATTCCTACTCCCCACCTACAAAACGACATAACATCATCTGTCTACTCCATAATATCAGGCTCACTTAACCTCCAAAAAGCATTCATGCCTATTTAGAATTGTCTCTGGTCCATCCTAACTTTGAGACAGTGACTGGGAATTGAGGTATGAGCTGACACAAACCAAAAACCTGTCATACTACAGATAATCCAGTTTCAGTACCCAAACATATTCTAGAGACTAATGTATTGATAAAGATGCAGACAGAGAAAAACACGCTCTGGCATTGTGTAGTATAACTGTTGCCTAGAAATCTCTTTCTGCCTGTGTTCCTGGTAACATTTCAATGGTAGACAAGGTACAGGAAGGGAAGAATAATAAACACCTAGGTCTTATCATGACATACAGACAGGACGCAGCTGGAGTGACTACCCTAGTCCATGAACTGGTGTTCCCAGATACTTAAGCTATTCACTCTATAATCACTTCGATCCAGTATCTCCCTTTCAGTCTAAATGCTTGAACAAACAGAATTTTGCTCTAAAAATTATTTGATAGAGAGAAAACAATGTTACTTCCAGAGTCGTATTCTGTAAATCCTCTCTATTAAAAAAAAGCATTCTTATAAGGTATGACACAAACAGCTGTAAAGAAAGAAACACTACTGTTCAAATTAGACACAGATGTTTGTTTTCTAAAATAGCTTTGATAATGTATGTCCAAGAATATGTTTGGGGTTTTTAAAATGTTTAAAATGTTAATTTAAACAAGTTTTAATAGAGCATTTTACAAACTTGTACTTTTTTACATCAAGGCAATAACCTAAATCTCAAGAAATATGTTTCTTATACAAAAATTGCTTGGTATTAACTTTATTTATTTATTTATTTATTGTCAGTAAGAATGTACAGATAGTGTGAAGCCAGCAGCCTAGCCAGTTCATTTTCACTATATTTTACTGTTAAAGCAATGTCAGAAGCAGAAAAATAACTACTGTAAGTCTCTATTTCAAATAAAAATTCAATTATAATTCAAAAAGTACAAATTTATCAAAGGCCTTTCCCATTTAACTGTGACAAATCCAATTCTGTTTGCCTTCAGTGCCATATGAGAGAATGCAAAGATCCTGTTTAGAATGATGACAACAAGCTCTGGCTAAACATGCCCAAAGGAACTTTGTATGATATGCAATCTATATCACATGGAGTGAGACTATGTTACACAGTATATGGGTAGCAAGACTGAACTCAAAATCAAATATTCAGTGAGACAGGACATATATTCAGTCATTTGGACTATGCCTTCTCTGCAGAGGGAAAAGACTGGACAAAGTGCAGACTGAACTTATTGCATATATGAAATAGACTTTGCATATGCACACAGTATTCAGGGCTTCCTGCAGTCTTAAAATACCTCACCATTGGGTTTGCTTAAATTCCAACACAAGCCATTTGAACCACTCAGGACCTATTTAGAGGATTCAGATGGGACTTCAGTAGCTCTTACCCTTCCATTTTTTCTGTTACGTCTCAGGCATGAATAGACTATCATAACTATAAATACAGCAGAGATGTGGCAATGCAAGTGTACATGTTGTAGGTCAAACTGCCAAAAATGGCTAAGAGAGGATACACAGTTTAATATCACTTCATCTGTATCAATAGTGTCTTAAAATCTCCCTACGTTGGGCAATGGAACAGGCTGCCCAGGAAGGTCATGGAGTAACCAGCCCTGGAGATGTTTTAAAAATTAGTAGATTTTAGCATTTCAGGCTATGGTCTAGTGGTTAGGGAGATGTTGGGCTGAAGGTTGGACTTGATGATCCTAGAGGTCCTTTCCAACCATAATAATTCTATGATTCTATGGACTACATACAACTAAACCTCTTTTTGTTTGCAAAATAAGCAGTTTGGAACATGGGCTATGTGTATTCTATGTGTCCAAGCCTTACTAGATTTAGGTTTATGATCTATAGTATTTACATTCTAATTTTGAATGTTTCTTCTCCTCTGTAACAGTTCAAATCCAAATAAGCTAACTTAACACCTGTGTGTCAGTCTCTTTGACTTCACAGTGGGGCACAAAAATGGGAAGGCCATATTTACCCAGCATCAGTTTCAGCTGAGAGATGAAATGCATCAGAAATCAGACAAGAAAGAAAATATCTTTTTTACAGTGAGGGTGGTCAAACACTGGAGCAGGTTACCCAGACAGGTTGTGGAGTCTCTATCCTTGGAGACTTTCAGAACCTGACTGGATATGGCACTGAGCAACTTGCTTTAGTTGACCCCACTATTAGGAGGGGTTTGAACTGGAAGATCTCCAGAGGTCCCTTCCAGTCTCAACAATTCTGTGACTCTGTGATTCACCACTAAATGTCATCTATAGCTTATACTGACTGAACTTCTACTTGCAAAGTCTGCAGCAAAGAATGCAGAAGATTAATAATTACTCTTAATTCCTAAAAATATGGAAAATATTTATTTCCAGTCAAGTGATGTTTAATTAGTTACACAGTACAGACAAAAGAAAGTTAAGACAGACTTCAAGAGTAACATTATCTTTGTATCCCAATTTTTACATAATGAATTTCAGGTAAATTAATACTATTACCATAGCATATTCTTCCCCAAAATAGAATATTTTAGCTGTTAAACATAAATTATACAAGCGTAAGGTAATGAATGAGTATTTTTTCATAGTAATTTAAACAGGTAGTATTCATAATCCAACACTTACCGTCATTTCTTTCCTTTTCCCCTCAGGCTTTTCAATTCCTGTTTCAATGTTACTGTAGAGGAAAAAAGACACAGTTGGTAAAACTTGTTCATTTGTATCCAGATGGAACAGACAATATGAAAATACTTCGGTCTCACCATGAAATACTTGATTAAGGATTAAGAGAGACACAGAAAAAGAACATGGGCACAATTCCTTCAGTTTATTTGAAATGGAAAATAAATGTTGTACACTGTCACCACCACAAAGTCAAAAATCCCATCAAGTGTAGGGCTTCCCATGTTTGGAGGCTTTAAGACACTTTAAAAGGGCTACTCAGAAATCCCTCTCTTTGGTCAGGAATTGCTTGCAGTTAGCCAACAGGAGATACTAGCCACATGTATCTGTATGAAATGCAGTTTTTATTTACTGAGACAAGGAGAGAGTATGCCCTCTATCAGCTCTCAGTCCTGAGTCCAGAACTCTCCCTGAAGACTGCTTATACATCTTTGTATGACTGTAGCTAGTGATGGCACCACCTATCTCCAACACAACAGCCTAAGGACTAACGTTCAGAATCGCTGTGGTTTGAGTTCTAGTCTACAAAATATTTTTGTAATGCCTGCTCTGATATATTGTATTTGTATGTGTAAGTACACAGAGAGGGAGTTTCATGTCTCAATTTACTGCACAGTTCCAGCACAGATTTCTGTAAGTGGTCAATTAAAATCTAATTTTTGAAATTATTTTGGCTTGCTAAACAGGCTGATCCATGGAGATACCGCATGTATCACAGTAGACAGGCACCATTATGTACGTGCCAGTGACATTTTGAAATCCATAGTTCTCTTCCAAAAAAATAAAAAAACAAACAATTATGCTTTATTTCTGCAATCTTCTTTTTAATGAAATCTGACCAAAATTGGTGTGAAATCATCAGAGTCACAGCACAGCTAAGCAACTGCTCATGCTGGATATTTAAATTAAACTAATTTTACTCAAGTTGAGATCTGCCAACTAACTAATCTTGGTCATGGAAACAAGGATTTCCTTAAATTCACAGGGAAGTAATAAATTCCTCAATACAGTTTAATTGCAGTTTAAAATTTTGCAACTTTCAGACTGGAAATGCCAAAATTTAGCACAGCACTGTAAAAAAAAAATGTGCCAACAAAACTAAGACAAGCACAAAAATGAGATGGAGTATGAGAAGGTAGAAAAAAACTTGTTTGCTAATGTGTGAAGTTATCAAAACAGCTACATAAATTTGACAGAGGACCATGATCAATGATTCCTTACAGCCCAGAAACCAGGGACACCAGCCTCTGGGGTTTAAGGTTAAGGTTTATTTACCCAAGCCCTACTTGTTCTACATCTCTGCTTCTATATTGCTACCAGCAGTACATACTGACGTATGGAGAGAGCTTCAGGATGTTCAAGAGACTATGTGCATCAATTTCCACTCAGAACAAAAAATCATCTATTTTCTAAATACTGTATAAACTGTGTAAACAAGAAAAACCCAAAGCTGCTCACAAATGTTGAAAAAAAAAAATACACAACAGAAAGCACAAATGTGGTTTATCAGTCACTCAGGATTTTAATTCAAATGACTGAATCCTGTTTGGCAGCTGTTATGTCTAGCACTGTCCAAAAATGAAGGGGAAAAAAACCAACGAAACAAACAATGGGTGTTTTTGTTACTCCATTTTCCCCAAAGGGCAGTAACATCAATGCATGCATGAAGCTGAGGAGGCTCTTGACTGTTTCTACTGTACTGCAAGGCTCTTCAGAGCAACAGTAAGCTGAATAAATCTTACTGGTTTTGACTACCTTCTCTCTTGACAAAACAGAAACGCAACAACATTGCCTGCACATTTGGGAAGATTATTCATTATAATCTACAATTCATTATAATCACAGAATTTCAGGATAAAACACATATCATCCTAAAAGCTCAATGATCTCTCTTGCTAAAATTTACTGTCCTCTGCGAGCACCTTCACTCTCATTGGTAAAAAATCAACATTTTATTTTGCCGCTACTTAAAGTCCCAGTGTTGCCTTCTCAGAGAAGGAACTGATAAACTTTGCTACAGCACTCCATATGAGAGCTGTATGAAACAATTTTAAAATCAGCACTGAAAAGCTTTGCAGCATGACAAATTAATTACATTAAAGGAAGGCAAGGCAAGGCAGCGGAAAAGGAAAGAAAAAGAAAAAGAAAAAGAAAAAGAAAAAGAAAAAGAAAAAGAAAAAGAAAAAGAAAAAGAAAAAGAAAAA